>CANNZV010000197.1:0-382207 GCA_947561585.1 Caprella mutica
CCTTACTAAGACATGAATGATCCTTACTAAGACATGAATGTCCCTTACTAAGACATGAATGTCCTTACTAGACATGAATGTCCTTACTAAGACATGAATGTCCTTACTAAGACATGAATGTCCTTACTAAGACATGAATGTCCTTACTAAGAGATGAATGTCCTTACTAAGACATGAATGTCCTTACTAAGACATGAATGTCCTTACTAAGCATGAATGTCTTACTAAGACAGAATGTCCTACTAAGACATGAATGTCCTTACTAGAAGTCCTACTAAGAATGTCCTTACTAAGACATGAATGTCCTTACTAGACATGAATGTCCTTACTAAGACATGAATGTCCTTACTAAGACATGAATGTCCTTACTAAGACATGAATGTCCTTACTAAGACATGAATGTCCTTACTAAGACATGAATGTCCTTACTAAGACATGAATGTCCTTACTAAGATCATGAATGTCCTTACTAAGACATGAATGTCCTTACTAAGACATGAATGTCCTTACTAAGACATGAATGTCCTTACTAAGACTGAATGTCCTTACTAAGACATGAATGTCCTTACTAAGACATGAATGTCCTTACTAAGACATGAATGTCCTTACTAAGACATGAATGTCCTTACTAAGACATGAATGTCCTTACTAAGAGCATGAAATGTCCTTACTAAGACATGAATGTCCTTACTAAGACATCATGAATGTCCTTACTAAGACATGAATGTCCTTACTAAGACATGAATGTCCTTACTAAGACATGAATGTCCTTACTAAGACATGAATGTCCTTACTAAGACATGAATGTCCTTACTAAGACATGAATGTCCTTACTAAGACATGAATGTCCTTACTAAGACATGAATGTCCTTACTAAGCATGAATGTCCTTACTAAGACATGAATGTCCTTACTAAGACATGAATGTCCTTACTAAGACATGAATGTCCTTACTAAGACATGAATGTCCTTACTAAGACATGAATGTCCTTACTAAGACATGAATGTCCTTACTAAGACATGAATGTCCTTACTAAGACATGAATGTCCTTACTAAGACATGAATGTCCTTACTAAGACATGAATGTCCTTACTAAGACATGAATGTCCTTACTAAGACATGAATGTCCTTACTAAGACATGAATGTCCTTACTAAGACATGAATGTCCTTACTAAGACATGAATGTCCTTACTAAGACATGAATGTCCTTACTAAGACATGAATGTCCTTACTAAGACATGAATGTCCTTACTAAGACATGAATGTCCTTACTAAGACATGAATGTCCTTACTAAGACATGAATGTCCTTACTAAGACATGAATGTCCTTACTAAGACATGAATGTCCTTACTAAGACATGAATGTCCTTACTAAGACATGAATGTCCTTACTAAGACATGAATGTCCTTACTAAGACATGAATGTCCTTACTAAGACATGAATGTCCTTACTAAGACATGAATGTCCTTATTAAAGTCTACAGGGGTAGCTTGTAAAGAACTTAGTATAGTTAGTACGTTGAGGAGTGTCACAGCAATACGATCAACATGTATTTTAAATTAATTGATTACTTTTGAGAGTTACAGTAGAGTAAGTATTCAGTTTCGTATTCTGTTTTAGTAAGTGTGAAGGAAGAGTAATGATGCATTGTTACTAGTTGGTAACGGTGATCATGGTTACTCTTCAAAAATCGAATATAGAAAATTAGAAATGAAAACAAACAACAACCAACCATAGTAAAAAAAAAACAAAGTAAATAAAGAAGAAATTATATTACAGAGACATTTCCTCATGCAGTTCACTTTTTAAAGTCTAGACTAGTCAGACAGTAGCTACTATAAATACTTATGAATAGAAAAACTCGTAATATTAAACGAATCTGATTCTCATATTTAGAAGATGAACTCAGAGAAACTAGAAATTTTTAATGCTCCTGTCGATATTTGCCAAGTGGAAATATACAACAGTTGTTATATTTTCCATTGGAAGGTTTCGTCTCATCACTAGAAGATTTGAGTAGACCGACAGTGGAAATTTCACGAAGACTTGATAAGATCAAAATTTGGAGTTATTACCATTCCTTCTAAAGATTTAAAAGACCATTTCTTTCAAGTTACGATTTATTTAAATGTTTGTATATTGCAAAAGTTGTCTCTAAATTGAACAGAAGAAAAGAAGACCATGTAAAACAAGGAAGTTAATTGTTCTTTTTGAACAAGGTAATGCTCCAAATGTAACAATTTATTCTACCTTACGCACTAAATTGGCTTGGATTAGAAGCCGTAATGTTAGAAAGAAATGACAAACATTAGAATACACAAAATGCACCAATAAGTAAGTCCTAAAAAGGATTTTCTTACAAAACATCACATTTATTCGGAGAGACTATAATATCCTTTGGCTTTGAGGTGCTGTTTTGGTGCAGTGTGACTCATGTTTCTTTGTGTGTGATGGTGCTTTAACGCCCCTCTTACAGGGTCGGGGGGAGATCTCTTAAAGCTGAACTGCCCCCTAACGTTTGTTAGAAGGGAAGTCTCTCTCTCATCTTCCTCTCTATCGATATTGTCAATAATTTCTCTTAATAAACGGATGCTAATTCACAAGTGATTTCGAACCAGAAGCTACACTTCGTAGTAGAAAGTAACACCAAGGTAAAGAGTGCACTTTACTTTTTCATCTCTTTGCAGTAGTTTGAAGAGAAAACCGTCAAAGAGAATCTTCCAACTCACTATAAGCAATAACCAAAACAAACAACACTATCAACTCCTGGTGTGTAATTAATTAGAAAGAACAATCGAGTTGGATGATTCGAATCAAATTAACATCCATCAGAGAGAAGATTGGACATTAATTGAAAAGAAGCCATGACGAGAGTGATGTTAAGAGACGTTTATTGACTTCTGCAATATCAATTAATATCTGATAGCTTGTCGTATAGATGTTCCGAGAGTCAACGTGATTCACATCAATTATTTCACTGAACATAATCAGTGAGGTGAAAGTTTAATCACTTCAGAACTATACCTAATCATCTATTCTAAGTAGCTATCACTCATACGGGTATTTGTTTTTTATTAAGTATAGCGCATGTCATGCCTCTCTCATCTAAGTTTTTCAGCGGACAGAGAAAAATAGCCAAAGCTTGAAGCAATTTGGAGTTTAACGGGCAATCTTCGAATCTCAAAGGAGATATTCCACTTGAGGCTTCTATTACACGAACAACTGAGCAAAACTTTGATAAAACAAACCCAATACTTTCCTTTGGAGTTGCACGGTGATGCGTTTTAGAGAAATTGAACTTTAGTGATAGGCAGGGTTGTGAAATGTAATATTAATATATTTTACAATATAAATCACAATTTAAATTGATGTAATATGAGACTTTTTCAATGGAATAAAAGGGGATATGCACATCTCTCCATTCATCTCATGTGCTATAAGAGAAAAACTATAGATTTTCTTTTGCTGTACAATGTGTTTGTTTCTCTTTATTGCTTTTAGAAAAATGCTTAGAATTTGTTCCGATAGCATCTGTTGACCTGCCCCAGCACACAAATACATTCTGTACCTCACTCATAACAGAAGACGCTGAGAATGAAAGCATTCAAGAAAGAGGGAAGACGTAGAAGGCTTATTTAATTAAGATAACATTACACAGAAGAGATACATGCAACTTCTGAAAGTAGAGAGCTCATCAAATTAAAAACAGATGTCTCGTAAGGGGAACAATCAAGAAAATTAACAATTGTTCAAGTTCAAAATATCATTTCTGAAAATATTCAGTTTTTATTTTTTTAAAGTTCTAAGTAGAAACTTTGGTTAAGAACTTGTCTAAAACTTTAAGAGCTTATGTGGAAGAGATAAATTAATAAAATAAACAATAATGAGTAATATCGAGTAGTTATTTCTCAACAGTTACTGGATTATGAGTTAGTAATTAAGTATAAGTTCAAGGTATCCTCATCAATATATAATAACATGTTAATTAATACAGTCATTTTTATTTAGATCACGCTGACATTATAGTTCATTTTGTTGAATGGTAGTGAAGAATAGATTGCGTATAATTTTTCTCCTCTTTACCACTAGGCATTAGAAGAACTAACGATAGATTAGTGCATTCAATGTTTGTTTACAGGCTTTTGTAAATATTACTGCAGACTTTCTATTTGTAGGCTTTGGTAGATTCTCAAGTTACAGGTGTGACGTTACTTTGGGCACTCAGTGTGACATAAGAAAAGTCACGCAGAGATATCATATGTCACCATAGAGACACATAAAGTGTGTGCGAGTTAGAGAGGCAATTGTACAGCCTTACTCAACCTAGTCTACTGTACGAACACCTAGTTAGTAAATTGCTAGTAAGAATATAGTTTTAATTCAAAAGAGTGTTAGGAGCTAATGACATCATGAGGGTTTGTAAGTTACTAGAGCCACTGTACGGTTTGCTAATATTTATTCTCAATGAGATAAGTGTTTGAGGACGTTAGACCTCATCTCTCGTGCTGTAAGGAGATCATTTAATTGCTGGTTATTGTTTCCGGTGAGATTTAGCTGTGGCAGATGTGATAAATTATTGTCCAGTTTCGCCAGCAATGAATAAAAAGGAGCAAAGGAATATAACATTTTATTTAACACCAACATAAAACAGAAGAATAACTTTCAAGGGAGTAAATTTTTTCATATTGTTGTACAATAACTGGATCTTACGCACATCAAGATTTCCCTCCTGTATATTACATACCCAAGATTTCCCTCTTGTATATTACATACCCCAAGATTTCCCTCTTGTATATTACATACCCCAAGATTTCCCTCTTGTATATTACATACCCCAAGATTTCCCTCTTGTATATTACATGCCCCAAGATTTCCCTCTTGTATATTACATACCCCAAGATTTCCCTCTTGTATATTACATACCCCAAGATTTCCCTCTTGTATATTACATACCCCAAGATTTCCCTCTTGTATATTACATGCCCCAAGATTTCCCTCTTGTATATTACATACCCCAAGATTTCCCTCTAGCAAATTTTACACTCCAAGATTTCCCTCCTGTAGATTACGCGGTGGCCGGAAATTTCGGTCTCGGAATATTCGGTCTTAAAATTTCGGTCTCAGAATTATAAATGACCTCTCAACATAAATGACCGTTATGTAGTTTAATGTATCCGCTAGTTTGTTGTACTGCACACTTCATGATTATTTAAAATCTGGCAGGAGGGTTAGGTTAGGTCATACGTCTCATTTATACCTGAGAACCGAATATTCCAAGACCTTATTTTCCATGACCGAAATTTCCCAGAACCGAATTTTTAAATTTATCTCCTATAAATTACGCACCCCAAGATTTCCCTCCTGTAGATTACGCACCCCAAGATTTCCCTCCTGTAGATTACGCACCCCAAGATTTCCCTCCTGTAGATTACGCACCCCAAGATTTTCCTCCTGTAGATTACGCACCCCAAGATTTCCCTCCTGTAAATTACGCACCCCAAGATTTCCTTCCTGTAGATTACGCACCCGAAGATTTCCCTCCTGTAGATTACGCACCCGAAGATTTCTCTCCTGTAGATTACGCACCCGAAGAATTTCTCTCCTGTAGATTACGCACCCCAAGATTTCACTCCTGTAGATAAGGCACCCTAAGATTTTCCTCCTGTAGATTACGCACCCCAAGATTTCCCTCCTGCAGATTACACACACGAAGATTTCCCTCCTGTAGATTACGCACCCGAAGATTTCTCTCCTGTAGATTACGCACCCCAAGATTTCACTCCTGTAGATTACGCACCCCAAGATTTCCCTCCTGTAGATTACGCACCCCAAGATTTCCCTCCTGTAGATTACGCACCAGAAGATTTCCCTCCTGTAGATTACGCACCCGAAGATTTCCCTCCTGTAGATTACGCACCTCAAGATTTCCCTCCTGTAGATTACGCACCCCAAGATTTCCCTCCTGTAGATTACACACACGAAGATTTCTCTCCTGTAGATTACGCACCCCAAGATTTCACTCCTGTAGATAAGGCACCCGAAGATTTCCCTCCTGTAGATTACGCACCCCATGATTTCACTCCTGTAGATAAGGCACCCTAAGATTTCCCTCCTGTAGATTACGCACCCCAAGATTTCCCTCCTGTAGATTACGCACCTCAAGATTTCCCTCCTGTAGATTACGCACCCCAAGATTTCCCTCCTGTAGATTACACACACGAAGATTTCTCTCCTGTAGATTACGCACCCCAAGATTTCTCTCCTGTAGATTACGCACCCGAAGATTTCTCTCCTGTAACGCACCTCAAATCGGGCTGGGAAGCGTAATATACAGGAACTTCCAAAAACTTAATACTTCACCAGGGCAAAGAACCCTCCTGAACACAAGACTGTGCAACACACATCACTGAGGTTGATTTTTTCACTCGGTTTGTTTGTAAATGTTAATTTTTCTCAAATCTTTCATAGTATATTCAGGTTCAATAGGATTGAACATTTTACGGTTCATAGAAAAATAAGAAGTATTGCAATGCGCATTATTACTTTAAATTATATCAAAACATGATTTCTTTTGAATAATTACCTTATGTTGATGTTAAAGATTGGAAACATTTTTAAGACTGGAATCATTTTTTTCGGAATGACAACGGAAGAATAAACCGATATTAATCAGTGAAGGAGAAAAGAACTGTAGTAAAATGGGAAGAAACTAACTATTAGATTATATATTGACAAAGTCATTTTGAGCAGTGAACATCTTGGCACAATGACATTCTGGGTGAGTTATAGTGGAGTGACTATGTGAGACACCTTTTTAACGCGTGAATATTATTGTTAAGTTCAGGTTAATGTACCATCAGAGTCTCAAATGATACTAAACCAGTTGATGAAATATATTCTCTTTTCAAGCAGCCTCACGGTGATCAGCATCACTCTGGTCATCATCAGCATCAACAGACTAGCAGGGTGAGCAAGCAGGACCACACCGGAAGGCATCGTGAGTACTATTCTTATTTGTTGAAATACCAAAATACGCGATTTGTTCACAATAAAATTAGGGATAGATCCAATTTAGATTTATAAGAACTAAAGAGGACAATCAGAGGTTTCTCTAGGGAATTTTGGTGTAGTTCTATTTGTAATGTTTTTGCGGGCCTTTCCAACAGATGACCGGCAGGTTCCTCATCACCAAATTGCTTCCATGAGTAATGGTATGGCAGCTACCGGACATCACAAATCCAATGTAAGGACAATGCGACTTCCTCATAAATTTAACTACAATAACTTTACAGGTATTTTCACTAATTTAACATTTCAGGTGGAGGACTTGATGCGGAAGGACCATCTTCTTGAAGTCACTACAAAACACCTCTCACCGCAGAATCACAATGGTAAGTTTCGACATTAAATTTCAATTTTCTTTCTCGCTAAAAGGTTTTCTGAGAATTTCTCCAAGTAGCTATATCAGTTCAGTGACTGAAGCATCAATTAACTTTCAATTTTCTTTCTCGCAAAATTTTGACTTGAAATGTTGTAGGTTGACTTTACGGTCACAGATCACACATAGCTACTAAGTACCCCCTCCTTCTTTCTTCTGTTAATAAATATGTGTCGAACCAATTGGGTACCCGACTCTTGGTTTTTAATAATGAAGGGTATTGTTTGAGGTTGAATAAATAAAAAAAATAAAGTACAAGTACATACGCTACAGATATATGGGATGGTATCATGGTAGTGCATTGTTTCGCAAATTTTACCGATTTGAAGCTGTCTTAAGATTGCGCTGCTCGTTTTTAGAGTTCTAGAATTGTTCGGAAAGCTAGGGATTTTGTAAAGTCACTAAGTATGAAGCAGAGTAGCCACTGGTGGGGAAATTCCCCCTAAATCAAGAGAACGCACTTTACTTGAGGGAATGGAGGGAAATTATCTAACTAGAGTATCTAGATACACTAGTAATTCCAGGTTTGGCACCTAGATAATCCAGTTATGTAATTGCAAGTTAAGTACCTAGATACTCTAGTTCAGTAATTACAGAGTTGGTATCTAAATACACTAGTTGGGTAATTACAAATCAGGTTGCTACCTGGATACGCCAATAGGGTTATTTTGCAGATACACTAGTAAGGTAGTTACAAAAAGAGAGTATCGTGTCTGCGGGACTTATGTCCTAGAGGGGGAGGCTTTGATGAAAACGCGCTCATAACTCTGGAGCAATTTCGAGATTGCCGCGAACGAAAGCCTACGCGAAACACATACATATTGTCTCACGAGTAAGTGAAATATAAAATTACCCGATAGTTAGCTAAAATTGATGACTTAAATAATTCTATAGGAATAATGCAAATTGACAAACAAGAGTTTATTTCTTTTTCAGTGCAATCTGACAGTCATTTGGAAGATGTTGTGGGTGTTGCCATGAAGAAACACAGCGCGCAGAAGAAGACAAAGAAACCAATCGTGATGAAGAAGAGGAAGGGAGCCAAGAAATTCAGAACTGCCGTCAATGCCAAGACTCCAAAAGTAGTAAAGAGAACAAAGGAAGATCGTAAGAAAGTGACTAAAGAGTCACGAGGCAAGAAGAAGATGTCCTGGAGGAAGGCAGCAAAGAAGGCAATGAAGATGCGCAAGGAAGAGGCGAAGAAGGACATGAGTGCTGCTAAGAAGATGCTCAGAGAGAAGACAAAGAAGATGAGGAAGCAGAAGAAAGCGGAGTAAGCTCTCAGGACAGTGAAAATAGTGTATTAGTGTTGCTAGTTGTACTATTAGTATTTACGCCATGTTATAATAATCGAAGCTGCTTCTCACTCCATCTTTACGGTTCTCATTTGAACGAGTCATCCAAAGGGTGTGGACAAAGTCATTGCACTAATGATGTAATATCGTAGTAATTTGTGAGGGAAATTGAAGTGAGTCACTCAACATTTATTTGAGACATTCCTCTAAATATTGACCAACTAGTGAAATATAAAATGAGTTCTCAGTGACTTTGTCAATAGAATTCTCAGGTTATTGGATAATCTGATGAGTCACTTTCACCATCTGCCTCATTTTGCTTTCATAGTGAAAAGGTGCGAAAAAAGGAAGGAATTTTGAGCACAAATATCGGTTGTTATAAACTTGTAGTTTCTTAGAATTAACTGAGAGTGCGAAGCAACTAAAATATATCCGTTTTGATTCACCACAGAGCTAAAAACTAAGTACACTTTGTAGACTGTAATAACTATTTCTAAAATTCAATGCTAATTTCTAATAGTTCTTCAGTCTAGCTATTTAATCCTGTAAATAAAGCAATGACTTTGTCCGCAGACTGTTACTAGTTCTGTAATCCTGCCATTGCAAGAGTTGTAAGATAAGAGTTTGTAGTCTAGTTCATCACATCAACAGTTGCTTTACTTTCATCAACTGACAATTTGGAGGCTGGCTTTAGCTTCAAAGTAGATAACAAATGAACTGCAGTAGAGTGATGTATTGATAATGTTCCATTCTATTACTTTTATATACCTTTTATTGATGAATCTTTACTTTTCTATACCATTGCTGGTTATTGATGAATCAGTTAGAAAATCAGGGTTTGACTGAGATTTTTTTGCAGTTAGAAGGTAAAGAATCGCTAAATTTCTAGATTATAATTAGTGCCTATGTATAGATAAAGCTTATAAATGTTTGTAACTCAATAGTCTCACAGTGTATCGCATCTATCAGGATAATAATAAAAAGTTATTAAATTGTAGCCTAAATGTTCTAACGCAGATAGCTATTGTGCTGATAGAATGACTACTGAGTAAATATTTAGAAACATTTCTCTTGTATCATCTCCTCTTTCTATAGAATGGATTGTTATGGAAATGATTCATTAGCACAAAGACAATCTTTACGACAAGAACAAATGAGAAAAACTTTAATGTGTTGAAAGTCTGCCCTTGCTGTTCACTTCGAGTGGTGCATTTTGTCTAAAGATGGCAATATTTCTAGCTAACTAAGAGCATGCTTTAACTTCTTTTAAATGACTAAACTGGCTGAATTCAGCACTACCTTCATTATCCTCAAGATATATTAACTAAGAAGGTATGTAAGAGTTCTAGACTCTTCTGCACATTAACAAATACTCGCATACCAACGCACTTCCGGGACTCTGCAACAAGAGTTTAAAACTCGTATGAAGGCGTAGCATACCTTGTAAGTTAATATATCGCGGCTATAACTGATGCTAATGTGAGGTATAATTACCTAACTAAAAGAACAAAGACTGGTAATGAGTGGAAACTAAGTACAAAGATTGAAGGCCTTTTAATGTACTTTAACACACACCTGTCTGAGGACACCAATGTCAGCAATGCTGTCAGGAACAGAGCGAAGGTAGGTAGACACTTCCATGAACTCATTCTTGGTTAACAGACCATCTTGGCACAGCTTCAGAATAGCCAGCGAGTAGCGGAACAGAACCTACAAAAGAAAGAGTCAGTGAGAGGCAGACCTATTACACTTACAACAACAAATGTCAATAGTTCAATGGTTTGGTATCAATTTGACAGAGGGTTAAAGTTACCTTGCTGCCATCGAGTAGAAAGCTGTCCCATATGTTTAGGTAGATGAGGGGTGGTACTTCCTCCACAAACAGACACAGGAACCAGTTGAAGGTGATCATTGTGGTGCTGATACCCTGAGCCTCTAAGTGTGAGTGGAGCTGAGGGAGTTTCTCCTTCACCAAATCATTCAGAGCTCGCTAAGAGAGACGTAGTCAATGAATGAATAGGAACACATTGCATATATTTCAATGAGATATAATCAATGAATGAGACACAGCTAGTCATTGAATGAATGAGAAGACATAGTCTATTGTAGCTCTGTTTGTAGTTCTCACCTGATCCACCAGAGGCCCTAATAGTTTGGGTGTGAAGTACTGCTGTGGCATCAGGTGTTCCACAATGCAAACCAAACACCAGAAAGCTTCTCTCTCGGGTAAGAAGAGAAGAGCGATGGCAGCGAGTCTGTTGATACCCTGTGGTGAAACATGAAGTTACAGATAAAGAACAAAGCACTCCGCTATTATTTACTTCATTGGGATGACTTGCAAACATTTCTATTTAACAACATCTCCAATTCTTCAGAAGAAACACAAAATCTTAGAAGTCTATTTCTCACATTTTTCTCATAGATGTTCATTGGAAGGTCTTCAAGAGTCGAATTAACATTGTGAACAATAGTTCATTAAAATGTTGTCAGGAGATTACTCATTAGAGTCCAAGGAAAGGATATTTAGCCAAATCTATTTTAGTAAATAAACAGTCTAGTAAACTGATGAGAGAGACGAGAGTCGAGGAGGTAGATTTAAGTTCAAGAGTATATGACGTAGCTACCTGACAGTATGACACCTCCTTGTTGTGCAAGGCATAGGCAAACAGGACTCTCCTCAGTCGAATGATGTTGTCTGCGTATTCACTGTCGTAGAAACGGTTATTGGGGAGAGTGCGCAGCAAATCCAACTCAATCTGTAAGAGAAACATCAGTCACTTGATATCTCACACCTCATATCCTGAGTACCTAATTGAAAAGAAATCAAAGAGGAAAGTGAAGACAGGGATAACTTACCTGCTATTTAGTAAACTAATGATTTCAGCAATGGACTATTTGTGGTGAGAATTACTTGCAGACCCGAACAATAGAGTTTAGGATAGGATAATTAAGCTATTGATGGAGGTTACTGAAGCCATTAGTTAACTCAATGATTTGAAAGAGACTTTACCTGATCTTTAGTTTTCTTGTCCAGTTCACAGAAGTTCTCATCTTTGTTCTCTTTGATGACACATCGTGCGAGTAGATCCTCGTAGTAAGTGTCAGGCAATTGGTTCCTCTTCTCCCCAACGTGAAGTTCTACCAACACTGTCCACACGCGAGACTGCATGAAGAGAAACATCACATCAGATTCTGAACTTAAATCTGAAGGGTCATATCCTTCAGATTTATTTCTTTATTACTAATCTGAGACTTCGGAAATTTGGTTTAAGTAGTACAGGGCAAAAGAAAATGTTTTTGATCCTACTAAAATTTGGCTACAGTCAATAGAAAACGAGTTATTTAATAGAGAATGAATATTTTAGGGTTAACTTCAACACTTCATATCATTTTCACATTGTAGAAGTTTTGTTAGAAACAAAAAATTGTTTGGAAAATCCTATTTGTAGCACATTTTTCAGATCCTTTCAGTTATACATATTTACTAATTCTGATATCTAACACGATGTTATATTTAGAGAACCTATTCTTCTTCCCAATAAACCCTGTTATGTCTCTCCACAACAAAAACTGACAGAGAAATAGAGGGCCAATCAACCAAAAACGTAAGTGTTCAGGCGAGACTGAAACATCATCAGGTCTCCTCACTCTAGTAGAAAAATGAGTCACTTAGACAATGGCATATCCTCTTCGTATTAAAGTCAGGGCGGCACTGATATTTTATTGGAACCTAGATTGCAGGGCTAGTGTATTTTTCGGATGCGTTCCTCACCACCCTTCCACCTATCACCCCACACTGTAAGCGCTACAGAAAAGCTATGACTGTAATATTTACACAGTGTAAATAAAAACACACACCAGTGAGTGTGTTTTTAGCGACTAATTTATTGGACATTTTTTGCATTCCTGAAAGGTATCAATCCCTTAAAGAAACTGAAGCAGCTCTCCTGCTAAAGTATTTACTCTTTCTAAACTTTGCTGTGTTGTTGAGAAAAGAGTTAATGTTCTCACCCTGTATTTAAGAGGCACTCCCTTCTCTCTTATCAAACTCTTCATATCTGTTCTGCTCTTTGTTGAGTTGACAGCTGCCAGCAAACTTTCCCAGGCTCTCTCAGCCACTTCTTCCTGTGTACAAATAAGAAAGTGAGTGAGATTGCTAATGAAACTAGTAACTAGGTGGTTAAAGTCTGCTTTAAACTAGTAACTAGGTGGTTAAAGTCTGCTTTAAACTAGTAACTAGGTGGTTAAAGTCTGCTTTAAACTAGTAACTAGGTGGTTAAAGTCTGCTTTAAACTAGTAACTAGGTGGTTAAAATCTGCTTTAAACTAGTAACTAGGTGGTTAAAGTCTGCTTTAAACTAGTAACTAGGTGGTTAAAGTCTGCTTTAAACTAGTAACTAGGTGGTTAAAGTCTGCTTTAAACTAGTAACTAGGTGGTTAAAGATTGCTAATTAAGCTAGTAGCTACGTGGTTAAAGTCTGCTTTAAACTAGTAACTAGGTGGTTAAAGTCTGATTTGAACTAGTAACTAGGTGGTTAAAGTCTGCTTTAAACTAGTAACTAGGTGGTTAGAGTCTGCTTTGGAAGCAATCCAGAGGGAATGTGACTCCAAGAACAAAGTCACCCATCACCAGTCAGTGACGATGCTCATGGAGGCAAAAAAGCTCCTCTGTGAATGCAGTCTTACCAAAGAGGACCTAATCATAATTACAAGCATGGACAGTTCAGATAGACACTTAGGAATAGTGATGAACAAGAGCAAGTGACAGTCTGCATGCACTGAAGGTGTATTGTTGTTGTTGTTATTCCTAACTAATCTAAAGAAGAAGAATAAAGCTCACCTCTTCCTTATTCTGGATGGTTGCTCTACTGTTTCTGTTGATGTACGCTGCACACCTCTGCAGGGTCTGCTCGTCCTGTGCAGAGATGCAGAAGCCGCACTCATCGTACTCTCTGCCATTCGCTCGTATTGACCTAACGACGAATATAAAGCCAAAAAAATACTTAAAAAGTAAATACATATTGTACTCATTTTTTATTGGTTAATTTAGCGCTAAAAGTGGAGATAGTAGGTACTACTATTGCTTGAGATGGTACGTACCTAATGTCAGGACCCAAACTGAGGACATCTGACAGCATCCTGGCGAGAGTTTCTCTATCGTGTTTCTGGTAGTTTGGACTGTGCAGGTCATTGAGTAGCACCAGGTACTTACTCTTCATCTGTTGGTACTGAGCCTCCCACACGTGACACTCTCTGAAAACAGTCAATGTCAAGAAATAGAGAGAACTTGGAGACTAGACACTGAGCTTATCATCATCATTAGCTACAGCTCACGGTTGCACTAAAGTTACTAGACAAATGTGTCGAAAAGAGAAAAAGGAATACTAAATAGGACTGAAGAGTACTATTTTAAATGCAGGCCCCAAAAACTAAGGATTGACGATAGGAGAGAATTAGCTACATGCAGCCTTAAGGTAACAAGAATGATGTGATAGGTTGAGTTCTCAACAATGAGGAGTACTTCATTTTGAGACAAGAACCACATCAGAAAGAGAAGCTCTGGTTAGATGAGAAAAGGAATCTTTACTTGGATAAGATTGCTAGAATTAGACTTCCTAGATGACTCTGTCTAACTTACGAACTAAGTCTCTCAGTTCTCTGTCTCATGACTAGTTACACTTCCTAGATGACTCTGTCTAACTTACGAACTAAGTCTCTCAGCTCTCTATCTCATGACTAGTTACACTTCCTAGATGACTCTTGCTAACTTACGAACTAAGTCTCTCAGCTCTCTGTCTCATGACTAGTTACACTTCCTAGATGACTCTTGCTAACTTACGAACTAAGTCTCTCAGCTCTCTGTCTCATGACTAGTTACACTTCCTAGATGACTCTTGCTAACTTACGAACTAAGTCTCTCAGCTCTCTGTCTCATGACTAGTTACACTTCCTAGATGACTCTTGCTAACTTACGAACTAAGTCTCTCAGCTCTCTGTCTCATGACTAGTTACACTTCCTAGATGACTCTTGCTAACTTACGAACTAAGTCTCTCAGCTCTCTGTCTCATGACTAGTTACACTTCCTAGATGACTCTTGCTAACTTACGAACTAAGTCTCTCAGCTCTCTGTCTCATGACTAGTTACACTTCCTAGATGACTCTTGCTAACTTACGAACTAAGTCTCTCAGCTCTCTGTCTCATGACTAGTTACACTTCCTAGATGACTCTTGCTAACTTACGAACTAAGTCTCTCAGCTCTCTGTCTCATGACTAGTTACACTTCCTAGATGACTCTTGCTAACTTACGAACTAAGTCTCTCAGCTCTCTGTCTCATGACTAGTTACACTTCCTAGATGACTCTGTCTAACTTACCAACTAAGTCTCTCAGCTGTCTAACTTACCAACTAAGTCTCTCAGCTCTCTGTCTCATGACTAGTTACACTACCTAGGTGTTCTCTTGCTAACTTACGAACTAAGTCTCTGAGCTCTCTGTCTCATGACTAGTTACACTACCTAGATGTTCTCTGTCTAACTTACCAACTAAGTCTCTTAGTTCTCTGTCTCATGACTAGTTACACTACCTAGGTGTTCTCTTGGTAACTTACCAACTAAGTCTCTCAGTTCTCTGTCTCATGACTAGTTACACTACCTAGGTGTTCTCTTGGTAACTTACCAACTAAGTCTCTCAGTTCTCTGTCTCATGACTAGTTACACTACCTAGGTGTTCTCTTGCTAACTTACCATCTAAGTCTCTTAGTTCTCTGTCTCATGACTAGTTACACTACCTAGGTGTTCTCTTGGTAACTTACCAACTAAGTCTCTCAGTTCTCTGTCTCATGACTAGTTACACTACCTAGGTGTTCTCTTGCTAACTTACCAACTAAGTCTCTCAGTTCTCTGTCTCATGACTAGTTACACTACCTAGGTGTTCTCTTGGTAACTTACCAACTAAGTCTCTCAGTTCTCTGTCTCATGACTAGTTACACTACCTAGGTGTTCTCTTGCTAACTTACGAACTAAGTCTTTCAGTTCTCTGTCTCATGACTAGTTACACTACCTAGATGTTCTCTTGGTAACTTACCAACTAAGTCTCTCAGTTCTCTGTCTCATGACTAGTTACACTACCTAGGTGTTCTCTTGCTAACTTACGAACTAAGTCTCTCAGCTCTCTGTCTCATGGCGTCTGAAGCTTGACTCATGTCAAATATCTGTCGATGCAAAAATCTATTCTGAGTCTTATAAGCATTGAAAGTCTCTTGAAAGTTATTCCTCTCTTCAGTGACTCTCTCCAATTGAGTCAGAAGATCTTTGTAGTCTTGTTTGGTGAGCAGAGGAGTCTCTATATGTCCAACAGCTCTATTCAATGGCAAAGTATCAATGGAGTCTTCGTTCGAATTGTCATTCAGTACCAAGGACTGTAAGGCATCACCAGATGAATTTGACGGCAGTTGTTGGGTAGAATTAAGGCAGTTAGCGGTCTGCTCAAGGGGTGGACCGTCTTGCACTGGTGTAGAAACATTTGAATTAGTCTTAGAACTCACTAGAACTAAAGGTGGTTCAGTGTAGAAGGTAGAAGTAGCTCCTCCCTCATCCCATTTGAAAATGTTCAAAGAGGAGATCAAATTGGAGAAGGGGTAAGTACGGGGTTGTTCGAAAAGTTCATCTTCACTCTTTTGGAGACTGTTAGAGTTAAGGTTATACCTGGCTTTCACGTCTTCCAATTCGTTAGAAATGCAATTCATAGCATTAGTTTTCGCCTGAAAATGTTAATGGGTGATGAGGCTGATGTAAAGTATTAGGAATAAACATTCTTCTGTCATATAACTTAGTGACTTCTTCCAAATAATTCAGAATAACTCCTCTATAGTGAATGAGTTAGAATGTAATCCGTAAAGCGAAAAAATTTCTTTAGTTTTAGTTTTCTAAAAACTGATGGTTTTAAGACTGCTTTTCAACACAGACTAAAGAAAATTTGTCCCATATACGATGCACATCCTACTCATTCACTATAGAGGAGTCTACTGTAGTAGATTGGTACCTTGACAATATGAAGTAGACTCTCGAGTTGGTGTTTGAGTTGTTCTTTCTCGTGAGTCAATTCAGAAATTGTGTTCTTCTGAAGACAATCCTGCTGCTCGTATCTCACTAGGCTCTCATCTTTGAACCTCAAAATGTCCAGCAAATTCTCATCAGTTAAGTTACTTTTATCAAGGTTTGACCTGAGAAGAGGGAAGATAAGCTAAAGAAATCAACAATTTCATTTTTTAAATTTAATGCTTTTATATTTCAATTAAATTTTTTTTAACTTCATTTTTTTATTTTGTTTTTAAATTAAGACGCACTAGCACTTGCAATATACTTGGAAAGTTGTAATGTCTCAAGTTGTAATGTTGTAATGTCTCAAGTTATTATCAACTTTATTTGTCAAAGCATCAAGTAATTACCTGACTGGAATTATTAGGAGTGGCATGAATAGCTACTATGTTGGTAGTCTCTATATCATCAGAAACTTTCTACTTTTCTAGACAATTATATAAATCTATTCACAAAATATAATCCATTAAGAACCACAGTTCTAAAGTAAAGTATAAGAGACACAGATGTCATTGAGAACTGAAAGAAAATAATACAAATTTATAAACTGATAGGTGATAGCTAACAAAAATAACAAACACTTCTTAATTCAAACTACAACTGGTTCGATATGATAATCAAAGTTAGAAGTATTACTAGTGTATTTACCCGTTAATAATAACAGGTCTTCAATAGTAATTTATTACCCATTATTAAGGTACATTTTGCATGTAGCGACTGTTGCAATCATCGCTCTGAGATTGTCACCCAGCAATAATCGCTCAGCACTAGTTCAATGCTATTCATATGGGGCTATTTTACAATGAACAATTATCGCTGAGCACTATTTCGATGTATTCCTATTGCTGGGCGATCATCACTAATCGATGATCGCAACAATCGCTGCATGCAAAACGTACCTTTAGGTTCTTTCAGTTAACTCAATCAAAATTTATTTTTCTGTATAAACTGACGCTATATTTTATAGATAAAATACACACAAAATTGAATAAAAACAATTTAAACATCAAGTCAATATATTCCCGTGCGTATCATAGTTACATTCTTCATGTTTGATACTCATCAAGTAAAAGCGGACACCAAATCTAAAATAATAATTTCCCTCATGCGTTTATATATTTATTTGGTGTCCGCTTCTACACAACAAGTATTAAACATGAAGAATGTAACTATGATACGCCCGGGAATATATTGACTTGATGTTTAAATTCCCCAGTTTGTATTCAATTTTAAGATGTTTTTATCTATGAAAAAAGTATCAGTTTATGCAGAAAAATAAATTTTATTTTAATTCACTAAAAATAACTTAACAACGGGTAATAAATTACTATTGAAGACCCGTTATTTTTAACGGACAAATACACTAGTAAATAAATAAATAAACACATGAAAGAAATTATCAGAATAGATTTCGAACCAGTTGTAGTTTAAATAAAATAGTTTGTTATTTTTGTTAGCTATCAGTTTATAAATTTGTAATATTTTCTTTAGCTACATGATCAAGATATTTACTTACACAGTTTCCTTATCCTTGTGACACATTGCTAGGTTTTGTTGTAGCAGAGCTATACCTTCTTTGGCAGCTTTTACCTCATCAGAGCGAACATCAAGCTTATCCTCCAGCTTTGCTATCTCCTGCAGCAGGTATTTACACATCAAACAGCTATTTTCTTCAGCCAAAACAGCCTCAGTGATACTCTTCTTATTCTTGGACACATTACGAGCAAACGAAGCCTTCAAATCCACACCAATTTGACGGAAACCGGAGAAACCTTCAAAATTGCCTGATGTTCTGGAAGATTTGACGTTAGAATTGGAAAGAAAGTTCATACTCTTCCATACAGGAGTTTTGCTCTCCTCTGAGTTCTTTGAGTCCTGAGAGTTACTTCTGAAGCTTCTGGACCTCTGAAAGGGCCTGTAAGATCCACCTGGCGACATTTTCTTCATTAGCGCCTCAAGATTCAGAGGATTTGTCTCTTGAAGAGCTTTAGCTTTTTCTGAAGCTGGAGTAACTCCACAACTTTTAGAAACCTCCAACGGATCATTTCTAACATCCGTAGATAGAGATATTGTGTTAGGTCTCTGACGTTTGGAGTCCATTGTGGATGTTTTCACATCTGGAAAGAGAAAAGACTCTTAGATCATTCTATAGCTACTAGCAGGTAAAACGCCACATTTTCATCGCCCAGCTTACGCATATTCAATTAATCACGGTTAAATGAATGAAGCAAATTTGCAGTCTATACTAGCGTTTCTACCGCCTTCAATTCATTTAACCGTAATTTATTGAAGAGGCGTAAACTAGATGGTGAAAATGCGGCTTTTATCATCATGTATAAAATGGACATTAAGTAGCTAACCACAGAAATGATCAGAGGCAACTAATGTGAAATAAATTAAATTCCAACATATTAAACACCAAGCATATTTGACTCACTGTCACCACCACCATCATTCTTCTCACTGAATGAGGCACTTCTCTCTCCAACAAGAGAAGTCACAGATGTTGGGGTGCTGGCTAGACTTTTATACCACTCAATATCAGAAAAAATATCATCACTGTTCTCCTGAAAAGCAAATCAGAAGATCATTAAACTAATAAAACTAAACTAGCTAAAGGTAATCAAATAGCATATCTACATTTCTTATTGTATCATATTTAAATATTTCAACTTGATACAACATGAGAGATAAAGCTAGTTACGGTATTTATTCATTATTGGTAGCTACCACTGAATGCAATAAATACCTCACGACTGTGGTGTGATCTCACAACTTGCAACTCTTCCAACCAAAATTGTCTGTTGACATCATTTCCTGCTACTAAATGGTGCAACACTCCTTCACTCCTGTAAAGAAAAGGAAACGGTTAAACCACCCCAAAGAAACACACATATAATAACCCCTAACAAACTGTAATTAACAAAAGAGTAGCCACTCACTCAATGGTGAATAATCCTTCATGGTCTTCAGGATCATAGTTGAAAATAGCTGCAGCTAAATTAATTTCCCCCAAAGGTTCTGCATCATTCTTGTTTTTGAAGTAGAATAATTTGCAAGATGTCTTGGACAAAACCATCCACCTTCTCCTAGGAAAGGATTTACCACTGCCAAAAATTTGACTGAAAGTCTTTTGCTGTGCCGGAAGTTTTCCCAAGTATCCTGATTTGTACTGGGATGTTGAGTCTCTTCTCAGAGGTACGGAGTCTGCCTGTTTATCATTTCCTGCCTCTATAGAGTCACCTACTGCCTCTATAACTTCTTCTCCTGCCTCTACAGAGGCTTTGTGAGGTGCTTTAGGGGGAGGAGGTGCCTTAGGGGGAGGAGGTGCTTTGGGGGGAGGAGGTGCCTTTCTGATTGGTGTATTAACACTCATCTTTTCACTCTCACATTTCTCACAAAGCTTCTGAAATTAGGTAAAGATTAATTTGTATGAATTTTAGCATCCATTCTAAACTGCTAAGTGTTAGTTAAATATTTTTTACATGTTTTAAAACATATTTTACACCTCAAAAATAGGCAAAAGAGATATTTCACTCAATGTTATTTTTTTGCCAACACTTTGAAACACGGCCAAAATTATGCAGACAGATTTTCTGCTTGGTCCAAATTATTCTATTTCATTGATTCTTGAGAGTGAGACATGTGACTGCTGAATGAATTGCAACCATGAACCAAGCTACAAACTATGTGATTTTCTGAAAAGAGGAATATTTCCCACTCTGGAAAGCACATGAATTTTAACAGAGAGGTAATGCCATAATTGTTACAGATTTTGAAATGACTATTCAACACAAGAACTAGCTACCACACACATGAAATACCTAGAATTCGAAGGGATTGCTTGGAAGTTCCAGTGTTAATTAGTAGTTACTGTATTTTAAAGTTTGAAAAACTCCAACAACATAATCAATTCATCAGATGATCAAAAAAAAAAGACCTAGTGGTATATTTCTAATAAATGACTGACACACCAACATTATTTGGTGATTTTCCTCTTTCTGGAAAACAAAAATTAATGGCAAAATAGGAATCTTTAACCAAAAGCTACTCAATAGCTGACTTTGCAAGAATATTTATTTCTAAGGAAAAACTATTGCAGTAGCAGACTGTGAGTAGCTACTGTTCAGTGTTCACCATCAAACCACTCTGCATAATGTGTCTCCCAGTCTCAGAGATTTCTAGTGGAGATAGAGTTATTCATTTCACAGTACAGACTCTCCCTTTAAGAGACTTGGCAAGCCCAGTGTACAGGTAATAAAGAACGTCCTTTCTCATAATTTTATTGGAGAGTTAATGAAAGCTATTTTGTGACCTTCAATTACAAATGGTGAGAAGAATCAGAGAAATATCAAATTTTCTCCTATGGTAATAATAATTATAATGTTATTAAATTTGATAATTAATCATGATTCAGATGGAGAGGATTTTGTTTCTTTTGAAGTTTTGGAAATATTTGGAGTGATTAAGGAGAAACAAATGTAGAGTTTATGAGCCAATCAGAGCACTACTATTTTACTTGAATAAGCATCACAAGGAAATGAGGCATCAATTAAACAGATACAAATTGGGCAACATTCAACTCTATTCACTTTTAGTAATTTTGATTCAACTCCACAGTCCACAAACAGAAATTGAAAATATAATAAGAGCCGAAAGCATCATCCGTGTGTCACAATTTTATTCACCATGTTATAGAGTATGTCAGTTAAAGTCAACTAATTGAGTCACATTTCAAAGTCAAAACTCAGATATATGTAGCTTTTTTTAAATTAATTCATATAGTGTTGATTTTATTAATGCTCATTAGTGTGTTATTTTTATAAGTTTTATGGCACATGTGTGGTAATTTTGTCATAGTGATAATTTTGGTTATTTTGCAGTTTTTCATTCTCTGAGACATGATTTATTTAGAAACTCATCAAAAAGAACATTAATATTATTAACATTGTTTAGATATCACTGAGCCTATCAGTTTTTCTACCGTAGATATTATTAGCATTGTTTAGACCGTAGTTTCAGACTGTCCATCACAAAGTGGGCTAATAATATCATTGTTCTTTTTAGCCAGTTTGCAGAATATGGGATATTTTCTATGAACAATTTGGAATTAAATTATTAATTCCTATATTTACATTAATTTATTATTTCTCCAGAAACTAATAAAGTATTCATAGAGATCTCTTTTTTTCCATTCACAGTAAAATTAATGTAAATATTGGCATTAATTCATAAGTGTTTGTAGCTAAACTGTCTAAACATAGGAATTAATTCTAAATTGATCATATAGAATATTCCAAATATCTCTCATATTCTGCAGATGGGTAAAGTAGGTGGAAAATCTGGAAAGTAAAAGAAATCAAAGCAAAACAAATTAGCTAAAGTGAAAACAAATAATTTGCAGCAATATCATTGGTATGGGTGACAATGGGTCCATGGGACAGTCTGTATATGGTGTACAATTCCACTGATTTTTTCATAAAGCAGAAAAAATCCACCAACAATCAAAGTAAAATAAAAAAGTAGGTATGGCTCTTAAACTCTCCATTTGTCTCTCCAAAAATAACCAAATTTTTCTCCAAAATAACATTGTAGCATAGGAGAAAAATAGATATTTCTCTCCAATCACAATTGAAGGGCTCAAAATAACTGTCACAAACTTGCATTAAAATGGCGAGTTTTGACATGCTTTATTATCTGGTCAGTGGCAAACATTTAAACAATTTCCAATAATTGTTTCTGTATTTGGTGTACAAATTCCACTGACTTTTTCAAAAAGCTGAAAAAATCTACCAACAATTTTGCTGATCCAAGAATATTTTCCCTATTAATTCACCGAGAATTAATGGTAACGTAGGAATAAATAGCCAAAAATCACAGACTTTGCCAGAATATTATTTTCAAAGAGGGAAAAATTCCACCAACATGTCGGTGGAATACAGACTGGTACCAGTCTGCAGAATTATTACAACATGGGACATTTTTAACATTATCTGTGAGAACAATCCTTAATTTCCTCCTATATTTAAATGTATTTTACTGAGAACAGAAGCAAAAATAGAGGATTTCTTGGAGAACAATTTACCAGTTCCTGCAGTCTGGTCACACTAGTGACTAGGGTAAGTTCGGAATTATAAATTTATCGGTCAGAGCTACCCAGTACTCACTAGGGCCTAGGCCACTACTGTACTACAACTTCACCAGTCTGCAAAGTGTGAAAAATCTGTCTCCAAGATTTTAATTTGAGGAAAATTTGCCAACAAAGATTTTCAAGATTTTCAGGACCAGAATTCTGCAAAATGTCTCCAATAATTACATGTACAAGTAAACATAGGAATTAATTAGGAGAGTGTCTTCATCTCCAAGATCTTACAAAGGGTTACCGGAAAGAAGCACACGGGAAAAAAGCCCACAACTAAATAATTTTTAAAATACAGAAAAACATAAAGGTGTTTTAAATAAGGTCATAAGTTTACAAAGGCACGAATATTCAGTTAGTTTTCTAAGTCTTGCACCTATGGTCTCATTTTGAAAGCCTTCATCACTAAGATTAATTGTATACTTGTTGAATTTAATTTTACAGTAGCTATGTAAATTTGAAAATTATCCATGATTTTCATTTTACCATTTCAATTATATTTTGCTCCCAGGGGCTCTATCCTGAAGCTGTTTGAGGTAAATGGAAGAGAAGGGGGTAGCATCCCTTGGGTTACGACCATGTTTTAATTTGGATTATGTATTGATTTTTTTCATATTTACCATATTTTTTTTTCAAGTTTTAACGCTACTTCCAGTTTTAGAGGATAGCGCTAGGTTTATGCTCTTCAACTACGAGATCTTAGATTTTTGTGTTAGGTAGGCTCGTAAGCTTCATTTATTATCACCTCTTCTTTATGCTCTTCCATCCGTGAATGCAACCACTTTTGCTTCTGCCCTTAATCCTTATCGATGTTATCATCAGATTCCTTGTTAAATTACTGCTTTCAAAGAGTAGTTTTTTTACATCCATTAGCTTTGTATTAATAAATATTAGGTAGTTGTGGGCTCTTTTCCTGTAGGCTTAAATTATACCAGTGGACTTCTTTCCTTTAGTGCATTTATCCCCATGGGCATTTTTCCGGTGCGTTTTTTTTTCTTGTTGGCATTTTTCCTGAAGGCAATTTTTCCTGTAGGCAATTTTTCTTGTTGGCATTTTTCCTGCAGGACTCTTTCCTGTGGGCCACACTGGAATATACCTTAGGCTAACAGATGAATTTTATAGGCTAAATGCTGCGGATTATACAGTTCTCATTAATTTATTATTGTATTTTGAGTTTTGCTAAACTCCCAACAGACTTGAACAGAGTAATTAATTCATCAGAAAAGAGTCAAAAGACCACTTTTTCCAGAGTGGTATACAAGGCCTATATACCCCAGTCTGCAGAATGTGGGAGATATATGGGATATTCTCTCTGAACAATTTTGAATTAATCCCTATATTTACTGACCAGTTTGTATATGGTGCACTTGAACTCCTCTGACTTTTTAAAAATCTGAGAAATATCTGCTAAAATTTTTCATCAATTTTTCTAGTCCTCCAACATTTTTCCAGTTTTCCCTCCAAAAATTAATGGTAATATAGGAGTTAATAGCTAGCTAAATATAAATATCCTCCAACATTGCAGGAATTTTTTTATTAGAGAAATTGAATATCTCCCGATATAAGTCACATATCATTGGAATTTACCACCAAATACAATCTGGTATTTACATTAATTTTGCTATGAACAGAATAAGTCTATAAGAGATCTCTATGAAGTTACGACCACTTTACCAGTTTCTCTGCCAGATTGTATTTGGTGGTAAATTCCAATGATATGTCGGCAGATATTCAATTTCTCTTAATAAAAAAATTCCTGCAATATCAGAGGATATTTATATTTAGCTATTAATTCCTATATTACCATTAATTTTTGGAGAAAAAACTGGAAAAATGTTGGAGGACTAGATAAATTGATGAAAAATGTTTGCAGCTATTTCTCAGATTTTTGAAAAAGTCCGAGGAGTTCAGTGCACTGTGCACCAAATACAAACTGGTTTCTCTGTAAGTCTGTAAGACTCTGTTTCTGCAGTCTGGTATACCAGTCTGTATTTCGTGGCAGATTCCACCGACATGTTGGTGGCACTTTTTCCCCCTTGGAAAATAATATTCTGCCTCTGGATAAGTCCAGAATGTATTTCATCATTTTCATGGTAAATTCCACAGACATGTCAGTGGAATTTTTCTCCATTGAAAATAATATTCTGGCAAAGTCAGTGGATTTTTAGCTATTTATTCCTATGTTACCACCAGTCTGCAGAATGTGTCTCTTCTCCCGCAGAGATTTTTAATTGAGAGACAGTTACTCTCTGACTCTCAGTAGCAGATTCAGAATCTCCCACAGCTAAATTAATGGTAACATAGGAATTAATTCAAAATCTCCGGCATCTAAATTAATGGTAACATAGGAATTAATTCAAGATCTCCCGCAGAGATCTCAAATTTCTAAAATTCAATCAAAAACTCCCGCAGAGAGTCTTGGAAAAATGTTCCATATTCTGCAGACTGGTGTTACCAATTAACCATTAATTTTATTTTTAGCCTTTCGGTGGAAAAATGGGTAAAATGTTGGTGGATCACCCAAATTACAGTTCCTGTGTCTGAGGAGACATTCTTTTCAGACTGGGGTCTGACCCAGTCTGAAAAGCGCATCCATGTCACCAAAGATATTTGGAGACTATATTGGAGGGAAAACTCATCAAAACAAGATCTTGGTGACTATTTTCTAATTAATTCCTAAGTTTACATGTTATTATTGGAGACATATTGAAGAAATATGGCCATTTTGGAGACAAATTTGAAATTTTTTGGAGACTAATTGTCCTGAAATATGAAATCTTGGTGACAGTCTGACAGATTTGACACACTTTGCAGACTGCCGCGCCAGTCTGCAGAATGCGTCTCTTCTCCCGCAGAGATTTTAATTTGAGAGACAGTTACTCTCTGACTCTCGGTAGCAGATTCAGCATCTCCCGCAGCTAAATTAATGGTAATATAGGAATTAATTCAAAATCTCCCGCAGCTAAATTAAAGGTAACATAGGAATTAATTCAAGATCTCCTGCATGCAGAGATCTCAAATTTCTAAAATTCAGTCAAAAACTCCCGCAGAGAGTCTTGGAAAAATGTTCCATATTCTGCAGACTGAAAATCTGACTGGGGTCTGACCATCTGTGGACACCTTCTTTTCAGACTGGGATAAATTGGGAAAATGTTGGTGGATCAGCCAAATTACTGGAAATTTATGGTGGAATTTTCAGCTTTTTGAAAAAGTCAGTGGGAATCTGTGGGATTTTCCCCGATTTTGTGCACCAAATAGGCAAATACATACTAGCTGGTCACCAGTCTGCAGAATGTGTCTCTTCTCCCGCAGAGATTTTAGTTTGAGAGACAGTTACTCTGACTCTCAGTAGCAGATTCAGAATCTCCCGCAGCTAAATTAATGGTAACATAGGAATTAATTCAAAATCTCCCGCATCTAAATTAATGGTAACATAGGAATTAATTCAAGATCTCCCGCAGAGATCTCAAATTTCTAAAATTCCAATCAGAAACTCCCGCAGAGAGTCTTGGAAAAATGTTCCATATTCTGCAGACCAAGTAAAATAGTATGTTTCCTTAACTCACCATTTGTCTCTCCAGCTCTCTCCAAAATTCAACAAATTCTCTCCAAAATGATCAAATTTTCATAAATTCTCTCCAAAATAACATTGTAGCATAGGAGAAAAATAGATAATACTCACCATTTTCAATTGGAGGGCTCAAAATAACTGTCACAAACTCGCCATTAAAATGGCGAGTTTGGACATGCTTTATTACTTGGTCTGCAGACTGGGCTGGTCAGACAGTCAGACTGTATTTGGTGCACAATATTCCACTGACTTGTTGGTGGAATTTTTATCCTTTAAAAATAATATTCTATCAAAGTCAGTGGATTTTTCATTTTTGGCTATTTATTCCTATATTACCATTAATTTTCTTCGGTGGAAAAATGGGCAAAATGTTGGTGGATCAACCAAATTACTGGAAATTTATGGTGGATTTTTTAAGCTTTCTTAAAAAGTCAGTGGGATTTGCCCAATTTTGTGCACCAAATACAGACTAGCTGTCAGCTGGTAGGTATATACCTATTAATTGAATTCTCAATGAATGGGCAACAGGTCCTGTGGGAGTCACAGAGTGGGACCAGTGTAGCCTGTGTAGGTAACTTTGGTAAGGCAGTGGTACTACCTCCTAGGCTACTACCTTGTTAGTAGTTACTACCTAAGGCTTACCGCTTACAGTACCTAGTTAGTTTCAACAGTTTATTAATGTATAATAATAGAATATCTCTATGAGCTTATGAAGTTAGAACACGCGATCGATTACATTGATAGGTACTCCCTGTATACATATTAAATAACAACACTGAATTACAATTAAAAATTATCTACCAAAAAATTAGCATGGTTTAATCTCGTAAATCTACAAAAAATTAATATTTTCCTGACTCGGCAACTAAAACTAAAGTACGGAATAAAAAGATAGTGAGTATAATAAATGATTGTTTATTTCAAGTTAAAATTATAAGTAATAAGGTATTCAAACAGAGATCATAAATTCAGGAATAAATAGGAGTTTTTAATGATTACGCATTTGATGGGGTTAACAGCTGATTTAGTAGAAGTATTGTAATTTCTCCATGGGTTAGATGAATAACAGTTAGTAGAGAATCTGGTCAATTAAATTATTGATTAATTTACTAGTAATTAGAAAACAAACACATATTAGTACACCTGCCACTTCAGTGACCCCATTATAGCGGTTAAAAATTCAGAATCAAAATTTAACCAAAAAGGATCCAAACAAAATTACTAAATCTTAGTCATTTATCAAAGAAAAAAATTTTGGTTGTCGGAGCAAAAAGTATAAGAGAGAATATTAATTTTAAAAGAGAAAAATTAATTCTTCATTTAAGTACCTTGATATATACACTATATGCATTTATAGAATTTAGTTTCTTCTGAGGAACAGGAAGAGAGCTTCCAGTTTTGCATCGTTATCGAGCAAAATATCAAATATAAGATTTTATTTTTCCATGTCATTTTCAGGGAGTTTCTTCGATCAGTGAGAGCAGGGCAATGGATGAAGAAACTAATTAGTAATTACTAATTAACTTATCACACACAAGTGACTCCTGTGAGTTTGATGCAAGTACACCTCTAACGAATGTAACACACCTCATTACACCCCCTCCACTCATCTTACAGTTCAGTGAATCTACTGACATTGCCAATATCTCT
The DNA here is from genome assembly GCA_947561585.1 of Caprella mutica. Taxonomy (NCBI): domain Eukaryota; kingdom Metazoa; phylum Arthropoda; class Malacostraca; order Amphipoda; family Caprellidae; genus Caprella; species Caprella mutica. Next base: position 28,192 of record CANNZV010000197.1, read on the forward strand.
CCTTACTTACAACCATCAGAATAATTATATCACAACTCAAGTACCTCCTATCACATCCTCGTTATCCCACTCTCTAGGTTACTGTATCTGCATTGTAAATATCTTTCCCTCACAAATTCAAGGCAATTCAAAAAGGACACTCCCTGCTACCTTCACGCCCCTCGCCAATCATGCAGTTTCAGACAATTCGTCCAGGCGTGGAGCTTACATTAGGAATTTCCACCAAATTCTCTGTTTCTGTCCTTCCTTTGCACAGCAGCAAACTATGACTTCCTCTACACTTGGCTTCATCTCTACTAGCTCTTGTCTAATCAAGATATTTTCTTATTTCTTTCCACCAATCACTCATTTATCTCTCTCTTCGTCTCACATATTCTTCTGTTTTGCTGAACTGTTCTGGTGTACTTCCTTTGAGTCCTTTTCCTCCCTCTTTCCTCATGGTACTCATAGCGAGCTCCATTAGCAATAAAGTATTGCACCAATTACAATATAATAAAATTAATATTGCTACAAATAGTAATTAGCAACTCACTATTGTGCCAGTCAAAAAGATGTTATGGCGGCGAAAGATGTAATCATTCTTGAGATTCGATAGACTGTTGGAGAGAAAATAAGCATTGGAGAACTCCTTCTGAAAAATGCTACATGTAAGTAAGTGTAATGATATACACATTGCACTATATTATAATACAATATACCAACTTTCTTGAATGGAGCTCAACAGGACGTAATGTTATAGCGAATAGTAAAGATTGAAAGCTACGTTAGATGATACTTTCTTAGTGCTAGTTAATTAACACTGAAAATACAGGAATGAAATATGGGGAATGAAAAAGAAACCACGAATTGAATATATTGAGCATCAATAACAATATAGCTAACTATTATTATGGCAATTTTAAATTGTTTACAATGGAAATTTTAAATTGTTTAAAGGTCCTCTCCAGGCTCCGGGAAAAAAACGAGTTTATAACATAGTATTATAGAACTAAGGTCTAGGATCATTGTTCTGTAATCCGCATACAATTCGGTTCAGTATATATTTTATAATTTGTTTTTAAAGTTTTTAATACTCTGTGAGCAACAATTGAGCGAATCACTAATCTGATGCTCAAGAAGTAGATTGTACACTATTTGTTTTGATTACAAATTTAAATTTTATAAACAAACCATGCGTTTTCGGCTTTTATTTTAGATATTGATTGTTTCCTAAACTATATAAACGTTTCTATAATAAGTTCATTCAATTTTATACCTTTACACGAATATTAAATGGTTTTATTAAACCTAATACCTAGTTGACAATCAAAACAAATGGTGTACATTCTTTTTCTTCAGGCTGAAAATTTCATAAATTAATAAATCAGAAGTAAAATAGGTTTTGTAGAGTTTTGATTATAAAAATCTTTAAAAGCATATAAAATTAAAAATATGCTACCAAATTCGATGCGTTTTGCAGCAAAATGATAAGAAACATTAGCCTCGTTAAATAAAGCAATAAAAATATTTGCTTGGAGAGGACCTTTAAGTAAAATAAATTTTGATTATCAATGAAATTCTGAGTATGTAAATAGGTAAATAGTAACTATTAAACTATATTGAAAACTGTTAACACTATCCTATATCCATTAAATTCTTTTAATGAGACTTTTCCTATTTGAAAGTCACTCATTTATTCCATTGCCTGAGACATTAGGATGCTAAAAGAAGTAGAGTTGCCTGAGACATGTAGATGCTAAAAGAAGTAGAGTTGTCTGAGACATTAGGATGCTAAAAGAAGTAGAGTTGCCTGAGACATGTAGATGCTAAAAGAAGTAGAGTTGCCTGAGACATGTAGATGCTAAAGAAGTAGAGTTGTCTGAGACATGTAGATGCTAAAAGAAGTAGAGTTGCCTGAGACATGTAGATGCTAAAAGAAGTAGAGTTGCCTGAGACATGTAGATGCTAAAAGAAGTAGAGTTGCCTGAGACATGTAGATGCTAAAGAAGTAGAGTTGCCTGAGACATGTAGATGCTAAAAGAAGTAGAGTTGCCTGAGACATGTAGATGCTAAAAGAAGTAGAGTTGCCTGAGACATGTAGATGCTAAAGAAGTAGAGTTGCCTGAGACATCAGGATGCTAAAAGAAGTAGAGTTGCCTGAGACATTAGGATGCTAAAAGAAGTAGAGTTGCCTGAGACATCAGGATGCTAAAAGAAGTAGAGTTACCTGAGACATGTAAATGCTAAAAGAAGTAGAGTTGCCTGAGACATTAGGATGCTAAAAGAAGTAAAGTTGTCTGAGACATGTAGATGCTAAAAGAAGTAGAGTTGCCTGAGACATGTAGAGGCTAAAAGAAGTAGAGTTGCCTGAGACATGTAGATGCTAAAAGAAGTAGAGTTGTCTGAGACATTAGGATGCTAAAAGAAGTAGAGTTGCCTGAGACATGTAGATGCTAAAAGAAGTAGAGTTGCCTGAGACATGTAGATGCTAAAGAAGTAGAGTTGTCTGAGACATGTAGATGCTAAAAGAAGTAGAGTTGCCTGAGACATGTAGATGCTAAAAGAAGTAGAGTTGCCTGAGACATGTAGATGCTAAAAGAAGTAGAGTTGCCTGAGACATGTAGATGCTAAAGAAGTAGAGTTGCCTGAGACATGTAGATGCTAAAAGAAGTAGAGTTGCCTGAGACATGTAGATGCTAAAAGAAGTAGAGTTGCCTGAGACATGTAGATGCTAAAGAAGTAGAGTTGCCTGAGACATCAGGATGCTAAAAGAAGTAGAGTTGCCTGAGACATTAGGATGCTAAAAGAAGTAGAGTTGCCTGAGACATCAGGATGCTAAAAGAAGTAGAGTTACCTGAGACATGTAAATGCTAAAAGAAGTAGAGTTGCCTGAGACATTAGGATGCTAAAAGAAGTAAAGTTGTCTGAGACATGTAGATGCTAAAAGAAGTAGAGTTGCCTGAGACATGTAGAGGCTAAAAGAAGTAGAGTTGCCTGAGACATGTAGATGCTAAAAGAAGTAGAGTTGCCTGAGACATGTAGATGCTAAAAGAAGTAGAGTTGCCTGAGACATGTAGATGCTAAAAGAAGTAGAGTTGCCTGAGACATGTAGAGGCTAAAAGAAGTAGAGTTGCCTGAGACATGTAGATGCTAAAAGAAGTAGAGTTGCCTGAGACATTAGGATGCTAAAAGAAGTAGAGTTGCCTGAGACATGTAGATGCTAAAAGAAGTAGAGTTGCCTGAGACATGTAGATGCTAAAAGAAGTAGAGTTGCCTGAGACATGTAGATGCTAAAAGAAGTAGAGTTGCCTGAGACATGTAGATGCTAAAAGAAGTAGAGTTGCCTGAGACATGTAGATGCTAAAAGAAGTAGAGTTGCCTGAGACATTAGGATGCTAAAAGAAGTAGAGTTGCCTGAGACATTAGGATGCTAAATGAAGTAGAGTTGCCTGAGACATTAGGATGCTAAAAGAAGTAGAGTTGCCTGAGACATGTAGATGCTAAAAGAAGTAGAGTTGCCTGAGACATGTAGATGCTAAAAGAAGTAGAGTTGCCTGAGACATTAGGATGCTAAAAGAAGTAGAGTTGTCTGAGACATTAGGATGCTAAAAGAAGTAGAGTTGCCTGAGACATGTAGATGCTAAAAGAAGTAGAGTTGCCTGAGACATGTAGATGCTAAAAGAAATAGAGTTGTCTGAGACAATAGGATGCTAAAAGAAGTAGAGTTGCCTGAGACATTAGGATGCTAAAAGAAGTAGAGTTGTCTGAGACATTAGGATGCTAAAAGAAGTAGAGTTGTCTGAGACATTCGGATGCTAAAAGAAGTAGAGTTGCCTGAGACATGTAGAGGCTAAAAGAAGTAGAGTTGCCTGAGACATGTAGAGGCTGAAAGAAGTAGAGTTGCCTGAGACATTAGGATGCTAAAAGAAGTAGAGTTGCCTGAGACATTAGGATGCTAAAAGAAGTAGAGTTGTCTGAGACATTAGGATGCTAAAAGAAGTAGAGTTGTCTGAGACATTAGGATGCTAAAAGAAGTAGAGTTGCCTGAGACATGTAGATGCTAAAAGAAGTAGAGTTGTCTGAGACATTAGGATGCTAAAAGAAGTAGAGTTGTCTGAGACATTAGGATGCAAAAAGAAGTAGAGTTGCCTGAGACATTAGGATGCTAAAAGAAGTAGAGTTGCCTGAGACATGTAGATGCTAAAAGAAGTAGAGTTGTCTGAGACATTAGGATGCTAAAAGAAGTAGAGTTGTCTGAGACATTAGGATGCTAAAAGAAGTAGAGTTGTCTGAGACATTAGGATGCTAAAAGAAGTAGAGTTGCCTGAGACATTAGGATGCTAAAAGAAGTAGAGTTGCCTGAGACATGTAGATGCTAAAAGAAGTAGAGTTGCCTGAGACATGTAGAGGCTAAAAGAAGTAAAGTTGCCTGAGACATGTAGAGGCTAAAAGAAGTAGAGTTGCCTGAGACATGTAGAGGCTAAAAGAAGTAGAGTTGCATGAGACATGTAGATGCTAAAAGAAGTAGAGTTGCCTGAGACATGTAGAGGCTAAAAGAAGTAGAGTTGCATGAGACATGTAGATGCTAAAAGAAGTAGAGTTGCCTGAGACATGTAGAGGCTAAAAGAAGTAGAGTTGCCTGAGACATGTAGATGCTAAAAGAAGTAGAGTTGCCTGAGACATGTAGAGGCTAAAAGAAGTAGAGTTGCATGAGACATGTAGATGCTAAAAGAAGTAGAGTTGCCTGAGACATTAGGATGCTAAAAGAAGTAGAGTTGCCTGAGACATGTAGAGGCTAAAAGAAGTAGAGTTGCCTGAGACATGTAGATGCTAAAAGAAGTAGAGTTGCCTGAGACATGTAGAGGCTAAAAGAAGTAGAGTTGCCTGAGACATGTAGATGCTAAAAGAAATAGAGTTGCCTGAGACATGTAGATGCTAAAAGAAGTAGAGTTGCCTGAGACATGTAGATGCTAAAAGAAGTAGAGTTGCCTGAGACATCAGGATGCTAAAAGAAGTAGAGTTGTCTGAGACATGTAAATGCTAAAAGAAGTAGAGTTGTCTGAGACATGTAGATGCTGAAAGAAGTAGAGTTGCCTGAGACATGTAGATGCTAAAAGAAGTAGAGTTGTCTGAGACATTAGGATGCTAAAAGAAGTAGAGTTGCCTGAGACATGTAGATGCTAAAAGAAGTAGAGTTGTCTGAGACATTAGGATGCTAAAAGAAGTAGAGTTGCCTGAGACATGTAGAGGCTAAAAGAAGTAGAGTTGCCTGAGACATGTAGATGCTAAAAGAAGTAGAGTTGCCTGAGACATTAGGATGCTAAAAGAAGTAGAGTTGCCTGAGACATGTAGATGATAAAAGAAGTAGAGTTGCCTGAGACATTAGGATGCTAAAAGAAGTAGAGTTGCCTGAGACATGTAGATGCTAAAAGAAGTAGAGTTGTCTGAGACATTAGGATGCTAAAAGAAGTAGAGTTGCCTGAGACATGTAGATGCTAAAAGAAGTAGAGTTGCCTGAGACATGTAGATGCTAAAGAAGTAGAGTTGTCTGAGACATGTAGATGCTAAAAGAAGTAGAGTTGCCTGAGACATGTAGATGCTAAAAGAAGTAGAGTTGCCTGAGACATGTAGATGCTAAAAGAAGTAGAGTTGCCTGAGACATGTAGATGCTAAAGAAGTAGAGTTGCCTGAGACATGTAGATGCTAAAAGAAGTAGAGTTGCCTGAGACATGTAGATGCTAAAAGAAGTAGAGTTGCCTGAGACATGTAGATGCTAAAGAAGTAGAGTTGCCTGAGACATCAGGATGCTAAAAGAAGTAGAGTTGCCTGAGACATTAGGATGCTAAAAGAAGTAGAGTTGCCTGAGACATCAGGATGCTAAAAGAAGTAGAGTTACCTGAGACATGTAAATGCTAAAAGAAGTAGAGTTGCCTGAGACATTAGGATGCTAAAAGAAGTAAAGTTGTCTGAGACATGTAGATGCTAAAAGAAGTAGAGTTGCCTGAGACATGTAGAGGCTAAAAGAAGTAGAGTTGCCTGAGACATGTAGATGCTAAAAGAAGTAGAGTTGCCTGAGACATGTAGATGCTAAAAGAAGTAGAGTTGCCTGAGACATGTAGATGCTAAAAGAAGTAGAGTTGCCTGAGACATGTAGAGGCTAAAAGAAGTAGAGTTGCCTGAGACATGTAGATGCTAAAAGAAGTAGAGTTGCCTGAGACATTAGGATGCTAAAAGAAGTAGAGTTGCCTGAGACATGTAGATGCTAAAAGAAGTAGAGTTGCCTGAGACATGTAGATGCTAAAAGAAGTAGAGTTGCCTGAGACATGTAGATGCTAAAAGAAGTAGAGTTGCCTGAGACATTAGGATGCTAAAAGAAGTAGAGTTGCCTGAGACATGTAGATGCTAAAAGAAGTAGAGTTGCCTGAGACATTAGGATGCTAAAAGAAGTAGAGTTGCCTGAGACATTAGGATGCTAAATGAAGTAGAGTTGCCTGAGACATTAGGATGCTAAAAGAAGTAGAGTTGCCTGAGACATGTAGATGCTAAAAGAAGTAGAGTTGCCTGAGACATGTAGATGCTAAAAGAAGTAGAGTTGCCTGAGACATTAGGATGCTAAAAGAAGTAGAGTTGTCTGAGACATTAGGATGCTAAAAAAGTAGAGTTGCCTGAGACATGTAGATGCTAAAAGAAGTAGAGTTGCCTGAGACATGTAGATGCTAAAAGAAATAGAGTTGTCTGAGACAATAGGATGCTAAAAGAAGTAGAGTTGCCTGAGACATTAGGATGCTAAAAGAAGTAGAGTTGTCTGAGACATTAGGATGCTAAAAGAAGTAGAGTTGTCTGAGACATTCGGATGCTAAAAGAAGTAGAGTTGCCTGAGACATGTAGAGGCTAAAAGAAGTAGAGTTGCCTGAGACATGTAGAGGCTGAAAGAAGTAGAGTTGCCTGAGACATTAGGATGCTAAAAGAAGTAGAGTTGCCTGAGACATTAGGATGCTAAAAGAAGTAGAGTTGTCTGAGACATTAGGATGCTAAAAGAAGTAGAGTTGTCTGAGACATTAGGATGCTAAAAGAAGTAGAGTTGCCTGAGACATGTAGATGCTAAAAGAAGTAGAGTTGTCTGAGACATTAGGATGCTAAAAGAAGTAGAGTTGTCTGAGACATTAGGATGCAAAAAGAAGTAGAGTTGCCTGAGACATTAGGATGCTAAAAGAAGTAGAGTTGCCTGAGACATGTAGATGCTAAAAGAAGTAGAGTTGTCTGAGACATTAGGATGCTAAAAGAAGTAGAGTTGTCTGAGACATTAGGATGCTAAAAGAAGTAGAGTTGTCTGAGACATTAGGATGCTAAAAGAAGTAGAGTTGCCTGAGACATTAGGATGCTAAAAGAAGTAGAGTTGCCTGAGACATGTAGATGCTAAAAGAAGTAGAGTTGCCTGAGACATGTAGAGGCTAAAAGAAGTAGAGTTGCCTGAGACATGTAGAGGCTAAAAGAAGTAGAGTTGCCTGAGACATGTAGAGGCTAAAAGAAGTAGAGTTGCATGAGACATGTAGATGCTAAAAGAAGTAGAGTTGCCTGAGACATGTAGAGGCTAAAAGAAGTAGAGTTGCATGAGACATGTAGATGCTAAAAGAAGTAGAGTTGCCTGAGACATGTAGAGGCTAAAAGAAGTAGAGTTGCCTGAGACATGTAGATGCTAAAAGAAGTAGAGTTGCCTGAGACATGTAGAGGCTAAAAGAAGTAGAGTTGCATGAGACATGTAGATGCTAAAAGAAGTAGAGTTGCCTGAGACATTAGGATGCTAAAAGAAGTAGAGTTGCCTGAGACATGTAGAGGCTAAAAGAAGTAGAGTTGCCTGAGACATGTAGATGCTAAAAGAAGTAGAGTTGCCTGAGACATGTAGAGGCTAAAAGAAGTAGAGTTGCCTGAGACATGTAGATGCTAAAAGAAATAGAGTTGCCTGAGACATTAGGATGCTAAAAGAAGTAGAGTTGCCTGAGACATGTAGATGCTAAAAGAAGTAGAGTTGCCTGAGACATCAGGATGCTAAAAGAAGTAGAGTTGTCTGAGACATGTAAATGCTAAAAGAAGTAGAGTTGTCTGAGACATGTAGATGCTGAAAGAAGTAGAGTTGCCTGAGACATGTAGATGCTAAAAGAAGTAGAGTTGTCTGAGACATTAGGATGCTAAAAGAAGTAGAGTTGCCTGAGACATGTAGATGCTAAAAGAAGTAGAGTTGTCTGAGACATTAGGATGCTAAAAGAAGTAGAGTTGCCTGAGACATGTAGAGGCTAAAAGAAGTAGAGTTGCCTGAGACATGTAGATGCTAAAAGAAGTAGAGTTGCCTGAGACATTAGGATGCTAAAAGAAGTAGAGTTGCCTGAGACATGTAGATGATAAAAGAAGTAGAGTTGCCTGAGACATTAGGATGCTAAAAGAAGTAGAGTTGCCTGAGACATTAGGATGCTAAAAGAAGTAGAGTTGTCTGAGACATGTAGATGCTAAAAGAAGTAGAGTTGCCTGAGACATGTAGATGCTAAAAGAAGTAGAGTTGCCTGAGACATTAGGATGCTAAAAGAAGTAGAGTTGCCTGAGACATGTAGATGCTAAAAGAAGTAGAGTTGCCTGAGACATTAGGATGCTAAAAGAAGTAGAGTTGCCTGAGACATGTAGATGATAAAAGAAGTAGAGTTGCCTGAGACATTAGGATGCTAAAAGAAGTAGAGTTGCCTGAGACATTAGGATGCTAAAAGAAGTAGAGTTGTCTGAGACATGTAGATGCTAAAAGAAGTAGAGTTGCCTGAGACATGTAGATGCTAAAAGAAGTAGAGTTGCCTGAGACATTAGGATGCTAAAAGAAGTAGAGTTGCCTGAGACATGTAGATGCTAAAAGAAGTAGAGTTGCCTGAGACATGTAGATGCTAAAAGAAGTAGAGTTGCCTGAGACATGTAGATGCTAAAAGAAGTAGAGTTGCCTGAGACATGTAGATGCTAAAAGAAGTAGAGTTGTCTGAGACATTAGGATGCTAAAAGAAATAGAGTTGCCTGAGACATGTAGATGCTAAAAGAAATAGAGTTGCCTGAGACATGTAGATGCTAAAAGAAATAGAGTTGCCTGAGACATTAGGATGCTAAAAGAAGTAGAGTTGTCTGAGACATGTAGATGCTAAAAGAAATAGAGTTGCCTGAGACATTAGGATGCTAAAAGAAGTAGAGTTGCCTGAGACATGTAGATGCTAAAAGAAGTAGAGTTGCCTGAGACATTAGGATGCTAAAAGAAGTATAGAGTTGTCTGAGACATGTAGAGGCTAAAAGAAGTAGAGTTGCCTGAGACATGTAGATGCTAAAAGAAGTAGAGTTGCCTGAGACATGTAGATGCTAAAAGAAATAGAGTTGTCTGAGACAATAGGATGCTAAAAGAAGTAGAGTTGCCTGAGACATTAGGATGCTAAAAGAAGTAGAGTTGTCTGAGACATTAGGATGCTAAAAGAAGTAGAGTTGTCTGAGACATTCGGATGCTAAAAGAAGTAGAGTTGCCTGAGACATGTAGAGGCTAAAAGAAGTAGAGTTGCCTGAGACATGTAGAGGCTGAAAGAAGTAGAGTTGCCTGAGACATTAGGATGCTAAAAGAAGTAGAGTTGCCTGAGACATTAGGATGCTAAAAGAAGTAGAGTTGTCTGAGACATTAGGATGCTAAAAGAAGTAGAGTTGTCTGAGACATTAGGATGCTAAAAGAAGTAGAGTTGCCTGAGACATGTAGATGCTAAAAGAAGTAGAGTTGTCTGAGACATTAGGATGCTAAAAGAAGTAGAGTTGTCTGAGACATTAGGATGCAAAAAGAAGTAGAGTTGCCTGAGACATTAGGATGCTAAAAGAAGTAGAGTTGCCTGAGACATGTAGATACTAAAAGAAGTAGAGTTGTCTGAGACATTAGGATGCTAAAAGAAGTAGAGTTGTCTGAGACATTAGGATGCTAAAAGAAGTAGAGTTGTCTGAGACATTAGGATGCTAAAAGAAGTAGAGTTGCCTGAGACATTAGGATGCTAAAAGAAGTAGAGTTGCCTGAGACATGTAGATGCTAAAAGAAGTAGAGTTGCCTGAGACATGTAGAGGCTAAAAGAAGTAGAGTTGCCTGAGACATGTAGAGGCTAAAAGAAGTAGAGTTGCCTGAGACATGTAGAGGCTAAAAGAAGTAGAGTTGCATGAGACATGTAGATGCTAAAAGAAGTAGAGTTGCCTGAGACATGTAGAGGCTAAAAGAAGTAGAGTTGCATGAGACATGTAGATGCTAAAAGAAGTAGAGTTGCCTGAGACATGTAGAGGCTAAAAGAAGTAGAGTTGCCTGAGACATGTAGATGCTAAAAGAAATAGAGTTGCCTGAGACATGTAGATGCTAAAAGAAGTAGAGTTGCCTGAGACATGTAGATGCTAAAAGAAGTAGAGTTGCCTGAGACATCAGGATGCTAAAAGAAGTAGAGTTGTCTGAGACATGTAAATGCTAAAAGAAGTAGAGTTGTCTGAGACATGTAGATGCTGAAAGAAGTAGAGTTGCCTGAGACATGTAGATGCTAAAAGAAGTAGAGTTGTCTGAGACATTAGGATGCTAAAAGAAGTAGAGTTGCCTGAGACATGTAGATGCTAAAAGAAGTAGAGTTGCCTGAGACATGTAGAGGCTAAAAGAAGTAGAGTTGCCTGAGACATGTAGATGCTAAAAGAAGTAGAGTTGCCTGAGACATTAGGATGCTAAAAGAAGTAGAGTTGCCTGAGACATGTAGATGATAAAAGAAGTAGAGTTGCCTGAGACATTAGGATGCTAAAAGAAGTAGAGTTGCCTGAGACATTAGGATGCTAAAAGAAGTAGAGTTGTCTGAGACATGTAGATGCTAAAAGAAGTAGAGTTGCCTGAGACATGTAGATGCTAAAAGAAGTAGAGTTGCCTGAGACATTAGGATGCTAAAAGAAGTAGAGTTGCCTGAGACATGTAGATGCTAAAAGAAGTAGAGTTGCCTGAGACATTAGGATGCTAAAAGAAGTAGAGTTGCCTGAGACATGTAGATGATAAAAGAAGTAGAGTTGCCTGAGACATTAGGATGCTAAAAGAAGTAGAGTTGCCTGAGACATTAGGATGCTAAAAGAAGTAGAGTTGTCTGAGACATGTAGATGCTAAAAGAAGTAGAGTTGCCTGAGACATGTAGAGGCTAAAAGAAGTAGAGTTGCCTGAGACATTAGGATGCTAAAAGAAGTAGAGTTGCCTGAGACATGTAGATGCTAAAAGAAGTAGAGTTGCCTGAGACATGTAGATGCTAAAAGAAGTAGAGTTGCCTGAGACATGTAGATGCTAAAAGAAGTAGAGTTGCCTGAGACATGTAGATGCTAAAAGAAGTAGAGTTGTCTGAGACATTAGGATGCTAAAAGAAATAGAGTTGCCTGAGACATGTAGATGCTAAAAGAAATAGAGTTGCCTGAGACATGTAGATGCTAAAAGAAATAGAGTTGCCTGAGACATTAGGATGCTAAAAGAAGTAGAGTTGTCTGAGACATGTAGATGCTAAAAGAAATAGAGTTGCCTGAGACATTAGGATGCTAAAAGAAGTAGAGTTGCCTGAGACATGTAGATGCTAAAAGAAGTAGAGTTGCCTGAGACATTAGGATGCTAAAAGAAGTATAGAGTTGTCTGAGACATGTAGAGGCTAAAAGAAGTAGAGTTGCCTGAGACATGTAGAGGCTAAGAGAAGTAGAGTTGCCTGAGACATGTAGATGCTAAAAGAAGTAGAGTTGCCTGAGACATGTAGATGCTAAAAGAAGTAGAGTTGTCTGAGACATGTAAATGCTAAAAGAAGTAGAGTTGTCTGAGACATGTAGATGCTGAAAGAAGTAGAGTTGCCTGAGACATGTAGAGGCTAAAAGAAGTAGAGTTGCCTGAGACATGTAGATGCTAAAAGAAGTAGAGTTGCCTGAGACATGTGGATGCTAAAAGAAGTAGAGTTGCCTGAGACATGTAGATGCTAAAAGAAGTAGAGTTGCCTGAGACATGTAGATGCTAAAAGAAGTAGAGTTGCCTGAGAAATGTAGATGCTAAAAGAAGTAGAGTTGTCTGAGACATGTAGATGCTAAAAGAAGTAGAGTTGTCTGAGACATGTAGATGCTAAAAGAAGTAGAGTTGCCTGAGACATGTAGATGCTAAAAGAAGTAGAGTTGCCTGAGACATTTAGATGCTAAAAGAAGTAGAGTTGCCTGAGACATGTAGATGCTAAAAGAAGTAGAGTTGCCTGAGACATGTAGATGCTAAAAGAAGTAGAGTTGCCTGAGACATGTAGATGCTAAAAGAAGTAGAGTTGCCTGAGACATGTAGATGCTAAAAGAAGTAGAGTTGCCTGAGACATTAGGATGCTAAAAGAAGTAGAGTTGCCTGAGACATGTAGATGCTAAAAGAAGTAGAGTTGCCTGAGACATGGAGATGCTAAAAGAAGTAGAGTTGCCTGAGACATGTAGATGCTAAAAGAAGTAGAGTTGTCTGAGACATGTAGATGCTAAAAGAAGTAGAGTTGCCTGAGACATGTAGATGCTAAAAGAAGTAGAGCTGCCTGAGACATGTAGATGCTAAAAGAAGTAGAGTTGTCTGAGACATGTAGATGCTAAAAGAAGTAGAGTTGCCTGAGACATGTAGATGCTAAAAGAAGTAGAGTTGCCTGAGACATGTAGATGCTAAAAGAAGTAGAGTTGCCTGAGACATGTAGATGCTAAAAGAAGTAGAGTTGCCTGAGACATTAGGATGCTAAAAGAAGTAGAGTTGCCTGAGACATTAGGATGCTAAAAGAAGTAGAGTTGTCTGAGACATGTAGATGCTAAAAGAAGTAGAGTTGCCTGAGACATGTAGATGCTAAAAGAAGTAGAGTTGTCTGAGACATGTAGAGGCTAAAAGAAGTAGAGTTGCCTGAGACATGTAGAGGCTAAAAGAAGTAGAGTTGCCTGAGACATGTAGATGCTAAAAGAAGTAGAGTTGCCTGAGACATGTAGATGCTAAAAGAAGTAGAGTTGCCTGAGACATGTAGATGCTAAAAGAAGTAGAGTTGCCTGAGACATGTAGATGCTAAAAGAAGTAGAGTTGCCTGAGACATTAGGATGCTAAAAGAAGTAGAGTTGCCTGAGACATTAGGATGCTAAAAGAAGTAGAGTTGTCTGAGACATGTAGATGCTAAAAGAAGTAGAGTTGCCTGAGACATGTAGATGCTAAAAGAAGTAGAGTTGTCTGAGACATGTAGAGGCTAAAAGAAGTAGAGTTGCCTGAGACATGTAGAGGCTAAAAGAAGTAGAGTTGCCTGAGACATGTAGATGCTAAAAGAAGTAGAGTTGCCTGAGACATGTAGATGCTAAAAGAAGTAGAGTTGCCTGAGACATGTAGATGCTAAAAGAAGTAGAGTTGTCTGAGACATGTAGATGCTAAAAGAAGTAGAGTTGCCTGAGACATGTAGAGGCTAAAAGAAGTAGAGTTGCCTGAGACATGTAGATGCTAAAAGAAATAGAGTTGCCTGAGACATTAGGATGCTAAAAGAAGTAGAGTTGCCTGAGACATGTAGATGCTAAAAGAAGTAGAGTTGCCTGAGACATGTAGATGCTAAAAGAAGTAGAGTTGCCTGAGACATGTAGAGGCTAAAAGAAGTAAATATGATGAGTATAAACAGCGTATTCGAGTGAGGGAGTTCAGTAAATTATTACTCTAAGGTTCAGTAGTAGATTGCTTCTTGTTGAGAAAGTGTGTGTTGAAAGTGCGCTCCCGTGAACATGAGTGCTGCAGATAAACTATCAAACGGAAGTCTTCCCCCTCCACAAACCTTACCTGACATCCAAGAAAATGAGCCCCTCAACCCTAAACCAGTCCCCGAGGTGAAGATAGCGATAGCTGAAATACCTGTGCGAAGGGAAAAGCCAGCTCCAATGATTAAAAAGGAATCCAAGAGTGAGGGTATTCAAGTCAAGAGAAAAAAGAATGTGAGGACACCTCGTGAAAAGTTCCTAATATCCACTTGTATTCTGCTCTCCAGTTGTATTATTATACTAATGATCTTGCTAATTTGTCAAACATATTTAACAAGTGAGTATAGTTTTACATTTCTTCAATTGGACTTTCAGTGATGTTAATAATATGAAAAATAGTCAATGTTACGATACGAAATCAATGATTGTTATATCTTTCTATCTTCCTTTAAATTCCATTTAATTCATTGATGATCATATCATAGTAACTAGTGATGATGTTAAATAAGAATATAGCAAGTGCAGTCCTCTAACACATTACCATCTATTATTAGTATTGAAAATCATTATCTATAAACGATATTGTTTAGCAAGGAAAAGTTCAAAGTTAGAACGTACAGTGTGACGTCCTTTACGAATGATTTTACGTTGCGCTACATATTTCCCTGTTTAAAGGAGAGCGTTCATGACAAACACTGACACTGTCCTCACTCCGAACTGATACAATTATAAAAGGCACGATTTACACCATTCGTCAACCTATCACAGCTATGAATAACATCTCTAAACTCTAACAATTAAACTACCTGTAAAAGGCACGATTTACACTATTCGTCAACCTATCACAGCTGTGAATAACATCTCTAAACTCTTACAATTAAACTACCTATAAGAGGCACGATTTACACCATTCGTCAACCTATCACAGCTATGAATAACATCTCTAAACTCTAACAATTAAACTACCTGTAAAAGACACGATTTACACTATTCGTCAACCTATCACAGCTAGAAGTAACATCTCTAAACTCTTACAATTAAACTACCTATAAGAGGCACGATTTACACCATTCGTCAACCTATCACAGCTATGAATAACATCTCTAAACTCTAACAATTAAACTACCTGTAAAAGGCACGATTTACACTATTCGTCAACCTATCACAGCTATGAATAACATCTCTAAACTCTTACAATTAAACTACCTATAAGAGGCACGATTTACACCATTCGTCAACCTATCACAGCTATGAATAACATCTCTAAACTCTAACAATTAAACTACCTGTAAAAGGCACGATTTACACTATTCGTCAACCTATCACAGCTAGAAATAACATCTCTAAACTCTTACAATTAAACTACCTATAAGAGGCACGATTTACACCATTCGTCAACCTATCACAGCTATGAATAACATCTCTAAACTCTAACAATTAAACTACCTGTAAAAGGCACGATTTACACTATTCGTCAACCTATCACAGCTATGAATAACATCTCTAAACTCTTACAATTAAACTACCTATAAGAGGCACGATTTACACCATTCGTCAACCTATCACAGCTATGAATAACATCTCTAAACTCTAACAATTAAACTACCTGTAAAAGGCACGATTTACACTATTCGTCAACCTATCACAGCTATGAATAACATCTCTAAACTCTTACAATTAAACTACCTATAAGAGGCACGATTTACACCATTCGTCAACCTATCACAGCTATGAATAACATCTCTAAACTCTAACAATTAAACTAACTGTAAAAGGCACGATTTACACTATTCGTCAACCTATCACAGCTATGAATAACATCTCTAAACTCTAACAATTAAACTACCTGTAAAAGGCACGATTTACACTATTCGTCAACCTATCACAGCTAGAAATAACATCTCTAAACTCTTACAATTAAACTACCTATAAGAGGCACGATTTACACTATTCGTCAGCCTATTAAAGTTATTATAGCTACGCTTAAACTATCTGTCGATGTCTACAGCGGTGTATAATTTTCATTTCAATTTATTTTACCTTATTTTATTATTACTTTTTTTTAAATATCCTCATGCTCTAAAAATTATCCTTTTTCAATTTGTCCTATAATTTTCCTAAATGTCATGTTGTTCTTAATAGTCTTCTATTTCATAATGTCCTCTTGTTCCTAAATGTCCTCTAGTAGTTCCTAAATGTCCTCTTGTTCCAAAGCGTTCTGTTGTTAAGTGTCCTGTATACAGAGTGTCACACAAACTTTAAGATATGCGATCAACACTATCAGTATAACCTCTCCAAACTCGTAAAATTTAACTACCAATCAGAGATACGATTAAAACATTTGTCAACCTCAATAGCTGCAATACATATCTATATCCTTTTAATTTCTTTTCCTTATTTTCATTTCATTTTAAATATCCTCATGTCATGAAATTGTCGTATTTTCAATTCGTTCTCTATTGGTCCTAAATATCATGTTGGTCCTATGTGTCATACATAATGGTCCTAAATATCATGTTGGTCCTATGTGTCATATTGGTCGTAAATATCATGTTGGTCCTATGTGTCATATTGGTCGTAAATATCATGTTGGTCCTATGTGTCATATTGGTCGTAAATATCATGTTGGTCCTATGTGTCATATTGGTCGTAAATATCATGTTGGTCCTATGTGTCATATTGGTCGTAATTATCATGTTGGTCCTATGTGTCATATTGGTCGTAATTATCATGTTGGTCCTATGTGTCATATTGGTCGTAATTATCATGTTGGTCCTATGTGTCATATTGGTCGTAATTATCATGTTGGTCCTATGTGTCATATTGGTCGTAATTATCATGTTGGTCCTATGTGTCATATTGGTCGTAAATATCATGTTGGTCCTATGTGTCATATTGGTCGTAATTATCATGTTGGTCCTATGTGTCATATTGGTCGTAAATATCATGTTGGTCCTATGTGTCATATTGGTCGTAATTATCATGTTGGTCCTATGTGTCATATTGGTCGTAAATATCATGTTGGTCCTATGTGTCATATTGGTCGTAAATATCATGTTGGTCCTAGGTATGTGTCAAGTTGATCCTAAATGTCTTCCTGTACCGAACCGTGAAAGACACTTTATAAATCTGATGGTATGGGACAAATGAATCACTTGCACCTTTAATGTCTAATTGTTCCACATGCTCTCATAGTACAGTAGAATATTGAATGTGTACTATATAGGTATATTGTCTTTTGATGAGCATTTCAATGTATTTTTCATTTGTTTTCAGACAGACGCAGGATATGTCTAACCAAAGAATGTGTCAAAACAGGTAAGTTCTTCATCAACAAAATAATCATATATTACATTATAGCTTATTATAATAAACTTCAAATCTCTAATCGACATAAAACACAGATTTTCCAATCCAAAATTTGTTCTTTAACCTTTTCATTTGTAAGCAAACATAAATATTGAATTCAGTATTACATCTTTTTCCTAACGCAGTCATGTACATTACTTATTTATGGTGAATTATCTAGCCGAACATTTAGTTCGTTGGGTTTATTCTTGTGACTTTTAAAATACAAATAGGAGAAAATTCAACCTCTCTTTCTAGTAATAATACCTAACTTTTGTTGATTTAATATAATATCATAAAAACTTTCCTCTATCACTTTTGAAGAGTTCATTATCCCATATGTAATTTAGAGTATACCATCCTAATGTTAATCATTCACTATCAAATAGAACACTCATTTTCATTTTAGTATGAGAATTATTAAGTTGAAAGTGTGTCGACCAGTGTATTACCACCAAACAGTGACCTGCATACCTCACCAATAAAACTTCAACCTCTATCAATAGTGAGGCAATTGCTAGAGAAAACATACACAGTACTGGGACCAATTTGTTATTTACTAAAAAGTGTAAGCTCAAATTTAAAAAAACTGAGCACATATTCACTAACATTCAAATCTTGCTTCATTTTGATACTAATTGTTACCTCAGCCTCACCACTTACTAAGATTTAGATCTTAAGCAATTGCTGTCATTTTGATACTAATTATTATTGTTACCTCAGCCTCACCACTTACTAAGATTTAGATCTTAAGCAATTGCTGTCATTTTGATACTAATTGTTATTGTTACCTCAGCCTCACCACTTTCTAAGATTTAGATCTTAAGCAAATGCTGTCATTTTGATGCTAATTGTTATTGTTACCTCAGCCTCACCACTTACTAAGATTTAGATCTTAAGCAATTGCTGTCATTTTGATACTAATTGTTATTGTTACCTCAGCCTCACCACTTACTAAGATTTAGATCTTCAGCAATTGCTGTCATTTTGATACTAATTGTTATTGTTACCTCAGCCTAACCACTAACTAAGATTTAGATCTTAAGCAATTGCTGTCATTTTGATACTAATTGTTACATCAGCCTAACCACTAACTAAGATTTAGATCTTAAAAGTCCCCTCCAAGCAAATTTATTTATTGCTTTAATCAACGAGGCTAATGTTTCTTATCATTCATGTAAACCGCATCAAATTGGATAGCATATTTTCAATTTTATATGCATTTAAAGATTTTTATAATCAAAACTATACAATACCTATTTTACTTCCGACCTGCTAATTTTCAGTCTCAAGAAAAAGAATGTACACCATTTGTTTTGATTGTCAACTATGTATTAGGTATAATAAATCCATTTAATATTATAGATACGTTAATATACTTCAGAAAACAATTAAAATCTTAAATGAAGGCAGACAACGTTTTTTTGGAAATAAAACTGAAATTTGAAAGCAGAACAAAGAGTGTAGAATCTTCTTCTTGTTATCTCAGCCTCATCACTTCTGGCTGCAATGGACGATGAAGCAGATCCGTGTGATGATTTCTTCCAGTACGCCTGTGGTACATGGAACAAGAAGCACATCATCCCAGAGGATAGGTCCTCTATATCAACATTTGAGGTCATGAATGACCAGTTGGACCTCATACTCAGGGGTGAGACTAATCTCTTATTTAGTTCGTCAATTGAATTTAACAATAGAACATGAATTCCTCGTCAAGAGACATTCGCCAGAATGTCAAAAATGACACAAATTTTGAATAATAAGTACCTATTATTATTTTCTATTAAACATATTGTATCTTCATGATATTATTTGGAGTATTTTAGTTGGATTTAAAATAGTTGAAGTTTTAGCCTTTAGGTTTTCATTTGGCGTCAGTTTTGTTACTAAGTAAATTTGTGTTGCAGTCTTGTCATGCTGGCTTTTTTCAGGTAATTTGGGAAGGCACACAAGACGCTATAAACTTTCTCATTTCTCTCGCTTGATGTTCACTAAAAACGTTCTTGTTTATCATCTAAAGTGACCCTTTTCTACCGCCACATTACTTACTTCAATTATTTTCTTGTGTTTCAAATTAGTTCTCAGGCGGTAACTATTCATTTAAAAGTTGATGTCTGTAACGGTAGCAGTGAATAGGTCATATATTACACCAAAATAAAGATTATTACTAGGGTTGTGACAATATGCTTTTATAATCATGTATCTTAGAAATATCACAGACGAAAAGAAATGGTATCGAATACTAAATACCGCTGGCGTAGAACCATTCAATACTCTTCAATTCTTTTCGTCACAAATCTAATTATTAACTCTCATGAAAAATGAGGATAATTTCAAGTTCCAATAGTTGAGAAAATGATTACAAAGCTAGTAAAGTCTTTATTATTAGGCCAGAAGTAAAATGAGATGACATCTATTTAGCTATCTCCATTATTTTATAATTACGATACAAAGTGTCCATTAATTTGTTGTGAGATGACACAGGGCAAGAAAAAGGGTGAAATTTGAAGGCTAATGTTGAATGTGCTAAGAAATGGCAGAATGGTATATTATACTCTGTAAATTAGTAAAGATATCGGAAGAAATAAACTCTTCTCTGAGCAATAACAAACTTTGGATACCTTTTCACATAATTTATTAGACAGATTTTACAGTCAATAGATGTGAAAAATAGAATAGTTTGAGTGTTGTACATAAAAATCATCTAAGAGTTAACAGACTTTTGTTAAAGTTAGGAAAATATGTCATTGTTATGAGAGAAATATTGTAGACGTGGATTTTCTTCAAAAAATATTACTTCATAAGTTGAGCATTAGAAAGATGAGAGTTGTTTGTAGAAAGTTTTGGGTATAAATGAAGTAAAGACACTCTTACCACTAAATTTTTTGATTGTGTATTTTCTTTGTTAAGCTGGTAGAATATGTGTCGTTCAGCAGTCCTCTCAATCATCGAGAAAATGAACTGCAATGACCATTTTGTTAACCATTCCAATAGCAGTTTCGTCTGGAATTTATTTTCATAGATGTGAACATCTTTTCAAATGAGTTCTCAATGTAATTTCCATTCAATTTCCTGAGACTTGAGGCCAGGAAACAGAAGATGACAGTTCGGACAGAAAGCATGCCTCCTGTAGTCAACCTAGACCTGACTGTCACATTTTACTTCCTGTGTACTCTCGCTAAGACCTATTCAATAGGAAGGCTTTTGATGCTATTAGCTATATAACTACATTCATTCGAAAATGTATGCTTTCCTCTTGAAAAAATGTTTTGAATACATATATTAAGCCTAGACAAATTTAAGGAATGTTGATAGTATAATCCCTTTCTAGCGTTTTAGTTTTGTTGCAATTAACGCTATGAATTTAGACGGTGAGAAGAGAGTTTGGTGAATTGATTTTTGTTTGTTTTTAGATTTGCTGTTGGAGCCAATAGGGGAGGACGAAGGGGAAGGTACAGTGAAGGCCAAAAAATTCTTTGCTTCATGCATGAACACAAGTGAGTAAAGACAAAGAACTCAAGAGAGTGACATGGAGCGTATATATTTTCAGGAACAAAATAGCAATTGAGAAGAAGGTTCTCGTGTTTATTTAGCACAATTGTTATATCTCCAAAAGATTAGTTATTGAGCTTTGTTATTATTGATTATTTTTTTCTCAATTTCCACAGGTCAAATAGAAGTCGTTGGAGACGATCCCTTAAAAGATGTCATCCGTTCCTTAGGTGGATGGGCAGTCATAGAGCAGCAAACAGGACCACCTACATTGTCTATAGAGTCTTTAATGGGTACCCTAAGAGGCAGACTTAACCAGGGTACCTACATCGAGCAGTGGGTTGGCGCTGACGATACTAACTCTTCCCTCAACATCATTCAGGTGCTTTCTCTCTTTCGACATCATCAATAGAATGAATCAATATAAAATTTACTGAAAAACTTTAATTAACATATCGAGCAGATTTACAAACAAAACAACCACACTTCACATTATTGATGGGTATTTGGGACTTTCCAGACGGTCAAGACACTAGGTTTAACATGTCTTAGAGCTGTTTCACACGTATCAGTTTCATCCGTACGAAAAAAACCGAACGGATTATTTGCCGTGAATGCCTTCCAATTAAGTATGCCTTGGACGGTTTGTTGTAGTGAGTATTTACGGCGACCGTTCCTCAACCCTTAAAAGACTGACTGTGGAGTTTGAGCTCGACAAACCGAATACATTCAAAATAATAACACTATTTCCATCAATCATGGGTAAATAAATAAATAAATGAATATTTATATGATAAAAAAAGCTATGGACTGACGAAAAAATCATATAATTTGAGCGGCTGGTTTCCTAAATACCAATGTGTAACGAATCCTCTTAAACTTAGTCAGTCCAATTAGAGTTAATCCGTAACCGTTTGATGAGAAATCTGTTGTTGCTTATTACGTTTCAGCAGTAAGAATCAATCTTATGTTTTTTTTTCGTAAAGACGAAGGCAGTACGTGTGAAATATTCCTTAAGCTACATTACAATAGTATGAATCAGTTGGCTCTTAATTCATTTTCAATTTCTCCTTCTCTCTTACAGTTGGATCAAATGGAGTTAGGATTACCGGATCGAGAAATGTACTTAGGTGATTCTAATGAGTACTTGAAAGCGTACTTAAAGTAAGTAAATCACACTTAGGGAGTAAATAAAACGTACTTAAAGTGAATAAATCGTCGCTAAAATAATTGTTCATTTTATTTAATGAACGCATTGAACCTAAGACATCAAATCCAGGGTCGGGCCTCCCTAGTATTTACAATTTCAATCTCATTAACGCGATACAAATTGTAAAGAGCTTTATAGCCCAATAAGGATGTAGCTCTAAGGGCAACCTTGATATCGTACTATAGAGCAAATAAAGCGTACTTAGAGTAAGTAATTCGTACTTAGAGTAAGTAATCCGTACTTAGAGTAAGTAATTCGTACTTAGAGTAAGTAATTTGTACTTAGAGTAAGTAAATAGGCAATCAAGTAAGTAAATGGTACTTTATTGATACAGAGCAAGAAACTTTGCGCAAAATTACATAGCGTCTCTCAATACAATAAGCGCTATTGAAGTGGAATATCAATTTTTATTATTGCTCTTATGCTAATAATGTGATTTGAGTTAATTAATTAGGTACCATTGAACTCGCTCGCATCAAAGAAATGACATGCATTCTCTGGTGCTCTTAACTACGTTAAAAATGCAGCGGTCAAAGTTATTGTCAATAAAAAGACACAATGAGAGTGTTATTGGAAAAGATGTTGAAGGGGAAAGTATATCAGAGGGGAGTGAAAACAGGGAGAGTATGCCAATAGTCTCTCGCTTTAGAAACTAGAGTATGTCTATAGGTTATAGACTCTTGGGTTAAAGACTATAGGTTATAGACTCTTGGGTTAAAGACTATAGGTTATAGACTCTTGGGTTAAAGACTATAGGTTATAGCCTCTTGAGTTAAAGACTATAGGTTATTGAGTGCTCATCAAAGTAATGTGTTCCCTCGCTAGATATTTAGGAGGTACTTTTTAAACAATGTTCAAAAATCCTCACGAAAGTAGGCATCATGTAATAAACTAATAATTCCTTATTCAATTTCAATATTTGCATCGCCTTAACAGTACAAATATCCTTTCATCGGAAAAATCGAATCTAGACAACGAAACTTGTTAGGGGTTCGAACTCACTAAATATTTGTGTCGAGTGAGTAAAGACAAAGAACTCAAGAGAAATAAAAGACAGTCAAGAGCGCCATGGAGCGTATAGGTTTTCAGGGGCAAAAATGGAGGTTTGGACACATGAATGTTTGAAATACTAAAAAAAGTTGCAACTACTTGACTTCATTTTGGTCACTCTAATGGGATTTAGTACTGTTGAAGGGGTTAATCGGGGGGAAAACTTTTCGTAATTAATATGGCAATGAAGGTGGAAGAGAGTGTCGAGAAAATGGAGTGCAATTTAGCTGTCCTGGATATCTGAGAGAAACTAAAAGGAGTCAAGTGCCAATACTTGGCCCTTCCTGGCTATCTCGAAAAGAAAAAACAATCTATTTTAAGTTTCTTTACAATACTTTAGTTATTATGGAAAGTTACAGTGTTACAGTGAAAAAAAAAACATTTTTCAGGTTCATGACTGACGTGGCGGAGCTCCTTGGAGCCAATCGCACCATCGCCAAAAAGGAGTTCCAGAAAGTCATTGACTTGGAGATTAAATTAGCAAACGTGAGTAATTAGCACTAGAGCTATAATTTCTATCCATCCAAACTCCATTTGCAAAGTCAAGAGTTAGTCAATGTATGTCGCCTGCTAACTTCCCTGCTCTCCTCACACATTTGAACAGTTATTTCTTCCCAATTTCTTCCCTGCTCTCCTCCCACATTTGGACAGTTATTTCTTCCCAATTTCTTCCCTGCTCTCCTCCCACATTTGGACAGTTATTTCTTCCCAATTTCTTCCCTGCTCTCCTCACACATTTGAACAGTTATTTCTTCCCAATTTCTTCCCTGCTCTCCTCCCACATTTGGACAGTTATTTCTTCCCAATTTTCTCTAATATTGATGAGTTTTTGGATTAGATTCACCAAACAGTACCAGAGCTATGGCTTGTGCTGTCACTGCCTTAACAGTACCAGAGCTATGGCTTGTGCTGTCACTGCCCCAAATAGTACCAGAGCTATGGCTTGTGCTGTCACTGCCTTAAACAGTACCAGAGCTATGGCTTGTGCTGTCACTGCCTTAACAGTACCAGAGCTATGGCTTGTGCTGTCACTGCCCCAAATAGTACCAGAGCTATGGCTTGTGCTGTCACTGCCTTAAACAGTACCAGAGCTATGGCTTGTGCTGTCACTGCCTTAACAGTACCAGAGCTATGGCTTGTGCTGTCACTGCCCCAAATAGTAACAGAGCTATGACTTGTGCTGTCACTGCCCCAAACAGTACCAGAGCTATGGCTTGTGCTGTCACTGCCCCAAACAGTACCAGAGCTATGGCTTGTGCTGTCACTGCCCCAAATAGTACCAGAGCTATGGCTTGTGCTGTCACTGCCCCAAACAGTACCAGAGCTATGGCTTGTGCTGTCACTGCCTTAAACAGTACCAGAGCTATGGCTTGTGCTGTCACTGCCCCAAACAGTACCAGAGCTATGGCTTGTGCTGTCACTGCCCCAAACAGTACCAGAGCTATGGCTTGTGCTGTCACTGCCCCAAACAGTACCAGAGCTATGGCTTGTGCTGTCACTGCCCCAAATAGTACCAGAGCTATGGCTTGTGCTGTCACTGCCCCAAACAGTACCAGAGCTATGGCTTGTGCTGTCACTGCCCCAAACAGTACCAGAGCTATGGCTTGTGCTGTCACTGCCCCAAATAGTACCAGAGCTATGGCTTGTGCTGTCACTGCCCTAAACAGTACCAGAGCTATGGCTTGTGCTGTCACTGCCCTAAACAGTACCAGAGCTATGGCTTGTGCTGTCACTGCCCTAAACAGTACCAGAGCTATGGCTTGTGCTGTCACTGCCCCAAATAGTACCAGAGCTATGGCTTGTGCTGTCACTGCCCCAAATAGTACCAGAGCTATGGCTTGTGCTGTCACTGCCCCAAATAGTACCAGAGCTATGGCTTGTGCTGTCACTGCCCCAAACAGTACCAGAGCTATGGCTTGTGCTGTCACTGCCCTAAACAGTACCATAGCTATGGCTTGTGCTGTCACTGCCTTAAACAGTACCAGAGCTATGGCTTGTGCTGTCACTGCCCCAAATAGTACCAGAGCTATTCACTTCGCCACTTATTTGAAAAAAAAAAATTCTACAGTACAAAAACGTCATGAACTCATGAGAGGATATTTTCTGTACCTAATTATAATTTATAGCACATTGAAGTAAAAAACAGCCATCGAATTAATTGAATCTGATCATTACCTTCACAAAATGCGGAAAGGTTATATTATAGAAGGCATTTATTCATTTATTTATCATCTTGTTATTCGTATAACTGAAAAAGTGTTTAACCAAATTGCCTGAAATTTAGTGAAACGATTGGTCAATGTCAAGTGACCTTCTGGTAGAATTTTAGGAGCGACCCGGTCAAAGGTCAAGGTCATTTATAACTCAATAACTCGAAAAGTATTGAACCATATTGCATGAAATTTGGTGGGTCGATTGATCACTATCCAGTCACCAGTTTATTAGATTTTGGTAGCAAACGGATAAGCGGTTGCGAAGGTATGCGCTATACCGATTGCACATAATATAGTTTTCTTATCAAATCATGTATGAACATCACGGTTTCAATAGATAATTTAGTTTCTCTTGAGTTAGTGTTTCTTGATCTTGTTGTAGGAGTTTCAAAAGAACAGATATGTTGGACACGAGGCTATTTTCTTGTTACAGGCAACTCTGCCAGAATCCGAGAGGCACGACACTGGTAGTAACTATTTGAAGCTTTCTCTTGAGGAGTTGGAGAGGGAAGTGCCTGGCATTAACTGGAGAAACTACTTTGATGCTTTCCTAGAAGATAAAATAACTTCTGAACAGCTCATAGTCGTCTACACAATGCCTTTTCTCAAGAAACTTGGAAAGATTATGCAAGCGACGGATAAGCAGTGAGTTGTCTTCATAAGAGTCCTACTTGCTTGATATACTTCAGTTATGATTAGCACAGAGTTTGTAAAACGTGTCTGTTATTACAGGATTCTTTGGAACTATGCAATGTGGCGCATGGTGATGAAGATGACTCCCCACTTGACTCAAGAGTACCTCTCAAAGAGTCATCAGTTCCAGAATGTGTTGGTGGGAGTGCAGAGCAGACGCAAGAGATGGAGTCTTTGCATCGAGTCAACCAACAAGCGACTCGGTATGGCAGTCGGAGCCCTCTTCATAAGAGACAATTTCAATCAGGAAAGCAAGGTACGCGTTAGCTATGTTTTATTAATTGAAAAGATTCATACTCAACGGGAAATCCATATCATCAGAGGTTATTCTAAAATGTCTAAACCAATAAAAAATGTCTAAAAAATGATGTTGAGGAATCAATAAGATTCTCAATAACTTTTGATAATATGTTTATTATAATACAATGAATCAGGTCACCGGGTTCCTTTAAGCTCACTGTATACTTTACTGTTTCAGGCCACAGCTCTGGAAATGATCCACACATTACGCGTCGCTTTTTCCGAACTGCTCGAGGAGAATGAGTGGATGGACGATGAGACACGTGCTGTCGCTAGAGAAAAAGCAAATGCCATGAACGAAAAAATCGGCTACCCAGATATGCTTACTAAACCAACTGAACTTGCTAAAGAATTTCAAAATGTAAATTATGATTCTTATAGAATTTTAAGTAGATAATCAATAAGAGGTTTTTGTAATAATTTTTATATGCAAACATAAGATTTTTGAAATTTCGAGTGCGTTTGAAAAGAAATCCGTTAATCTGTACCTGAAATTCCTAATTATTTAATTTCTAGGATATTGATATTTCTTAATTTCTATACAGTTGACAATCGTTGAAGATGACTACCTTGGAAATATCTTCCGTTTCATGAAGTACAAAGCTAATCAGAATTTGAAGAAATTGAAGGAAGAAGTTAACAAATCAAAATGGTCGACAGCCCCAGCTGTACTAAACGCTTTCTACAACCCCAACTTCAATGATATAGGCGAGAACATATCAATCTGCAGTTCAATTTGACAATAGCTGAAATCTTTCTATTTAACTTTGATTGCATTCATTAATTGATACTTTTCTAAGAATATTGAATTTGAAGTTATTAGTGATGAGCGAGAATAAAAAGCAATTATTTTCTCTTTACTTTGCTGTTAATAAGAACTATTCTGACAGTTTTTCCAGCTGGTATTCTTCAGCCACTGTTCTATTCGCAACACTTTCCAAAATCTCTGAATTACGGGGGAATTGGAGTGGTGATCGGGCACGAAATGACGCACGGTTTCGACGATAAAGGAAGACAGTTCGACAAGTTTGGTAACTTGAAGCAGTGGTGGAATAACAGGACAATCAAGGCTTTCAGGTAACTAATCAGATAACTTTAATTCAAAGTCTACTTTTCTCTAATAACAAGATATTATTCAGTCACAATGAGTAAAGCTAATGACTGTAAACATCTAATTTCTCTCTGTTCTCATTCTAACAGAGACAGAGCGCAGTGCATCATAGACCAGTACTCTAACTACAAGGTTCACCAGGTGGATAAGTTCCTAGATGGTCACATCACTCAAGGAGAAAACATCGCAGACAATGGTGGCATCAAACAAGCATATCGGGTTGGTAATCACTTACACAATTAACAAACTTAGACCAATTGCCATTATTAGAAATTTCTAATTATACCTACAGGTTAGACCAAGCTTCGATCTATCATTTTTGTTCGTGATTTTTTTTTTAGAATTCATCTATTTCTATTTGAAAATGTTATCAAATAATGATTTCGATTTGATCAAATAGGAAACGAATGCGACATAAGAAAAGCTACCATGATTTGTAATTTTGAAGTGGTGAATACCTTCAAAAACATACTCCGTTGATAAATTATCCAAGAAGTTAATGAAAACAAATCTAACAGGCTCATATATTATTGAGTTTTTTAAATCAATTCAAATATCTACCTGTTCTTTGATATTAATTGTATTATTTAGCAGAGTAAGATGGGAAAATGTTTTACAGGCTTACCACCATTGGGTTGACAAACACGGAGAAGAAGATCGACTTCCAGGCTTAGACCTGAACCATGATCAACTTTTCTTCCTCAACTACGCACAGATTTGGTGTGGCTCCATGCGACCTGAGGAAACAAAAATAAAAATGCTAGTATCTGTTCATTCGTTAGGACCCATTCGAGTTTTAGGACCTTTATCAAATTCTTATGACTTCGCACGAGCTTACAATTGCCCAGTTGGAAGCAAGATGAATCCTAAGAAGAAATGCTATGTTTGGTAGAGAGTGAGTAAAGACAAAGTAGAGAATAAATGCTCAAAGATGATCAGGATGAGTAGGAGAGAGAAATTGGGAAATTGTAAGGATAGGTAAGGGAGAGATGATTAATAGTGAGGGACTCTGGATACGTAGAAAAGAGACAGGTCAATTTGCAGGATTGGTAGGAGAGAGACTTTGGTTAATATTCAGGATAGGTAGGAGAGAGACTTTGGTTATTAGTCAGGATAGGTACGAGAGATTTTGGGAATTTGTCAGGATAGCAAGGAGAGATTTTGGTTAATAGTCAGGATAGGTGGGAGAGATTTCGGTTAATAGTCAGGATAGGTGGGAGTGAGACTTTGGTTATTAGTCAGGATAGGTACGAGAGATTTTGGGAAATTGTCAGGATAGCTAGGAGAGATTTTGGTTAATAGTCAGGATAGGTAACAAAGATTTCGGTTTATAGTCAGGATAGGTGGGAGAGATTTTGGTTAATAATCAGGATAGGTAGGAGAGATTTTGGTTAATAGTCAGGATAGGTGGGAGAGATTTTGGTTAATAGTCAGGATAGGTAGGAGAGATTTTGGTTAATAGTCAGGATAGGTAACAAAGATTTCGGTTTATAGTCAGGATAGGTGGGAGAGATTTTGGTTAATAGTCAGGATAGGTAGGAGAGATTTTGGTTAATAGTCAGGATAGGTAGGAGAGATTTTGGTTAATAGTCAGGATAGGTAGGAGAGATTTTGGTTAATAGTCAGGATAGGTAGGAGAGATTTTGGTTGATAGTCAGGATATGTAGGAGAGATTTTGGTTAATAGTCAGGATAGGTGGGAGAGATTTTGGTTAATAGTCAGGATAGATAGGAGAGATTTTGGTTAATTTTTAGCATCATCTTCCTCAAACAAGCTGTTACTATCAATTGGATAAAAATTTCATCACCATTTTAAAATTGAAGATACCTTTTAATATTATAGTACACATTAAAAATATTTAAACAAAATAGAGAGAGATTTATGTTATTTAGACTTTTTGCTATAATTCGAATTAATGTTTATTTCCTCAATATTTTGATGTTCAAAATGGATTACTGTACAAAAACAATGTAATTAATTAAATACGTAATTGGAAACATTTATGCAATGGTGTAATATTTGATTAGTTTTAAAATTATTTTGATA
Organism: Caprella mutica; assembly: GCA_947561585.1. Taxonomy (NCBI): domain Eukaryota; kingdom Metazoa; phylum Arthropoda; class Malacostraca; order Amphipoda; family Caprellidae; genus Caprella; species Caprella mutica. The sequence goes on from CANNZV010000197.1 coordinate 57,389, forward strand.
TATCTGAGTAGATGAAAAGATCAATTTTAATGAAATGAACAAAAATATTTTTTGGGGACATTTTTGGGTTTGAAAGTCTTCATTTATTGGCTTCTAGAACTAATTTCCCCATTTGGAGAGTTTGGTGAGTTAGAGTTCATAATTCCCCATTTGTAGAGTTTGGTGAGTTAGAGTACATAATTCCCCATTTGTAGAGTTTGGTGAGTTAGAGTACATTAGTTTCTTGTTATTCGTTTGTTTCCCTTCTTACCATGGATGTCTACTTCACTCGTAGAAATATGCAATTACGCTTTGGTTTGTTGAGTGTTGTAGTATACAATATTCTAGATATATTATATATATATTTAATCTTCATGTCTATGCAATTTTCAATAATAATGGAATTAGTCCTACTATATCTACAAAGGTCATCACTAAATTTAACTAATCTGTACATAATATTATCTAGAGCATATTTGTGAGTATAGAAAATAATAGGCAATTTTCATCAAAGGAATATTTTTAAATCAATTATTGTTAATCGTCCTAAATTGTACGTGAATGAATGGTTTTATTACCCCACCCAGAGTAGAACTCCTGCACGGACAGTTAGTACAATAAATCATTCATTTTCTATCTATTATTTATAATGTGTATACATTTTAAATAAAAGTATGAAACACCTTTCGTTGATGGTAATTAGAAATTCATGGTATTTGCTTTAATTCTTATTACGTTAATCTTCTCTGCTCCTGCTGTCTGGCAACTGGAACTAATAGAACTGAGTACCTACTTGGATGATACACAGTCAGGCCTCACTTTGATCACACCCCGGTCTTATAAAATCTGTAATAATTGCGAGGTAGGCATAAACATAGAAAACAGAAATTTGTTGTGTCATTTCACGCTAACTACAATAATCCTCATTAGTATAATTCATATTAGGTTGAAAAAGAAAGAATGGTTCAGAAATTACTTTAAATTGTCACCTGCAACTTTTTCTTCTAATGTTCTTTTTTTACCAGAAACAGAGAGGAGAATGCGATAAGACTGCTAGCTAAATAATAACTAAGCAATAAGTCACTATGATACACACCACATTTTCTATTCAAGTGATAATCTATACTAATAATTTCCTTAGTGTGTTTATTTATTTGGTGTCCGCTTTTACTCGATTGGTATTAAACATGAAGAATGTAACTATGATACGCACGGGAATATATTGACTTGGTATTTGAATTCCCCTGTTTGTACTACATTTTTAAATGTTTTTATCTATGAAAAAAGTATCAGTTTATGCAGAAAAAAAAAATTCTATTTTGATTCACTGAAAATGACCTAACAACGGGAAATAAATTACTACTGAAGACCCGTTATTTTTAACGGACAAATACACTAGTATTTAATAAAATAACAAAAAGGGAAGAACAGCTTCGATAATCTCAGTCGAAGCTTACGTTAGCAATGAGAAAAAAATTGCGAGTCAACCTGACTCATCGTTTGAGTCAAGGCTGCAAAACTCCAATATTGGAGTCTTTTTTACTGATTGACTCTACCTGAGTCAATCTGACTATGAATTAAGAGTCAATATGACTCTTGTTTTTGAGTAAAGTCTTAGGAGGAGTCAAATTGACTCACATTTTTGAGTCTGTTTTGGGACAAACTGAAACTCAAATTTTGAGTCAATTTGACTCGTATTTTTTTCAGTACTTCACCTTCACCGTATATTATTTTTATACGATTTATTTCCATCATAGACTATATTTCTATTATACAATTGATCATTTCCTTTATAAATATAATATTTCTTCCTTTTCACCACTGTCATCATTAAGCAAAGATTTACAATTTAATATATGGCAATTTACATCCTTTGAAATCGGTCTCTCTGATTATTATGAACATATTTTACATTTTTTAACTCCTTTTACATTTCTCATTATGAATTTTCAAAGTTTTCTTTCCGTTCCAGTGACTGGTTATATTCTATGACACCTGTTATTAGCATTTTACTGTAAAAATAGGTATGTTTAATTAACGTTATCAATGTACAACATTATTGATTCTTTATCGATTGTGGATAATAATCTTTATTATCTCACCCAGTGAAGTTCTATATATATTATTAATTGGTTAATCAATAGATTAAACACTATTGATTCGTTAAATCACCATTATGAAGAATTCAATACAATTCAATTTTTATCGTCTATGATATTCTTTATATGTATGACTCAAAGCATACTGTAACAACCCTAATAATAATCATAAGGGTGGCAGTTGTTCCATATCGAAAGAGTTCGACTGCCTCTGCTTGCTAAAGAAAATTAGCATCAGTGAAGAGAAGTAGAGATGCAACTGAGGGAGGTGACTATAATCAATATTGATGCTGTAGGCTTTATTTAGTTAGCACGACAGCATACTAAATAGATTAGGTTGCTAAATTAGAGTTAGTTATACACTACTTATAGTACTCTTAAATCTGATGCACTATATGCACTTTATTGAAGATATGACTATAACGTTCAAATCACAAAAAATGATGGCTAAAATGTCAGCAAATTAGAATTGATTAGTGAAGTAAATAATAACTGTTGTGTCTCCTGAAATAACTGATGGTACTAGATGCACCTCTCCAATAGATTAGATCTATTATTGTGAAGGCATACACTTCTACCTCAGAATATTATCTTCCACTGATGAACTTACTTCTGACGAACCACTGCACTAAATTGAAACTAACTGAATGGAAGAAAATGATAGCAACTGAAGATCCTAAAACTGAAGTTATTTTACATAAACTATATTTTATATTATAGTTTTGAAATTATCATTAATTGTTTAAAAAAATAAACAATGTGTGAAATTTAATTTGTCCCAGAGTATTTAGAAATTAGCCATCAAATACAAACTTTAACCTAATCCTTTAATGACATTTGTGACCATATTATGATACGCAAAATTATTCATACTTTAATACTCTGTCATTTTCTATTGAACAATATTTCTGTACCAAACTTGTGATGAACATGTTAAGTATAACCCCCACTGGTGTCCGGAAAACTGCCAGGCGGAAAACTGCCGAAGCTGGAAACTGCCAGTCACTTACTGAATTTAATGACTTTAGTCAGTAATAACATTTTGATTTATAAAAAACGACGTTCGCTTTTTATAGTTAAAAGGAGTTAAGGGAACATTCATTTTTACTTAGTATACAAAACAAAAATATAGTTTTTTTTAATAGAAAAATACATAAAATATACTATTATATGAATATTACTGTAAAAACTCAAACACATGATATAAATTAAAAAATAAAACTTTTCTTAGAAAATACTATAAGAAGAAGAAACAAAGAAATTATTGTATTAGGGAAAAAGTACAATTTCTTTGTTTACACGACGCACCTCTACATTATCATTTCATAACGGGTTTAGTGTCTAATTATTTCATTTTTGTTTATAATTTGATAATTGAACAAGCCTTCAAGCTTAATATTCGCTTGTACTCATTATAAAACAAATTCGATCTATGTTTGTGAAATATTTAAAATTTGCAACACAACATCTATGATTATCAAAGTTTCGGATTGGATTGCATATTAATTAATAATACTTTATACATATAAATGAAAATTATAAAAATGAAAGTGTTAAATGCTATGGAGAATAAAAGTGTAAATGTATAAATAATGAGCATACATATAAGTGATATAACATACACTTAATTTATAATGTACAAGATATAAATTATAAATCTTATAAACATATAAAATCCTATATAGATAATAAATATATAAAAATATATGCATGTTTTTAAATGTACGTGACTGAACAAATAAGTTAGAAATGGTAATTATAATTTATTTGTGTGTACTGAATTTGGTTTGTTGTATGTTTAATAAAGTAGCTTTCTTGAATTGCTATTTTCCATTGAATAATAATATCGATAATAATAATAACTTTAGTTATAACTGTAAAAAAAGAAATGTCTCCTTAATCATTTGACGAATGGCTAGCGCTGTCTTTTATGAATTGAAATGTTCTTAGAATGTGTTTATCAAAAGTAAAAAATACATAAATTGCCAATAAGTGACTGGCAGTTTTCAGCTTCGGCAGTTTTCCGTGTACCATCCCCACTATATGTTTATGCAATCATTTAGTAATTTTCTTCAGGTTATAGGATTTGGAAGCAATAATTTGATTTCCTAAAATTTTGGTATCATTGCAAAAACTTTTTCGGTAAGAAGGTCAGACCATTTAAACAGGTAAATAATAAATTCATCAACCAGAAATCTTTACAATTACAAATATTTATATTATTGAAATTGCGTTATCATATGAATCACAACTGCCTATTCAGCAACTAAGCTGTGAATGAACATACGAACTATTTTCTACGCTTTTAACCTCTTAAACACAACTCACAAGAGGTTTCATCAAAATATGATAATTGAAGTTATACCTCGTCATTAAATGGTTATTTGTGATACTAATTCTTTCGGTCCTAAAGTATAAGTTACGAAGTAATATACAAATTAGAAAGAGAAACTCAAAATATAATGGCTACTATAGCTGTTCTCAGGACACTGAGGGGGGGGGGGGGGGTCGTTAACCCCTGGTCTGTTAGTCAGGCCCTCTGCCCCATATAATGTGCAAGTAAATACTGTGTACATTTCATAAGATATTCTAAATGTAAAACTCTAAATAGATATTAGTAATTTGCTGACTAGGAGTATTCATATCAACTTTTGATGTTATTAGTAACACATAGTGAACAAACAAACTCACTCTACAACAGTTTAACATTTTCTTTCATCAAAGCTGTCTTCAGAAGACTAGAAATGACAGTACGAAGATCAAGTGGAGGTGTACGCACCATTTGTTTCAAGAGAATCCTTTCTACGTAAATTTGACACTACTGCCTATAGTACTATTTCTTTAACTCGATGCTTACATTTTCTTCCCCAACTGTTGCAATTTACATTAGGAAGGCTATAGTTTCATTTAATGTGACCTTTTAAAGGAGCCATTTTCCTCAATGTCTGCTTCTGTAAGGTTCCTTTTAACGTCACACGTTCAAAAAGATTGATTATTAACTGAAGAAGGCTGTAATAATATTCTCTTAAGGTTATTTGTTTATTAACATCAAACTTCCATTACATCAGATGTGAATGTATTTCAATGTACAGGGTATTGCAGCTAAATCGAGACGATTTTGCATATTTTCTAACTAATTTTCTGATGATTAGGATTTTTTCACCTAATCTGATGATATTTTTCTAAAATATAGAATACTAATATTTAAAAAGGATTCGATAAAGATGGCAGAATTAGCGCGTTGGATCACTATATACAAAATGAGACGCGACTTTGTTCATGGAGTCACTTTCCATTTTGACTGCTTCTTCCAGTCCCTTTTACTTAATTTTTCTTTTTGACGTTAGTGATTTGGTTTTTGATTCTGAATAAGACGTTAAAACTCTACATTTTAGTCCTTCTGTAATGTGATAATTCACTCATTTAGTTAATCGCCCCGAAATAGGCCTCATAGTTACAGTGAAGGACTTCATTACTTCATTGCACTCCAGCTTATAAATCACTCTCTGTATCTTCATAGACACTAACTCTCTTCTATACTCATAGTTACAGTGAAGGACTTCATTACTTCATTGCACTCCAGCTTATAAATCACTCTCTGTATCTTCATAGACACTAACTCTCTTCCATACTCATAGTTACAGTGAAGGACTTCATTACTTCATTGCACTCCAGCTTATAAATCACTCTCTGTATCTTCATAGACACTAAACTCTCTTCTATACTCATAGTTACAGTGAAGGACTTCATTCCACTCCAGCTTATAAATCACTCTCTGTATCTTCATAGACACTAACTCTCTTCTATACTCATAGTTACAGTGAAGGACTTCCTTCCACTCCAGCTTATAAATCACTCTCTGTATCTTCATAGAGACTAAACTCTCTTCTATACTCATAGTTACAGTGAAGGACTTCATTACTTCATTGCACTCCAGCTTATAAATCACTCTCTGTATCTTCATAGACACTAACTCTCTTCTATACTCATAGTTACAGTGAAGGACTTCATTACTTCATTGCACTCCAGCTTATAAATCACTCTCTGTATCTTCATAGACACTAACTCTCTTCTATACTCATAGTTACAGTGAAGGACTTCATTACTTCATTGCACTCCAGCTTATAAATCACTCTCTGTATCTTCATAGACACTAACTCTCTTCTATACTCATAGTTACAGTGAAGGACTTCCTTCCACTCCAGCTTATAAATCACTCTCTGTATCTTCATAGAGACTAAACTCTCTTCTATACTCATAGTTACAGTGAAGGACTTCATTCCACTCCAGCTTATAAATCACTCTCTGTATCTTCATAGACACTAACTCTCTTCTATACTCATAGTTACAGTGAAGGACTTCATTACTTCATTGCACTCCAGCTTATAAATCACTCTCTGTATCTTCATAGACACTAACTCTCTTCTATACTCATAGTTACAGTGAAGGACTTCATTACTTCATTGCACTCCAGCTTATAAATCACTCTCTGTATCTTCATAGACACTAACTCTCTTCTATACTCATAGTTACAGTGAAGGACTTCATTACTTCATTGCACTCCAGCTTATAAATCACTCTCTGTATCTTCATAGACACTAACTCTCTTCTATACTCATAGTTACAGTGAAGGACTTCATTACTTCATTGCACTCCAGCTTATAAATCACTCTCTGTATCTTCATAGACACTAACTCTCTTCCATACTCATAGTTACAGTGAAGGACTTCATTACTTCATTGCACTCCAGCTTATAAATCACTCTCTGTATCTTCATAGACACTAACTCTCTTCTATACTCATAGTTACAGTGAAGGACTTCATTACTTCATTGCACTCCAGCTTATAAATCACTCTCTGTATCTTCATAGACACTAACTCTCTTCTATACTCATAGTTACAGTGAAGGACTTCATTCCACTCCAGCTTATAAATCACTCTCTGTATCTTCATAGACACTAAACTCTCTTCTATACTCATAGTTACAGTGAAGGACTTCCTTCCACTCCAGCTTATAAATCACTCTCTGTATCTTCATAGACACTAAACTCTCTTCTATACTCATAGTTACAGTGAAGGACTTCCTTCCACTCCAGCTTATAAATCACTCTCTGTATCTTCATAGACACTAAACTCTCTTCTATACTCATAGTTACAGTGAAGGACTTCATTCCACTCCAGCTTATAAATCACTCTCTGTATCTTCATAGACACTAAACTCTCTTCTATACTCATAGTTACAGTGAAGGACTTCCTTCCACTCCAGCTTATAAATCACTCTCTGTATCTTCATAGACACTAACTCTCTTCTATACTCATAGTTACAGTGAAGGACTTCCTTCCACTCCAGCTTATAAATCACTCTCTGTATCTTCATAGAGACTAAACTCTCTTCTATACTGCAAATTATTAACTAGAACACCACCGTCACAATCTAGTGACTGTGAGCGGAACTGTTGTAATCTGGTGCGGCATCTAGTGGACTGGTTACTAGTTTGGTGCGACTGGTTCTTGTCTAGTTGAGAGTGGGTGGTTTTCTCTAAATTAGACGACAGCTCTTCATTTTCCTCCTTATTTCCGGCAATAATCTGTGAGGAAACTTTTGTAATTATATTAAAAATATGGATTTTTGGTGGAAAAAAAGCTAGAAAATTAACAAACGGATCGAATCACCACTGACCGATTATAATATGTACATGTTTGCATGTCTGTAACTATGTACATGTTTGCATGTCTGTAACTATGTACATGTTTGCATGTCTGTAACTATGTACATGTTTGTACTTTTCAAGCTATGTACTTAGGTGCACTGAAAAATAATAAAATCTTACCATTGAATTAAAACCGTGAATAAGTTATCTAGAAGGAAGGTATAACATTCATTAATTTGCTAATATCCTCCATTTGATGAGGCATAGAATTATTTCTCTAATTACCTTTTTATTAATGGCATCATTGGTACAGTTCCTGATTTCATCAACCTGAAATATTAACATCATTCAAATGTATATTCTACTCACTATCCATCATTTTGTTTTGTTTTCAATTTACCTTCGATCTGATGACTTTCGTTGCACACAATTTTGACTTTTCGACAAATCCAAAATCCTGATAGGTTCTGGGTTTGATGAGAGGAATTTCTATTGTCGAAAAACTAGGTCTTCTCAACTCTAAATCTGGTTCGAAATTATTTCTGCTTGTTGCTTCATTTTGAGTTTCCGCAGAAAAATTTGCATGTTGAATACATTCGAAATCATCACAATGTGTCTTCTGGTGTTCTGTTTGTTTATTCTTTCTATAATTATCTTTGAGAATCGTGCAGAGTGATTTAGTTTCTTCTTCTTCTTCGATGTTTTGAGCGACTTCTTCTAAGAACTGCAAATAGAGTTTCTTTGTGACCTCTTCTATTGTAGATTGAGACTCAGAAACACGAGATGACAGCAGAATTTCAGTCTCTGATATTAGTGATGTAACTTCCGCGTCAAATCTTCCTTGTTCGTCCAAAACTTCTTCCTGAAATGACAGTTGATCATTTCGAACATTATATTACGGACTGTCTATCAGAGCACCATGCAGCAGTATGGTAATAAGAATAAGCAGCGTGTTTAAACTTACATGCATAGTAGAGAATACTTACAGGAGACTCTGAACCATTCCACTATTCGTCGTTTTTAATGTAAAATTCCCAAAGATTGTAGATGTTGCTCTAAATTGTGCTGAAGTGCAAATAAATATTCTCGTTTTACCAGAGTCCGAAATACTCGTGAGGCAAGGGAAATTTCAAATATCTATCTTTCCTTTTCTTCCTCTTCTTCGCTTTATCCAGTTTCTTCCAAATATCAGCCAGACCCCAATCATCGTACAGCTCCTCACTAGCTTCACTGTCCGAATCAGAGGCGAATCTCACAGTTGTGGGTCTTGAAGCAGTATTCAAATCACAAAGATTCAAAGTATTTTTACATTTGTCACAGAGGTACGGAAGACATTTCTTTCTTTTCTTCCTCAAAACTTTCTTTTTGTTGATTTTCACAGCAGATTCATCACTGAACGAATCGAGTAAGTCAATGTTCTCTCTGGTATCGAAATCCGTTGCAATGTAACCGAAAGATTCTGCACTTTGTGCATCCCACTCCTTGGCTGTGAATTTGTAGATAGGAACTCTGAGAGATAAGTTGTCCTGTTCACACACACATCCTAAGCTGCATGCAGCCACATGCTTCTGTGGGTCAGGTCAAAGCTCACCAATTAGGTCATGCAATGTCATGTCATATCATGCAATTAACCATATCATGTCATATCATGCAATTAACCATATCATGTCATATCATGCAATTAACCATATCATGTCATGTCATGCTAACAAAATAATAACGCCCTTTTATTGAGCTTCAGTTTCAATAAAGCTGTGCAAAAAGTTGAAAAGCGAGTGACTCTTAACTTCTTTAGCACATTAAAAATATATAAAGCTGGAAATTTTTTATTCTTCTAACTAATATATTAAAAAAAATTTTCGAAGTTCAAACCGAGTTAAAGTTTTTCTACATTTTTACCTTCTTGATTCCTTGGTGTGGCAAAATAACATCTTTTTTATCTTGCAGTAACATTTCTGAACAACCAATACATGGAGTCCTGATCTTAGACCTGAAATTATAGCATCATTCAATAGAAAAGGGACTAAATATTTTATAAAATAGTTGCTATTTCAGTAGAAGAGAGTTTTCTATTTATCATTTGAACGAACAGAGTTTCTGATGTTTCTTTCTGTTCTTCTCCTGTCGTCAAACTCTCAGTCAATCTGCAAAAAAATAAAAGTTTGATGAGTTTTTTTTACCCCCACAACACTTTCCTTCTTATCGTAATATATTATATAGCAAATAAATGAAATAACAACTGAGATCTTTACTGTGGTAAAAAGTGACTCTGTCCTATCCTCATTGATGTTCTTCGGATGAATGTTGCGGTGTATGAATCTTGGGGTACAACCTGACGAAAATAAAACATTAGCAAAAATTTAGAAAAGTAAACAGAGAATAGTTAACGATTCACGCTCTCATTTATTTGAAAAAGTGACCTAAGATAAACGTTAGGAACAATGTGATCTGTATCAAACATTTATATCTGAACCTATCATTGTGTGGTCTCCTCACTTTAGGCCACGCAAACACCAAAAGAAAGATAGTAAGAAAGAAGAAAGATAGATAGTACCCACGCACACTCAAACAGAGTAATGCCTGATGTAGAAATGTGACAGCACAATGAAACACTCAACTTGAAGAAATATTGGCGAGAAGTGATCTGAGAGGCGAGATCTATCTTTGACTACCTTGCAATAGTTTCTTTCTCTTTTCAGAGTCTCTTTAAGTGTGCGCACTAGATAGCATTACCGTGTTACCCAGTTCAATGTTACAATCTTTCTTCCTATCTCTCTTTGGTGTGCGCACTATAGAGCATTACCGTGATACCAAGTTCACTGTTGTAATCTTTCAGGCAATCTCTTCTTTGTGCGCGCAGACGTATGAATCAGCTTAACTATCTATCTACTCTTCTTCCTACCTACCTAACTATTGCCTATCACTGTGTCTCACTTTATAGACGGTGTGAATCAGCTTAACTACCTATCTACTCTTCTTCCTACCTACCTAACTATTGCCTATCACTGTGTCTCACTTTATAGACGGTGTGAATCAGCTTAACTACCTATCTACTCTTCTTCCTACCTACCTAACTATTGCCTATCACTGTGTCTCACTTCATAGACGGTGTGAATCAGCTTAACTATCTATCTACTCTTCTTCCTACCTACCTAACTATTGCCTATCACTGTGTCTCTTTTTATAGACGGTGTGAATCAGCTTAACTACCTATCTACTCTTCTCCCTACCTACCTAACTATTGCCTATCACTGTGTCTCACTTTATAGACGGTGTGAATCAGCTTAACTACCTATCTACTCTTCTTCCTACCTACCTAACTATTGCCTATCACTGTGTCTCACTTTATAGACGGTGTGAATCAGCTTAACTACCTATCTACTCTTCTCCCTACCTACCTAACTATTGCCTATCACTGTGTCCCACTTTATAGACGGTGTGAATCAGCTTAACTATCTATCTACTCTTCTTCCTACCTACCTAACTATTGCCTATCACTGTGTCTCACTTTATAGACGGTGTGAATCAGCTTAACTACCTATCTACTCTTCTTCCTACCTACCTAACTATTGCCTATCACTGTGTCTCACTTTATAGACGGTGTGAATCAGCTTAACTACCTATCTACTCTTCTCCCTACCTACCTAACTATTGCCTATCACTGTGTCCCACTTTATAGACGGTGTGAATCAGCTTAACTACCTATCTACTCTTCTTCCTACCTACCTAACTATTGCCTATCACTGTGTCTCACTTTATAGACGGTGTGAATCAGCTTAACTACCTATCTACTCTTCTTCCTACCTACCTAACTATTGCCTATCACTGTGTCTCACTTTATAGACGGTGTGAATCAGCTTAACTACCTATCTACTCTTCTTCCTACCTACCTAACTATTGCCTATCACTGTGTCTCACTTTATAGACGGTGTGAATCAGCTTAACTACCTATCTACTCTTCTCCCTACCTACCTAACTATTGCCTATCACTGTGTCCCACTTTATAGACGGTGTGAATCAGCTTAACTATCTATCTACTCTTCTTCCTACCTACCTAACTATTGCCTATCACTGTGTCTCACTTTATAGACGGTGTGAATCAGCTTAACTACCTATCTACTCTTCTTCCTACCTACCTAACTATTGCCTATCACTGTGTCTCACTTTATAGACGGTGTGAATCAGCTTAACTACCTATCTACTCTTCTTCCTACCTACCTAACTATTGCCTATCACTGTGTCTCACTTTATAGACGGTGTGAATCAGCTTAACTACCTATCTACTCTTCTTCCTACCTACCTAACTATTGCCTATCACTGTGTCTCACTTTATAGACGGTGTGAATCAGCTTAGGGGTAGCAGGCCTCTCCTCGAAAATGATGTCACTTTGCGACACTTCTTTCGTCTGAGAGTTGCCAGTTTGCTTCAATAGTTTTCTGAGGAAAAAAGAAATTATTAGAATAATTGATGTTGGCATTTATCCTCTTTTTGAGTTGAAGTGTGAATTTCTTTTCAAAGACAAAAAGTAGAGGTCATTTCAATCGAGTATTTCACTAATTAGATTCAAAAGTCTTGTTACTCATTTGAAAATAGGGAGAGATGCAGTGAAATGAAGATTGACAATTACAACAACAACTAACATCATTTATAGAGCTAGAGAACTCTGAATAAAGTACACGGAACAAAATAATAGGAACAAAGACAACGTAGTCGAGAAAGATTTAGTCCTGGGACATTCTTACCTGGAGAGACACTAAGTACACAGTGCAAGATACAAAGTACACAGTGCAGGATACAAAGTACACAGTGCAAGATACAAAGTACACAGTGCAAGATACAAAGTACACAGTGCAAGATACAAAGTACACAGTGCAAGATACAAAGTACACAGTGCAAGATACAAAGTACACAGTGCAAGATACAAAGTACACAGTGCAAGATACAAAGTACACAGTGCAAGATACAAAGTACACAGTACAAGATACGAAGTACACAGTGCAAGATACAAAGTACACAGTGCAAGATACAAAGTACAAAGTGCATGATACAAAGTACACAGTGCAAGATACAAAGTACACAGTGCAAGATACAAAGTACACAGTGCAAGATACAAAGTACACAGTGCAAGATACAAAGTACACAGTGCAAGACACAAAGTACACAGTGCAAGATACAAAGTACACAGTGCAAGATACAAAGTACACAGTACAAGATACAAAGTACACAGTGCAAGATACAAAGTACACAGTGCAAGATACAAAGTACACAGTGCAAGATACAAAGTACACAGTGCAAGATACAAAGTACAAAGTGCATGATACAAAGTACACAGTGCAAGATACAAAGTACAAAGTGCATGATACAAAGTACACAGTGCAAGATACAAAGTACACAGTGCAAGATACAAAGTACACAGTGCAAGATACAAAGTACACAGTGCAAGATACAAAGTACACAGTGCAAGATACAAAGTACACAGTGCAAGATACAAAGTACACAGTACAAGATACAAAGTACACAGTACAAGATACAAAGTACACAGTACAAGATACAAAGTACACAGTACAAGATACAAAGTACACAGTGCAAGATACAAAGTACACAGTGCAAGATACAAAGTACACAGTGCAAGATACAAAGTACACAGTACAAGATACAAAGTACACAGTGCAAGATACAAAGTACACAGTGCAAGATACAAAGTACACAGTGCAAGATACAAAGTACACAGTGCAAGATACAAAGTACACAGTGCAAGATACAAAGTACACAGTGCAAGATACAAAGTACACAGTACAAGATACAAAGTACACAGTGCAAGATACAAAGTACACAGTGCAAGATACAAAGTACACAGTGCAAGATACAAAGTACACAGTGCAAGATACAAAGTACACAGTGCAAGATACAAAGTACACAGTGCAAGATACAAAGTACACAGTACAAGATACAAAGTACACAGTGCAAGATACAAAGTACACAGTGCATGATACAAAGTACACAGTGCAAGATACAAAGTACACAGTGCAAGATACAAAGTACACAGTGCAAGATACAAAGTACACAGTACAAGATACAAAGTACACAGTGCAAGATACAAAGTACACAGTGCAAGATACAAAGTACACAGTGCAAGATACAAAGTACACAGTGCAAGATACAAAGTACACAGTGCAAGATACAAAGTACACAGTACAAGATACAAAGTACACAGTACAAGATACAAAGTACACAGTGCAAGATACAAAGTACACAGTGCAAGATACAAAGTACACAGTGCAAGATACAAAGTACACAGTGCAAGATACAAAGTACAAAGTGCATGATACAAAGTACACAGTGCAAGATACAAAGTACAAAGTGCATGATACAAAGTACACAGTGCAAGATACAAAGTACACAGTGCAAGATACAAAGTACACAGTGCAAGATACAAAGTACACAGTGCAAGATACAAAGTACACAGTGCAAGATACAAAGTACACAGTGCAAGATACAAAGTACACAGTGCAAGATACAAAGTACACAGTGCAAGATACAAAGCACTCCTCACCTTTTATCTTCATAACTCGACACTACATCGGTTTGTTTGCTTTTATGGTGAGGAAGCGGCGAAATTTTGTTCAATTAAGCAATTAATAGCAAAAGAAAAGCATTTAGAAGCAAAAGATCAGCATTTAGAAGCAAAAGATCAGCATTTAAAAGCAAAAGATCAGCATTTAGAAGCAAAAGATCAGCATTTAGAAGCAAAAGATCAGCAATTAGAAGCAAAAGATCAGCATTTAGAAGCAAAAGATCAGCCCTCATCAGCATATTATAAAGTGTGAGATAGGTAAGTAAATTTCTCACCTTGCTTTCTTCCTTAGAATTTCCTGTGCCTGTGGATAGTCCCTAATAGCATCATTCAGATCCATTTTACTCAGCACAAACAAGTTAGAGAAACCACGAGACCTGCCGAAAACAAAACATTATATTCTAACTAAGGAGCTACTACATCACTTACGAAAAGTAAACTGAGAAACTAATTAACCCACTGACTTTAAAGTCAGCTAAAGTGAGGCAGCGCAATTCCACTTCAGGTTATTGGCGATATATTCCTATGTTATTCGTACGGGGATAAAAACACTTCTCTTCACAAACACATACACACCACTTTCACACAAAGAGCTCTAGCTTCCTCCCTTCCTAACAAACTCCTTGGGTCTAGGCCTCCAGCCATCGACCCTAGTGAGTCGGCCATGTCTCGTCGTGATAGGGTCACCCTATCACGTCTGAGATGTGGCCACCATCCTTCCCTTCCTTACTACATGCACAGGATTGGGAGATCGGACTCTGATCGGTGCGACTTCTGTCAAGCCGACCAGGGCACGATCTCTCACATCCTCACACAATGACCGTCACCACACCTACACAGGACTACACACAACAGCAGTTCTTCTGTTACCAGTTGCTACTGATAGAGACACTCACCTGACATCAGCAGTTCTTCTGTTACCAGTTGCTACTGATAGAGACACTCACCTGACATCAGCAGTTCTTCTGTTACCAGTTGCTACTGATAGAGACACTCACCTGACATCAGCAGTTCTTCTGTTACCAGTTGCTACTGATAGAGACACTCACCTGACATCAGCAGTTCTTCTGTTACCAGTTGCTACTGATAGAGACACTCACCTGACATCAGCAGTTCTTCTGTTACCAGTTGTTACTGATAGAGACACTCACCTGACATCAGTAGTTCTTCTGTTACCAGTTCCCACTGATAGAGACACTCACCTGACATCAGCAGTTCTTCTGTTACCAGTTGCTACTGATAGAGACACTCACCTGACATCAGCAGTTCTTCTGTTACCAGTTGTTACTGATAGAGACACTCACCTGACATCAGTAGTTCTTATGTTACCAGTTGCTACTGATAGAGACACTCACCTGACATCAGCAGTTCTTCTGTTACCAGTTGTTACTGATAGAGACACTCACCTGACATCAGCAGTTCTTCTGTTACCAGTTGTTACTGATAGAGACACTCACTTGACATCAGCAGTTCTTCTGTTACCAGTTGCTACTGATAGAGACACTCACCTGACATCAGCAGTTCTTCTGTTACCAGTTGTTACTGATAGAGACACTCACCTGACATCAGTAGTTCTTCTGTTACCAGTTGTTACTGATAGAGACACTCACCTGACATCAGCAGTTCTTCTGTTACCAGTTGCTACTGATAGAGACACTCACCTGACATCAGCAGTTCTTCTGTTACCAGTTGCTACTGATAGAGACACTCACCTGACATCAGCAGTTCTTCTGTTACCAGTTCCCACTGCCAGTAGAGATACCTCCCCAAAGACACTCCCTTCACTCAAAGTGGCAAAGACTTTCTCGTTGTTGGGTCCCCCCACCACCTGCACCTGACCACTCTGTATGATGTACATTTCTTTGCCCACTTCTCCCTGCAACAGAGTTACTACCATTTAAAGAAGGTGGAAACATTAGATTGCTAGTGTTAGAAGTTAGTAAAGGAGTTAGATGCAAACTACACTACGTGCCACACTTTTGTGCAGATCACACATTTTGCTGTAAAATGAGTATAACTCATCCAAATCCATTGAAATTTTCAGTAGACACTTGTCCAATACAGATGTAACATGCCAAGAAATTTCAAATGCCTGTGATACTTATTGGTGAATTGACAAGGATTTTTCCTAAAAAGGTATAATTTCAGAGTACCACGCTCTTGTGCAGGAGGATAAAAGTGCTTATATAACGTTCAAAAACAATTTTTTTAACTCAAAAAGTGTTATTTATATGCAGGAGCTACAAGAGTGCAAATTTAATTACTTCGAAAATACAAAATTAATGAAATTATAACAAAAACTGCATTTTAATTATTAATACCCAGTAAAACCTCCCCTCATGTCAACGACCCTCAAAAGACGTCTATCCATGGAGCTAGTCAACTTATTTATAGTATCTGGTGTTATCTTCTCACAGATTTTCTCAATTTCCCTCCAGAGGTCCTCCTTGTTTGTGAATTGACGTCCTCCCGCATACAACTTTTGTTTTAATATGGACCAGAGGTTTTCAATTGGATTTAAATCCGGTGAGAGGCTGGGCCAGACCATCAACATATCATCCGAGAACTTAAGAGTTTCCAGGTAACTGCGGGTGGCTGTAGCTGCATGGGACGGGGCGTTATCATGCATGAAAATGATCTTTTTCTTGAGTGCAGCTGGTTGCCTCTTCAGCCACGGAACAAAATTGTTCTTCAAAAAGCTAATATAATTAGCTGACGTGATTTTAACGCCCTCTGGTACACGGAAGGGTCCCACCAATCTGTCTCCAAGTATTCCAGCCCACATCATAACACCTCCTCCTCCTTGTTGACGACGAATCCTCTGAGGACGAGAAGAGCCATGGGCAGTCCATGACTTTGCCCAACCGTCAGGGCCGTCAAGAGTCGCTCGCATCTCATCAGTGAAGAGCACAGTCTGGAAGTCTGTCTTGAGATACTTCTCAGCCCAAGAAACTCTTGCTTTCTTGTGTGACTCCTTCAAAGGAGGCCTGATAACGGGTTGAAACATGAGAAGCCATACTTCTCAAGATCCTGCAACGAGTGGTTTTGGGGACTTCCTCCATACCTGCACTCTTGAAAATTTCCCCACTTGTGGCAGTGGAGTTCCTCTTGAGTTCCCTCTTGATCCTAGACAAGTTCCGCCTGGTTGCTACTTTCCATTTACCCATCCTTACGAGTGACCTTCCTCATGGGATCATCAATAAATTTCTTCACTGTACGTGGGTCACGACCGATTTCAGTGGAAATAGACTTTGCATCATGACCCTCAGCCAGCATGGATACTATCTTACTCTTTTCAGAGTCAGAAAGACACGGGCGGCGACTCATTTTCGATATTTAAAAATGTGAGGACAACAAACACAAGAGCGTAGCACGGTTAAATAATGTAAAAATTGATCATACTCGGTTAATAAACAACGGATTACCTTCAAATTTTATACATAACCTCCTAGTGAGGGTTTCCATATTAACTGCAAATTTTATTTTATTTCATTGATTTTTACTCATTTTATCCCAAAATTTGTGATCTGCACAAAAGTGTGGCACGTAATGTATTAAGGGGTAGAGTTCTCGCATGGTAGATACATAATATTAAACAATGAGAGAAAAGTAAACTATTCATACAAGTTCAATGGTCATTTCTCTATAAATTAAAAGATAAGAAAGAGTTCAAGACGAAGAAATTGTAAAGAATGACTTACCTTCCTACAGACGTAGTCTCCTGGCAAGTAAATAACAGACTTTAGTTTCAACACCAAGTCTCTGAGCAGACCTTTGTCACAGTCCTGAAAGAGCTGAACTTTGGCCAGAGTGTGGATATGAACACTCAGGGCCACGTCTGTGCGCATCTTCTTCGGTAGGAATTCTAGGGACTCCGTCTCATCTGTTCAAAAATGAATAATCTTCAGGAAGATAGTGCAAGATATCTCCTATACATGGCCGGTAAATTCCACCGCGGAAAGTTCCACCAGGAAGATTCCACCGCGGAAGATTCCACCATTTTGAAAAAAATATACAAATAAACAGTTTATTTTAAAATGTATTTCTAAGTCTAGGTCATTGATAATTATTAATAAATAAAACAATTAATAATCCATCATTAAATATTTTAATAGTGACAGACTCTGACGCTGGTATTGGAACACCAACCTGTGGCAACACTGATAAATTTAGCTTTTGAATCTATCAACAGAAACACTAAAGTTCAAATTTTAATATTTGATACAAAAATAAATTTTGTTATGTTTCATTATTGAAAAGGTTAATATTAAGCAGCAACATGACAAGCATGTTTTTAATGTCTATTTCTTTAGAGTCATTTTAAATCAGAGACCTGCAGAACTGCATTTATATTAAGATGTTGCATATCAAAAGAAACTCTGTTTGTATTTAAAATATTTATATATTTTATGTGAGTTTCGAATTTATAATTTTTATTCGTATGTCTGTGGTTTCAGTTCGAAGCTAGTTAATGTACTGCAATTTACCTGCTTAAATCTATTTTCAAAATTTAGTTGAAACACATCATATTTAAATTTAATTTCGTAATAGTTTCACAAGAGATTATTAAACAGCTACAGAAAGTTACGGCTCTGTAATTTTTCTTTTTATATTTTAAATATATCGATACTAATTAAACATTTTATTTCAGTACGTGTCAAATTCAATAATTCCACCTTTTATCGTCGCTGATTTAAATTGAAATATATTTTGGTACATTTAAAAACTGGGGTGATAGATAATATATATAAAATAAAATTTATGTTACAAACAAAATATTATCCTTAATTTCAGTTTCAACATATATATGTTTAAAGGAGAAACAAACAGAATCTAAATTGTTGGTCACTGCATGGGGCAGTGGAACTTCATTGTTGCATTTCCAAGATTTAAATTTTATTAAAAATTTAATTGATTAATATTTAAAAGATCGTTTGATTTGTCTATTATTTCGTATGTTCGCCTTAGGTTATCTCGTAGTTCTTGACTTAACATAGCATATTCTTATAATTTCTTAAATTTCTAACTAATGAAATGTTGTTCTGTTACCACAAAAAAAAAATTCTTTGAATCAGTTAATATTAAATGTTATACCTTCTGTAAATAAAATACAATATTATGCGGTGGAATCTTCCGTGGTGGAATTTTCCGGCGATGGAATATTTCGTGGTGAAACTTACCGGCGGTGGAACTTACCTGGTGGAAATTTCCGCGTGAGAATTTACCTAGAACCCTCCTATATCATAGCCTGTCTAAAGGTACGTTTTGCATGCTGTGAATTTTGCGATTATCGCTATAGTTGCACAAACTTTGATGTCAAAATGGTCTACCAGCGATTTCATTTAAATTGTTGGTAGATCATAGAAACAATCCTTGCATTCAAAAAGTTCCTTAAGACACAGGTACACACCCTTACATTTAACGATACACCAATGATATTATCTAACAATATCATTTAAATATCTTTTACTTCCATCTGTTATTTTGTTATTATTGGTCAGTGTTTCAAAGTGAAAGTTCATATAATTACTGAGAGTTTTTTGAGATTGCCAAGTGTAGCTGAACCACATCTTGACTCTGTCCTGCAGTTCGGTGGGAATGTTTAGGTTCTGCATGTAAGTCTGACTGGCATCAACTATAGACCTGTACTCAGTTCTCGCTTGCGATGCTGTCGCCATGATGTCCTTCACCTTTAGAACAAACAAAAGAGAAAGAAAAATAAGGAATACATTGGGAAACACTATCCGAATGACCGATAACCAGGGGCGAGGTGAATGATCCCACCTGTCCAATCAGCACAGCGAAGATGAACACCCCTAACAGCCAAGCGACGATCATGAAGAAGTGCTCGTAGTCGTTAGAGGGGCGAGGGTTCTTGCCGATACTTGTGACTGTTTTGGTGGCGAAGTAGAAACATCTGATGTAGCTATGGGAGAGATGTTATACAATATTCAAAATAATATAGACATTTATAGAAGAGAACTATAACAGGCACAGTTTCCATTCAGTCACCAGTTAAAATATAAGAAATGGTTTCCACCTCTGTAAAACATTTGTGTTGATGATTTAGACAGAGCCTTAATTTTTATTAATATTCAATTAATAACTTCCAGGTGTATTTCAATATATATTTTGGCATAGGTTAAGTACAGCCTACAAAAATTTACACTTTGAAATAAGTAGCACTAAAGTGATAACTAAGTAACGGAGGTTTACAATAATGTTATATGTTATACTTCAAATGTATAGTAGACCAATGTAAATCTATCATAATATAACGAAGGACCTTTTTGTGATAAAAATGGACTAACCTAGATCCCTCTCCGTCGTAGACCCAACCGTTGGCGCCAATTCCCTGTACTTTACTCATGGCGTAATAAGCACAACTGTTCAGGTGGATGATGAAAAGGAGATAGAAGGTAGTTCTGGTGAGTCTGACTAAGTGAGCTGATGACAGAACTGAGTCAAGTCTGTTGAAACAGTCCCAGAAGATGTGGATCTGAAAAGAAAAATCAATTACCAATGTTTTTGACAGTTGGTATTAGATATATATATTCATATTAAAATACAACCATATTAAATTAATCATAATTCATTTTTCAAGGAGAGTTGCGAACTCAATAAATCGTACCTAACTTTCAGAGCCTTCGATACTATATATGAAAATTATGTAATTTTGATCCCGTGAAAATGAGGGCAGTAAACTTTTTTACCTTTAACAAGCGAGGTAACCTTAGGATAGCCATAGGACCCACTAAGAAATAAAGGAGATCCAGTGGTAGAAGACTGAGAAGATCTACCTGTCAAGAAAAACGTCATGCCAAATTAAAGCTGCACTGAGGGAACAACTGCCTATGTTAAAAAACTTACCAAGTCTAATGAAATTACACTCTAAATATGAACTATTGTATTGGTTTGAGAATAATGTACGTGTTCATTGCAAAAGAATATCATTCTCATGTCTGGAGAGTAATAAATTGATTTAAAAGAACGCAAGAATAAGAGTGTGTCCTAATTGGAGAAATCCAAACTGCAGGCAAGACATTTTAAATGAAAATAAAAGTTAAGTTTGATTGGTAGCTGACTTTGAATTTTTTCCCCCGGGCATAGTGGTGCCTGATGAGTTTAGGTTCCCCCACCCAGAAGCCATTGTCTATGAACTTGACTCTGAAGTTGAAGAGGAGGATGTCTAAGAGGTACACCAAGTCACAGAAGTAGTCGCAGAACATCCAACTTCTGATGTTACTTTCAGTCTGTGAACAAAGGCTGTTATTAGGAGATATATTGAATGGCCTGGTGTGTGAGGAGAAAGGAAAAGCAAGGGACTTAGAAGAGGAAGTCACAAAAGAAGTAGCTCATAAAAGCCATCTAACATGACTCGCAAGTGACACATTAATATATGAGAAAGAATAGCTACACAGAGACCATACACCACAGAATATCACAATGAGTATACATAGTTACTTGGAAATGAGAGAAGACAACTCGGAGGGGTACAACCACAGTGTTGTAGATGTAGCAAGAGGCCCCAATAACTAACCAAACAATGTAGAGGCGACCTAAAGAGATGATTTTTTAATATCAGCAATTATCATCTCTGGCTAATTTAACCACTAGTAAAGAAATCATTGATAAAAGATCTTTACTTGTAGGTTCGATGGCTGCACTGGGTGTTAGGTATTTCTTAGTTCTAATCCAGAGTCTCTTTAGCTTCGCTTTAGATCCATTTACCCCCACCAGTCCCTCTAGTCTGCTGTTAGGTCTCGAGTTGAGGTCTGGTACCAGGGAGTCTAGTCTCTTCTTCATGTCAACTGTGGGTACGCCTTCGTCTGAAAAGAGAAAACCTTTGTAAAAACACCATCCTATTAAGCTAGGAATAAAGTGAAATAAAATAACAACTTATTTGATATTACGTACATAAAAAGAAAAATAATCTCTAAAAACATGAAGTAAGAATAAGTATATTTATTGATGAAAAGTACAAGAAATGAACTATAATTCATGAAGCCCTTTTATAGCTCTTCTACGATTTCCTAAAAAATAGGATATTTTTGGGTCAATGATTAGAACAAGACATTTGGAAGAATAACCGAAAAGATTAGCTGCATTAATTTTCATATTTCTCTTTATGAAAGAATTGACTGTTTAATTGACTCACCTTCCTCGTCAGTGAGAGAGTCTGGAGAGGAAGGGTCTACTATGGATCTTCTCATTCGGTCAGTCCTGTTCTGAAAAGCCTCTACGATCCTGTGAACTTTCTCCTTGATGATAGGTGGACCTTCTTCACTGTCAAATTAATTGCAATCAGAAATAAGTAACTACCTAATGTAATTATATTGCAAACGAGTTAAGAGAATTAATTGCAATATGTAAGGGCACCTACACATGATCAATTCAATTACGCAATTTCATCGACAAAACTCTGAATTGACAGTTGAATTGTCCATGTATTTGCGATATGGATGTTTTCACAATTGTATTTGAATTGTCAATTATATTGTGCAACCACGGAATATAATTGATCGCGTATTGACGCCTTAAGACAATTTAACCTTGGAAAAAATAATTATATTTAGTAAGAGAGTTTCGTTTTTCACCTGTCGAAAGGCAGCTCCCCGTCTCTGTGTAGGACAATTGAAGGTAAGACATTCTCAGTCTGTTCTTCTTCACTTGATTTGCTCGTTGTTTCATCTTTAATTTGGTCATCAGTCACAGGAATATTGCTAAAAAATAAGAAAGTAAGTTTAGAGTTATGGTGAAAAATTGTCACTAACTTCAGCTTAATTTGGCACTACCTCACCTGCCACACTTTTCCTCATTTCTGTGACTGGTTGACGCACTGTTTTCTGTAAGAAAATAAAGTCTCTCATACTGAACTCATAAAGTCTCTCATAAAGACATCATCTGATCGTAAATACTGACTTGAACTGTGCGGGTCTATTTCAATAACATATAAACCCTGCAATCTTCATTACCTTTGCAAGATTGGGGAAGGTTGTGTGATATATATTTATTTATTTATAATCTTGTTTTTGTCTTCATAAATTAATTGAATCGTGATATTCGCAAAACTGTTAAAGTACCAAACCAAATTACCTGAAATTTGGTGGGACAATTGGCCGTTATCCAGGAAGCATTGGTTAGATTTTGGGAGAGATCGAGTGAGAGGTCAAGGTCATATATAACATTAAGTTCAAATTGTATAATACAAATTGTACAATATTATATCTTTAGAAAGTTACGGAAGGCACGTGTATGATGTATTTTAGAGACTGAACTCACTGCCACGTGTTTCAGAGATCACTTCGATCTGTGTTCTATTGATTGGAACTTTGCTCTTCTCTTCTTCATCGAGTTTTTTCTCCTCCGTAATTTCATCTTCATTGACTTCTTTTAGTTGTTTGGCATCGAGTTGAAGAGGGTAGCCCAACTGTAAAATGAAATGGTAATTCACTGTCGAAGAGAATGTTTGAATCAATCACGAAACTATCGCGTTAAACAAAAGCAAGAAAACGAACTATAAAATGAATGGAGAAAAAGACATTTCATTTTTATTTGTAAATAGTACTGAAGCTGAATAGTAGTACAACGTTTCAAGAGAATTCATTTCCACTTTCATCAAAGGATTCATGTTTCATTTACCTAGCAAACCATAGTCTAAAGATTCTTTTTTATTAAAATTCTTCCTAAAATTTCGCAAGTTAATTTACGGGGCTAATTGAGAAAATTTGTTACCTTTTCACGATTGGCATTTGCATTTCATGATACCTACTTATGAATGCTTTATTCAACTGACCTTAGGACAATTGATTATTGAATTCAGATAATAGATCTGCAGTTCTAATCATTGAGAAGTTAATTGAGTTCACAAATTGATTGAAGAACTGAATTATAATATTGATAGGTAGGTGATATTTAATCTAACTCACCTTTTCCAATTTCTTCGTAAGTTCCTCGGTAAAGTTGCTATCCATTTCTACAGTAGAATATTGCAAACCATCAAAACGATGAAAATTAGAAAATTAACGATGAAAATAAAAAAAATGTTTTGATATCTCAAAAAAAATTAATGAATCTTATAACTTCTTTATCCTATGAATGCAATAGATCTGTTAGTACACATCTTCACGTTCATTTGTATAGTGTAGGGTGGCCGAAATTTCGGTCTCGGAGTTATATATGGCATCTCAACATGAATGGCCGTTAAGTAGTTTGTTGTATCCGCTAGTTTGTTGTACTACACACTTTATGATTGTTCAATGACCTGGCATAGGGGTTCTTACTATTCATCTAACTGTTAAGTTTATATTTTTACCTCAAACCGGGAATTCCGAAAATGAATTTTCCGCTCAAATCGAAAGTTAAATAATGTCAAAGCATGTCTAAATTAATTATGTTATGTATCATTTTTCAATGATTAATGATGTTATCGGCTTTTAATAAATAAACTACACATTATAGTATTCATAATTTCCATTTTCTCTATTATTGTACTTTAATAAAATCAATTTAAACAAGACCGAATATTCCTAGAGCCACTTTGAAGTACTAATCCGCAATACAATATACGCACTACACCCCGGTGTAAGTATTCCTTATTTATGTAAATAATTGTCATATTTTTCGGCGAAAAGACCTAGAACCCTACACCTTCATCTACCGCAATATACTTACATCACCCCATTTACTTCATTTCAATTCATTGATATTAAACCATGCAAATTATTTTCAGATTAAAAAGAAGAAAAGTAAGGCAATCAAATTTAAAATTATCCAAAATTTAAAAGTCAAGCTAAAATACATGAGGTTAGATTTAAAATAGAAATAAATGAGTTGACTTTAAATTGATGAAATAAGTAAATTTTCCATTAAAAAATATTATTTCGAGAGGACAAAAAATTGAATGACGAGTTTTTTGATGTACTTTCAGTTATTTGCTCTGTAAAAAAATTCTACTTGAGACTATAGATGAGAGAGGGGGACACCTCACAACCTTCTACCAATGAACTTCTCTCCAACTGAACTCAATTTCCCAGAACAAATCAATTGAACAAACTTCAACACGGAGGTAGAAAGTAATATAGGAAATATATCTCTCACCTTTTATCGTAATAGTGACATATTTAGTCAATTAAACTGAGAATGAAAACAGTGCTGAGTGCTATAAAATAACTACTTTCCTCTAAACAGTAAATATCTATGAACCTATGAAAAAGATACTAGATTTAATGTACATGTTAGTTAATAGTTTAAATGCGTAAAACATAATTTCTACTATTAGAGAAGCTGTAACAACTAGCAAGTGAAGTTCCCTTAGTCACCCAAAGGTTTAGATTGGCCCGGTACATCTCAGGTGACAGTCTGCTGCAGGTTTGTTTATTTTTCCCCTGGTACTTCTTTACGCTTTTGCCCTCTCCAGAGTGAGGGGAAATAAAGTTATAAAAGAGAAACATTTGAAAAGAGAGGGTAACTCAATGGTCTACAATTGCACTTGAGTAATTAACAGATATATTGAGTGAATTAGCTATAGTATTTTTATTGCACTATCTCTACACAAATTATATTAACTGCTTTATAATTCATTAGTTAAAAACACATCGATTTAAAAGTGATGTTGAATTTTAGAACAGTTACCGCTAGAATCAGACGGTTGGATTTTCTTAGTCTACTCATAGAAAATTATTTCTGACATTAATGGGGGTTCTAAACTATATGGATAAAATATTCGGTTAATAGTATGAAATTTAAAAACTTTTATTTCTATTGCTGTACAAGATGCTTTTGCTGAGAAAATTCATATATTTGTTGATTTCTATTCATTAATCTTCGAAAACTCAAAATTGGAAGGAGCTATTCTTAGAGATGGTACTTCTTGCTAAAATATTACAGAAGTGTATATAGTTTTTGTCAATTAATTGTTTTGATATCAACTTATAAGAGTGAATGTAACTATTCAAATTACGTATCTTAAAAAGCGCACAAGAAATTATAACATTTTGGATATGCAGCGAAAATTTTAAGAAATACTAATGTGGAACAGTGAAATTATTGAATTTAAAATTGATTTAACGTTAGCTTTGAACAAAAGTAAATGAACAGACAAAGAAAAAAGCAGTCCGATAGGAAAGTGGTTCCACGAATGAAGTCACATACCACCAGTCGGTGACGATGTTCATGGACGCAGAAAAGCTACTCTGCGTACATAATATCACGAAAAAAGAGAGTTCGAGAGAAGGTAAATGAAATATTTTAGATTTTATCTATAAAATATATTTCAGTTAGAAATAAAAACAATATTCATCAGGTTAAAAAATAATAAATTTAAAAAATAAGTTTAGATAGCTACACTATTTCTTTTCGTTGCTCTTTAAGATTGAATCAAAGAATTTATTTTAAAATTTAAGGAATGCACTAGAATATGCAAAGCGTAATTGAGCAAAATATTAGAAACTTAAAGAGTCCATATTAGTAAAATTTCTCTAGTTACAGCGTACAGCTTTCTAACAGTTCTCTATGACAGTCAACAATCTTATTTACATTTTATACAAAGTGACACTAGATAATTTGTAATGC
Source organism: Caprella mutica (assembly GCA_947561585.1). Classification (NCBI taxonomy): domain Eukaryota; kingdom Metazoa; phylum Arthropoda; class Malacostraca; order Amphipoda; family Caprellidae; genus Caprella; species Caprella mutica. The sequence goes on from CANNZV010000197.1 coordinate 84,266, forward strand.
GGTTGTTATTTCAAACCCTCTGCATGTAAGGGTTAGAATAACCATTAAGAGGGTGGAAGTAGAGGGGCAAATTGGAAGACTCTTCTTTGATTTTCTTGTACATCGCCTGAACGTAGAGAGGATCGTAGAACGAATTGGAGCTTTGAGGAACATTGCTATGACTTAGATAAGACATTTGGTGAAGTGAGTTGGGCATTTGGGGAAGTGAGTTGGACATTTGGGGAAGTGAGTTGGACATTTGGGGAAGTGAGTTGGACATTTGGGGAAGTGAATTGGACATTTGAGGGTTGAATTGCTGTCCAGATAATGGCATTGACGGATAGGTGAGCTTTCTAGGATTAGGTGCAATGACGGTAGCATTATATTCCTCACCGTCACTTCTCGGGGGAGAATTCGATTCAGTGCTAGAAGAAGGTGAGATGCGACCTGTACTCTCCACTTTGATATATTTGGGAAAAGAGAGCAGGTTTCTCTTTTTTCGTTTGGGTGAACATTCACTGGAAAGTAAATAGTCAATTGAGAAGCATTTGGGAGCAATTGGTTTTGATCTGGAGTAGTCTTGGTGTGGAGTAATAGGTAGTTCTGGAGTAGGGTTGATATCTTTGTGCAAAATGGAAGTCACTGACTCTGCTCCATAGTTAGTATAGTTTATTTCTGGGTAGGAATAGGGAGCCACTTGCAGAGACTGAAAATGTACATTTGATGAGTAGTACTTCTGATACTCTATCAACTGTTCTGATAAATCTCTTTGCCAGTTGTGCTTCTTATCGTAGCAATCAATCTCCTCCTCTCTGCCGTCAGCCTTGAACCTCTTCTTCCTGCGCTGGTAAGTTCCATTCTCAAACATATTGCTGCAGTCTGAGTGGAGTTTCCAGTAGTTTCCTTTGCCGCCATTCGTCTTGGGAACTTTCACGAAACAGTCATTGTAAGACAAATTGTGGCGCAAAGAATTCTGCCATTTTGCGTCACTACGTTTATAGTAAGGAAAGTTATCCTTGATGAACTGGTAGATTTCGGAGAGAGTTGCTTTTTGCTCAGGTTGCGATTTGATAGCTAGGGCGCACAGAAAGACGTAGGAAAAACGAGGTTTTCCAACTACGTCACCACTTCTTGGACGAGGCATTTTTTGAAGTTGAGGATCTGAAAGAGAAAACCTATTAGTCTTATGAAGAGCAAAATAAAATATTGAAGTAGATCGCGTTTGATATAGTCTTATATTTTGAACAATTCTTAACATCTTGTGATAAATAATGTGAAACTTTGCTAACAAAATTTAATGCTATACATTTAACGAAATGAATGAATTCAGAACAAGAATTTATAAATTTCAATAATCTAACTTAAAGAGTAGTTAGAAAAACAATTTAAACGAGTGTTAAGGTAAGTTACGAATTATCGGTCAGTACTACATCTTCGATCATATAAGAAAAAACGATATAAAAATTGTAATTATTAGATAGCACTGTGTAATAATAACAATTTTTGTATTGTTTTTTCTTATGACCAAAGATGTAGTACTGCCCGATAATTCGTAACTTAGCCTACCTTAGTTTCTAAGACAAGCAGTACATATTGAACTGTAAATACTTTAACGTCAATATATAAAAATATATTAGTGAATATGCTACTTTTCATGTCTAATATTTCTGATTAAATAAGTTTAGATTTTTTTTCTTTTTCGCAGCAGGTGATACAATTTAAACATTTTATGAATTCACACAAAACTTCCTCTCTGAAATATTCCCATAATTTAAAAAATCCTGCTGTTCTTTTTTGGAATCAGTTTTTTGTTATAGTTTCATTAAATTATTATAGTCTAAGCAGTTTGGATCTTTCACTGTGAAGTTATATTTAGCAAAGCCATTCTTTACTGAATGCGATTGAGTATTATTTATTATTAAAATTTCATGAAATACAATTATTGTAGTAGGTGCAGAAATTATTTAATATTTAGCCGAGCAAAATTTTCTGTACTTTAAAATTTGTAATAGATTTTTTTTACGTAACTAGTTACTGATAGCGGTGAATGTTTTTAGAATTAGAATTAGAATTAGCTTAATCACAATGGATATTTCTTAAATCCTAAACTCATTAATCTTTCACTTAGTTGTTGCTGTTAATAACAAATCTTTTATACTGCTTTTCAATACTTATACGAGTTACATTAATTATTAGTTAATTATCTATAAATATAAAACTTCTCTATGAATGTAAAACCATTAAAAAATTATTGTTATGGTCATTGTGCTATTTTTGCATTCTATTCTATGTACCTTAAATTAAATAAAATCTTGAAGTTTAATTTTCGTTGATCATTAGAGGAATAAAAGTTTGAATTTCTTTATCATTCCGTCAAATATCCCACCTATCATTAGAATAATAATGATTAAAGTAGTGACATGACTAAAGCTATCACAATGAAAGGTAATTCTATAAACATCATTCCAATTAATTATAATATCAAACTTACTTTTTGTTGCTTTTAGCAGTCAGTAACACTTGAAGTCTGTTGAGTTGTAACGAACACCTTAACCGAACACATCTAGGGACACGAATAAACTCTGCAGATCTTAACGCACCTTTTATACCCACACTAATGCGGTCAAAAAGTTCGAATTTTACGGGGAGAAGTAACCGGAGTACCTGCTTCCAGAATTTAAACCAATCAGAGCAGAGTTTTCTGGAAAGAAGTACCGCCCACAGAGAGGCAGCCAATGGGAGGCGATGACGCTAATAAACAATGTTCAAATGGGAACACTGGTAAATAAATAGCTATTAGCCGGCTAAACGGTGATCAGAATAATGATTACTAATCGATTGGTAATATAAATATGCGGTTAAAGTCACTCAAAGATTCAAATGACGTCATTTTCTGATATTAGAAATAGCTTTCGAAATATCAAGGTTAGGCTTCATCTTGCCGTTGGTAAGAGGCTGTTATTTTGGGTGTTTGAAAATAGTTGCTCTGCGCCTGTTCCTTTTGTTCATATTGTAGGGGGTAGAATTTATTGGACAGGCCTCATTAAGGCTATAAGGAGAAGATTTGGCAGACTGGTTATCTCACACTGATGTAACTACAATTACGACCTTACACGCAACTACCTTGCTATGAAAATAGTTACACTTACAATAGGAATTATTCTACACTTACAGTAGGAATTACTCTACATTTCAGTTGCTCTGAGTTATATGTACGATGTATATAATACGGGATATACAATATTCTCCATCTTTTTGGACTTCAAGAAAACTTTCGATCGTGTCTCCCATGATGTATTGTTATATATATTAAGGTATGATAGGAGTGGCAAATAATTGACTTTGCTTTTAGTTACCGCACCACGTAAACAGTTTACAGTACACTGAATAAAGTTCAATCAAATGTACATCTTGTGAAGAGTGGTGTTCCACAAGGTAGTGTACTGGACTCACTATTATTTGTCCTATTTATCAATACTGTTCATAATTGCTCACCTTACTTTAGATGCAATCTGTTCACTGACGGTTCGACTGCGCCGTGCAGTATTCTACTTGATGTAGTTTTAACCAAGCTAATATTCTACTAACTAAAACAAAACAAAATATATTGTATTATCATCCAGATGAAATATCAATTCAGCCTCAATGCATATATAAGCAGCCTAACAGAGCAAGTTGCCTAGGAGTATCTATTGATAGTAATCTCACTCACCATATTAGCATTCTGTACAATTAAACTTCTATATTAATCGAAATACTTTATAATAATTCTATTATTTCATTTAATGTTATAACAATGTTTACTTCTCTATTGTTCATCCCTACCTTCATCACAATATGCTGGTTAGGGGCGATACATCCCATTTCTTTAACTTCTGATTTAGATTTACTGCAGAGAAGAACCACCAGGTGCATAACTGGTAGTGACTATTTGATGCCTTTCTTTAATGAGTTGAATATTATGAAACTTGAAAAGCTTCTACACTATTTTTAGGAAAAAAATACGAGTAGAACTGTTATCAACCCTGCATATGATCTATACATAGTCTATTTCCCTTTGGTAATTTGAATTACTGCCAAATTCACACCTATCCAAAGAAAAAGGTCAAATTAATTCAGTAAATGTAACAAAAGAGTGCACTCCATTTTGAGTTTTTTTCTCATTTAAAGAAATGTCTTTGGTTTAATGAAGTTATTTTGTTTTTTAAGTCACCGTGCAGGGAAGAGAATTCGAAATAATTGAAAGTCATTTGGACTCCAATCGGCGCCATTTGTTTCGAATTTAGATTTCACGCCGGGGTTCGGAAAAGGAAACCCGTGCCACAAATTAGAAAATAATTAAAAACACAAAAGACGGAATGATTAGTGTGCTATCTGCAATTATCATACACACTATTACACTCTTTGCTCTATAGAAGTATATTGTAAATGGTTAATATTGTACAACATCATTCACAGTCTACATATCCCTAAGGAAGTAAATGTAATAAAATGAACTACTCGGCATCTTCAAAGCATTTACTCATTATTAGGTCTGTAGCTTGTGGTTAACTAGACTAAAAACAACAACAAGATGCTTATTAATATATCTAATTACATTCAAAAGAATAATAAAGTACAATAAAAGTGAAACGTGATGACTACCATAAAACTGGAGAGACTTTATGGCAAGCCGCTTTGTGCGACCATATCACTTATACGACCTTTATAAATTATATCAATAGTTATAGTGAGTAATAGAGTTATAGTTATAGTAAATAGTAATGTTATAGTTACAGTAAATAGTAATGTTATAGTTATAGTAAATAGTAATGTTATAGTTATAGTAAATAGTAATGTTATAGTTATAGCAAATAGTAATGTTATAGTTACAGTAAATAGTAATGTTATAGTTATAGTAAATAGTAATGTTATAGTTACAGTAAATAGTAATGTTATAGTTACAGTAAATAGTAATGTTATAGTTACAGTAAATAGTAATGTTATAGTTACAGTAAATAGTAATGTTATAGTTACAGTAAATAGTAATGTTATAGTTACAGTAAATTCTTTTTGCTAGTTTATAATATTAGGTAGTATTCTCTTTGCTTGTTTATAATATTAGGTAGTATTCTCTTTGCTTGTTTATAATATTAGGTAGTATTCTCTTTGCTCGTTTATAATATTAGGTAGTATTCTCTTTGCTAGTTTATAATATTAGGTAGTATTCTCTTTGCTAGTTTATAATATTAGGTAGTATTCTCTTTGCTTGTTTATAATATTAGGTAGTATTCTCTTTGCTAGTTTATAATATTAGGTAGTATTCTCTTTGCTAGTTTATAATATTAGGTAGTATTCTCTTTGCTAGTTTATAATATTAGGTAGTATTCTCTTTCCTTTATGTCAACTAACTTAGCTAATACGTGAAGTGTAAATCATTGTAACTAAATATATCTATAGTTCTTCACTTGTATCACTAAAATTATCACTAATACGTGAAGTGTAAATCATTGTAACTAAATATATCTATAGTTCTTCACTTGTATCACTAAAATTATCACGAATACGTGAAGTGTAAGTCATTGTAACGATATTGTAAATACTATTACATTACTATGTACATAATTGTTATTAATATATGTGTATTTTTCACATCACCACTGTTGAGTGGGTATGACACCGGAATAGCTTACAGTGCTTCAGAGCAGTAGGTCATTAGGCAGTGACTGTAGATAGTATCGGAATTTCTTCTTAGTGTGTGATTATAACACCATTCACCTATGAAAGTTATTAGTAGCCTATGTAATTACATTAGTTACGGTAGAGAGGGGCGATATGAGTGTGTGGCCCAAGCATTACCACCAGTCTTAGTTAACAACTATTGGCATCAGATATCAATGGACAGAAAAGAAACTACGCAAATAGAAAATTAATAAAGAAATATAAAAAACTGGGTAAATTGAGGTTAAAAATATTAGCTATTAATGATGAAATGAAGAGATTTGAGAGCTAAAAAGTATGAATAGAGTTAAGAAAAACGCCATGAGAATAAATAATGTTAATGGCCATTAGTAGTGCAATAGTAGACCTTTATTGTTGTTAACATTACTAACGAAAGTACAGCCATTTCACTTACAGGTCCTCTCCACTCTAAATTAGAATTTCCCTGCTTCAAATTTGTAGAGCTAAGGTATACAACATATCACAGGTAACAGAAAAGAAACTGATCAAGTATTCGCTTACTATTTAATTGTACACAAGATATCAACTCTCAACCATCACTGTCCGAATGTCAAAGTTTTTTATTAAATCCAATGGAAGATCAAGAATATAGTACGATATTATCTCGTATTATTGTATATTTAATTGTAATTAGGTATATAGGTACACTTTTTGGTACTAATGGTTTTTAGGCAGTCATTTATTTAGGTAGTAGAGTATTTAGGCAGTCATTTATTTAGGTAGTAGAGTATTTAGGCAGTCATTTATTTAGGTAGTAGAGTATTTAGGCAGTCATTTATTTAGGTAGTAGAGTATTTAGGCAGTCATTTATGTAGGTAGTAGAGTATTTAGGCAGTCATTTATTTAGGTAGTAGAGTATTTAGGCAGTCATTTATTTAGGTAGTAGAGTATTCAGGCAGTCATTTATTTAGGTAGTAGAGTATTTAGGCAGTCATTTATTTAGGTAGTAGAGTATTTAGGCAGTCATTTATTTAGGTAGTAGAGTATTTAGGCAGTCATTTATTTAGGTAGTAGAGTATTCAGGCAGTCATTTATTTAGGTAGTAGAGTATTTAGGCAGTCATTTATTTAGGTAGTAGAGTATTCAGGCAGTCATTTATTTAGGTAGTAGAGTATTTAGGCAGTCATTTATTTAGGTAGTAGAGTATTTAGGCAGTCATTTATTTAGGTAGTAGAGTATTTAGGCAGTCATTTATTTAGGTAGTAGAGTATTTAGGCAGTCATTTATTTAGGTAGTATAGTATTTAGGCAGTCATTTATTTAGGTAGTAGAGTATTTAGGTAGCTATTTATTATCAGTTTTGTAAACCTTTATCATTCTTTCGAATTTATCAGACGAACAACTTTTTCTTCGGATGAAAGTCGGAGGCTAGAACAAAAATCGGAAGAAGAAAAATCAGAAGAATAACTCAAATTGCATATTATTTTTGATATATAAATAACAAGCCAAATTTGAACTGGTTAGGAGTTCTATAACCAGTAACCTTAGTTCTAGTCAATAGAGTGATAAAAAAAAGAGTGGAGGAGACCTTTCTGCTAAAGAAAAACCTGATGGCACTTCTTGAAAGATAAAACAAATATTAATAACAATTATAGTACTGACTTGCATCATATCTAATAGAACTTTTTAAAGCTTTTATAATATATTTTATACACTCCCTCCACCCCCCCCCCCCCTCCAACCCCTAATGTTAGAGTGCCATTGTTCGCCAGATAAACAAATTGAATTTACGTGTCGAGGACACGCTAGAGCAGAGGCAGTGGTGACGTCACAGAGGGGGGGGGGGTATAAGAAGGGGGAGGGGTGCAGTGTGGTGATAGTGCCTAGCTACTGCATTGAGTGCAGTGTAAAGTACTGTGTACCATCACACCAATGCAGTTCAATTCATGTCTCCAATAGCACAGTGATGTCTCATCACTCTGCACTCATTAATTTAAAGGTAAATGTGTGATGCAAGAAGATTGCACCACTAATTCAGAGACTCACTAGAAGGAGGGCACTCGTAGAGCGCATACCTTCGCCGTCGCTTTTAAAGGAAATTGACCTTCTAACAATCCTTTGGTCATAATTGACCTTGACCTTTGACCTGATCGCTCCCAAAATCTTATCAAACGGTTCCTAGATAAAACACCAAATCGTCCGACCAAACTCCAGGCAATTTGGTTGACTACTTTTAGAGCTTTACTAATAACAAGATAACAAATAAATTAATGCCGACCAAGACATTACCTTCCGCAATTTGCGAAGGTAATTAGCACACGAGAGAAAATCCCAGCGACTTCATAAGAAAGTGCTACATAGAGGTAATAACTAGGAGAAAATTGAATAGCAGCAGTCATAAAAAGTGACTAATTTGTTAGCTGATCTTTCTGCAGGTAAAGTTAGTACAATTATATTGTGTGATTAGCTATGAAATGCACTATTACACATCTCCATATAATGAATGTCCGAAACAGATATTCCCAGTGTATCAGGTCATGGTTTATTTTAGTAGGGGTTCCACGTCTGCTTCAGAATCAAAGGCCATATCGCTGTCGTAAAGGGAAGTTAAGTACAAGGGAGTGGAAAAAACAGTCAGAAAGAAAAGTGGCTCCACGTACAAATGAATCTCCTTTGCATTTATAACAAGTGATTTATGATTACAAAATACCAATTGGTCAAAATCTAAGATCTCGTAGTTTAAGAGCATAACCCTAGCGCTATCCTCTAAAACTGTAAGTAACGTTAAAAGATGATAAACATGGTCAAAAAAACAATATAGCCCAAATTACAACTGTTTAGATCAAGGGAAGCCACCCCCTTTCTCCTGAACTTATCAGGCCATGCCTTTCCCCGTGTTACAGGCCCTCTCACCCGAAGGCATTGGCGTATGACTGATGGTTCCAATCTGTGGCAACTCCCGCAACTCCAAACCATTCAAAACCACTCGAGCCTACTCTAATAAACTAATTTGTCAGAACGTTTTATCGTTCAAAGAAAGGGGCCAGGGTGGTGGGGGGCAGTCACTGCAAGCCCCTCCCCCCCCCCTCTTGCCGTAGCAATAACATTAGGAAGGGGGGGGGGGGTGTTCGCATCATTAATTCCACCGCTTGTTTCCTCATATAAATGACTGTAAAAAGAGGAATAAAGTTAAATATTTTGTACAGGAGGAAATACGCAGCTGCTTCCGTCTTACGACATTTCCCTCTTCGGGGTTTGTAATCACTGAAGGTTCTGGTTCTCTCTTCTCTTCGGGGTTTGTAATCACTGAAGGTTCTGTTCTCTCTTCTCTTCGAGGTTTGTAATCACTGAAGGTTCTGTTCTCTCTTCTCTTCGAGGTTTGTAATCACTGAAGGTTCTATACGATATGCACTTCACAAAAGTCATTATTGGTCATTGTGAGTGGAAGCATTTATCTTCTCTAAACTTATTAATAAAATATAGTAGAAAGAAAAGAAGCTATTTGGACTAAAACAGGAAATGAGTTAAACCTTCTAAAAGGAAAAAGATGGCAATGAAATGTTAGCATTTCAAATGAATAATAACAACAATGATTAGTGTGGTCGAAGTCATCGAGTTGCGGCGTAGTGACGATCTTTGTTTTCGGAAACCGCGAGTATTTACGACTTGAATTCCCTGTGAGATTTGATAGCGACTCTAAAGATTCCTCTTGGAACTGATGAATGTTCTCTCGAATTACTAAATACGAACCATTTCCTTTGCTCTAAATAGCAATAGAGTATTTAAATAGTGTGAGTACATTTCCATCTTCTGATTAGCTGTGGAGTTACACAACAAAAGACGAGAGGTAATCTGTTGATGTGTGTTAGTCGAAGTTTAGCTTTGAAGGGATTACCTTAAGTCCTTTTAAATAAGTTTATCTCCCTATTTGTTTATATTGTGTAGTGGAATATGATCTGGATGTTAAAGAGCTTAGGCAATTGACTATAAATTGAAGGATCCAAGCGCTGTCACACCTCCCGTCGTGAGCTGTTGTTGTTAGTTTTGGAGTGTCGGCGTGCGGCAGACCGAGCACCATTGTCACCTCAGACTGGAACTGATCGAATAATTTTCTCATATAGCCTAGGTATCTAGTTGGAAGGTAGGCTGGTGCCCCATGCTGCTAGGCTACACCCTTTGTGTCTTAAGAGGTGTCTATTGTTTGTTAGAGTGACCGGCGGTTGTGCCGTTGTCTTCCTCTTTTGTCACCAGAAAGTTTAATGATGTTAGTGGGCATGCACTTGCTCTAGCCTCTTTGGCGTGGTTAGAGCCTCTTCAAGAACAAAGTCGCACACAATACACTCTGGCCAGCTCTGAATTCCTCTAGCTTCATTAAATCTAAGCTAGATAGTGCCTGCACAATTAGAAACAAAAGATCAACTGAAGTACCCAAACCAACCTACTTCAAGAGAGAATCGCAATTAAAGGTGTTAATGAGCTCTAAGACGGATGTGAACAGGTAAAACTATGCAAGAGTCATTGTGCCAAAACAATGCGCTACCATTAAAAACAATGGAGAAACATAGAGAAAATATCTCACACACCATACAAACTACAACACTTATTCTCTAAAGAAATAAAAAAAAGGGAGTGAGTAAAAGAACGAAGTGGAGGGGTGAGTGCAGGAATCAGAGAAAGAGATCTGTGCATAAATGAAGTAGAGGGGTGAGTGCAGAAATCAAAGAAAGAGATCTGTGCAGAAATGAAGTGGAGGGGTGAGTGCAGAAATCAAAGAAAGAGATCTGTGCAGAAATGAAGTAGAGGGGAGAGTGCAGAAATCAAAGAAAGAGATCTGTGCAGAAATGAAGTAGAGGGAACATTTGATGGTAGTAACGGTTCAAGGAAAATTCAGTCTCATTTTATAATGATTTCATTAAGGAACAATAACAGAAAAAGTTCAAATTATGAGTACTAAAATGTTTAGTGTATTTATTAATATAGGATAACATCATTAACCGTTGTAAAATAATAAGTAACATTAGTAATTTTAACATGCTTTGACATTTACTAAACATGAGATTTTAGCGGAAAACTCGGAGGTCTCGGAACAAAATAAAAACTTCGAGACTGAAATTTCCGGCCACCGTTAGTACCAGTGAGGCTGAGGGAAAACAACCAAAGGAAACTAGGAAAATAAGACACATCATAGACTAGCACATCAATTCACTTGCAAGTTTTTGACTCATCAATAAGTTGTATTTGTGTTTTGCGTGATAATCATCACAATTGTCTAATTCATTGAGTGGAAAGAGTAAAAATTACCACAATAATCATTTCAACAGCTTATCTTAGTATTTAGATACAAAGAATTTTTTTTGGTTGCTTTTAAAATTATCGGATTTTTTTTCAAATATTCCGATTTTATTTTGTTATCCAGATTCGCTATTTTCTGATATTCAAATTTGGGTCAATCAAATTTCTGAATTGTATTTCACGATAAAAATTATGGATTCTAATTTATTGAATTATCCGGATTTTTTAAATAACTTTTTTCGGATTTTTATATAAAATTATTTGCATTTTTTAAAATCTCTAAATTTTTTAGTAATTTTGAATTTTCTTTCAATTCTAAATTTATGGATTTTTTTTTTTAATTTCTCTTTTTCTTCGAAATCACACATTTATTGCAATCTCAGCTAATTTTCAGAAATTAGCGTTTTTTTGGAAATTCCGGATCCTTTTTGAAATCCCGCATTTATTTTGAAATTTTTGAAATCTCGATTTTTTTAATCTCGCATTTTGTGAAATTCCTAATTTTGGAAATTCCGATTTTTTTTGTATCCCGGAATTTTTAATTTTCGAATATTTTGTATCCCAGATTTTTGTTATCCGTATTTTTTCTGTATTTCAGATTTTTGTTACCCTGATGATTATTTTAGTCATGGAATTATATCATATTTTAAATGTTAGAGTGTGACACTTTTCTATCAACCAAAGAGACACACCAACTAAAGAGACACACCAACCAAAGAGACACACCAACCAAAGAGACACACCAACCAAAGAGACACACCAACCAGAGAGACACACCAACCAGAGAGACACACCAGCCAAAGAGACACACCAGCCAAAGAGACACACCAACCAAAGAGACACACCAACCAAAGAGACACACCAACCAAAGAGACACACCAACCAAAGAGACACACCAACCAAAGAGACACACCAACCAAAGAGACACACCAACCAAAGAGACACACCAACCAAAGAGACACACCAACCAAAGAGACACACCAGCCAAAGAGACACACCAACCAAAGAGACACACCAGCCAAAGAGACACACCAGCCAAAGAGACACACCAACCAAAGAGACACACCAACCAAAGAGACACACCAACCAAAGAGACACACCAGCCAAAGAGACACACCAACCAAAGAGACACACCAACCAAAGAGACACACCAACCAAAGAGACACACCAGCCAAAGAGACACACCAACCAAAGAGACACACCAGCCAAAGAGACACACCAACCAAAGAGACACACCAACCAAAGAGACACACCAACCAAAGAGACACACCAACCAAAGAGACACACCAACCAAAGAGACACACCAACCAAAGAGACACACCAACCAAAGAGACACACCAGCCAAAGAGACACACCAACCAAAGAGACACACCAGCCAAAGAGACACACCAACCAAAGAGACACACCAGCCAAAGAGACACATCAACCAAAGAGACACACCAGCCAAAGAGACACACCAACCAAAGAGACACACCAGCCAAAGAGACACACCAACCAAAGAGACACACCAGCCAAAGAGACACACCAGCCAAAGAGACACACCAACCAAAGAGACACACCAACCAAAGAGACACACCAACCAAAGAGACACACCAACTAAAGAGACACACCAACCAAAGAGACACACCAACCAAAGAGACACACCAACCAAAGAGACACACCAGCCAAAGAGACACACCAACCAAAGAGACACACCAACCAAAGAGACACACCAGCCAAAGAGACACACCAACCAAAGAGACACACCAGCCAAAGAGACACACCAACCAAAGAGACACACCAGCCAAAGAGACACATCAACCAAAGAGACACACCAGCCAAAGAGACACACCAACCAAAGAGACACACCAGCCAAAGAGACACACCAACCAAAGAGACACACCAGCCAAAGAGACACACCAGCCAAAGAGACACACCAACCAAAGAGACACACCAACCAAAGAGACACACCAACCAAAGAGACACACCAACTAAAGAGACACACCAACCAAAGAGACACACCAACCAAAGAGACACACCAACCAAAGAGACACACCAGCCAAAGAGACACACCAGCCAAAGAGACACACCAACCAAAGAGACACACCAACCAAAGAGACACACCAACTAAAGAGACACATCAACCAAAGAGACACACCAACCAAAGAGACACACCAACCAAAGAGACACACCAGCCAAAGAGACACACCAACCAAAGAGACACACCAACCAAAGAGACACACCAACCAAAGAGACACACCAACCAAAGAGACACACCAACCAAAGAGACACACCAGCCAAAGAGACACACAAACCAAAGAGACACACCAACCAAAGAGACACACCAACCAAAGAGACACACCAACCAAAGAGACACACCAACCAAAGAGACACACCAACCAAAGAGACACACCAACCAAAGAGACACACCAACCAAAGAGACACACCAACCAAAGAGACACACCAACCAAAGAGACACACCAACCAAAGAGACACACCAACCAAAGAGACACACCAGCCAAAGAGACACACCAACCAAAGAGACACACCAGCCAAAGAGACACACCAGCCAAAGAGACACACCAACCAAAGAGACACACCAACCAAAGAGACACACCAACCAAAGAGACACACCAACTAAAGAGACACACCAACCAAAGAGACACACCAGCCAAAGAGACACACCAACCAGAGAGACACACCAACTAAAGAGACACATCAACCAAAGAGACACACCAGCCAAAGAGACACACCAACCAAAGAGACACACCAACCAAAGAGACACACCAACCAAAGAGACACACCAACTAAAGAGACACATCAACCAAAGAGACACACCAACCAGAGAGACACACCAACCAAAGAGACACACCAGCCAAAGAGACACACCAACCAGAGAGACACACCAACTAAAGAGACACATCAACCAAAGAGACACACCAGCCAAAGAGACACACCAACCAAAGAGACACACCAACCAAAGAGACACACCAACCAAAGAGACACACCAACTAAAGAGACACATCAACCAAAGAGACACACCAACTAAAGAGACACATCAACCAAAGAGACACACCAACCAGAGAGACACACCAACCAGAGAGACACACCAACCAGAGATATACCATCAGTACCATCATGTTGCTAATTTCACAAATTACTGTTTACTAATTCCCTATCATTTTCAAATCTTACAAGTTTGTCATCGTGTACTCAGACTAACTCTAAAATATTTACAAACATTATAGTTAGTAAAGTTTAAATTTGGAAGATTGAAATTAGTAAAGAGTGAAGGAATAATAACGGACAGACTTTACTTTGACTCTACACTGTAGATATGAACTAAATATTAAACTGTTGTTATGCATTACTATTATTTAGTAAGTATCTATTTACCAATTTTAATAAAATAAATATTAAAAAAAATTTAAAATGTAAATATATACTATTTCTTATATATCATTTAAAATATTTAGTTAGAATATTTAGTGTAATTAAATAAAGTGAATGGAAAAAAAAACTATGCATTGAATGATAAAAAAATGGGAACACTAAAGGCAAAATATTAGAACACATGCTATACATTATTCCATACATCATATGAGAAAACACTGTATAATAATTATTATTTAAACCTCTATTCTTATAATATCGTATTTTCTCATATGACCGAAAATGTGAAACAGACCGATAATTCGTAACTTGCCCTATTCAATTTGTATATTTTCCTCTAAACACTCGGAACTGCCTAAGCCTCTCCAAATAAATAGTTAGCGAAGTTGTTTCCGAGTGACGGGAGAAAATGCTTGTAGCTAAAAAAAGAAAAGTCATCTAACTTCACAATGTCAAATGTTAGAGCTATTGTTGTGTGAACCCGTGTCGCTATTGTTAACACCTATTGTTAGAGAGGTGGGCAGTGTAGGGGCCTGTAGGCAATGTAGGTGACCTTTATCAAAGTGTAGGTTAGGACAGTATCACTTCACATGAAATGCTAATGTCAACTAAAGATACAGATTGACCCTTTACCCTATTTAAATAATTACAGAAATAACTAATTAAAAATTAAAAAAATAGAAACTATTGTTGGCAAGTTAGGTATTGTATGTGACCTGTAGTTATTGTAGGTGACCTGTAGTTATTGTAGGTGACCTGTAGTTATTGTAGGTGACCTGTAGTTATTGTAGGTGACCTGTAGTTATTGTAGGTGACCTGTAGTTATTGTAGGTGACCTGTAGTTATTGTAGGTGACCTGTAGTTATTGTAGGTGACCTGTAGTTATTGTAGGTGACCTGTAGTTATTGTAGGTGACCTGTAGTTATTGTAGGTGACCTGTAGTTATTGTAGGTGACCTGTAGTTATTGTAGGTGACCTGTAGTTAATGTAGGTGACCTGTAGTTATTGTAGGTGACCTGTAGTTATTGTAGGTGACCTGTAGTTATTGTAGGTGACCTGTAGGTATTGTAGGTGACCTGTAGTTATTGTAGGTGACCTGTAGGTATTGTAGGTGACCTGTAGTTATTGTAGGTGATCTTTATCCAAGTGTAGGTTAGTAGGTTTCCCTCCAAACAAATTCCCAATGCAAAGTAAATGTGGATAATTAGGGAGACTGACCCTTTACCCTATTTAGATAATAACAAAAACTAATAAAAACTCTTAGGGAAATAAGTGGAGATGTACAACTGTTAAAATTAAATAGAAAGGATGGCAACTGCTATTTTATATGGCAATTAATTACAGAAATATCACATAAAATCATTTACAAACTTTAGCACTAACTGATTAAACACTCAAGGAATTTCCTTCTCTTGAACTTGATCACTTTTTCCTGTACGGCTCAAGAACAGACAACTGATTGTTGTTGTTCAGTTTGAGGTATATGGCTATTTATTGTTTTTAGTATAACTAATTCATTTACATTGTTTGCCTTCATTAGATTAGGACTGAGTACAATAAACATTGTCATTGTTAGGTAGGTAGTCATGCATCGTGTTTATTGTACTAAAGCAGATAAATACAATACCCATTGTGTACACATAATATATATAAGTACGGGTTGGGAAATAGTAGACTAAATTACAATTATTTATCTTACATCCTAAAAAATACTAACTTGAGCAAATCTAAACTATTTACAACATTCTAAATAAAAAAAAAAGAGACAAAATAGTACAAAACTAAACAAAAAACTAGAAACAAGATGTAGTGGTATGAACTATAATAATTCAATACTATTTACTAATAGTGTGTTCTTTACAATCTCCTGCATTTTGTCACTGAGTATTTAACATTTACATGACTGACATTCTAACGTCAGTAAGTCACTTCGAACTAACTACTTCTATTCTTACTCATTAGTTTTGAACAATGTTAGTGATGGTTACTGTAATCTCTAGTAGATTATCTCTCTCTCTCCGAAGGTGTTAGTCGTGGTGTGGGATTTATTAATTAATAAATACAATTGTTAATTTTGAAATGTAAATGTCTATGTATTTTAGTTTTTATGTATTTTGAACTTGGAATAAAGATTTACTGTTTATTATATTTTCTATAAATTCTTATTATAATTTAGTACAGGTTATTTCACAGAGTAGACACACTAACCATATGCAGTAAATGTTAATATATTGTTAATGCAATAACAATATCTTTCAAAGAGTAGACACACTAATCATATGCAGTAAATGTTAATATATTGTTAATGCAATAAAAATATCATCTCTTTTATATCTCCGTTCACTGCAGCAAATAGAAGTCTCTCTCCACAAAGAGGTTTAGATTAGGCAGCAAATGATGTTAATGCACATAGATCACTCTACGTCACCTGCACCTGCCTCAACATCATCCCAATCAATATCATGTCGACTGCACTTCAATAGTTAATGCGAGAGATCATCTCTACCCATTAATAAAGCATTAGAGGCAATTAAATATGGGGCTGTGTAGCATTGCCTGTGATGTTATTAGTTGGTAAAGAGTTGGAAAGTCTGCGGTAAGGATTCACCACATTTCACTTACTTTATACCAGTAACAGTTACAGTGGTTACTGGTAACTGTAAATAGTTACAGTGGTTACTGGTAACTGTAAATAGTTACAGTGGTTACTGTAACTGTAAACAGTTACAGTGGTTACTGGTAACTGTAAATAGTTACAGTGGTTACTGTAACTGTAAACAGTTACAGTGGTTACTGTAACTGTAAACAGTTACAGTGGTTACTGGTAACTGTAAATAGTTACAGTGGTTACTGTAACTGCAAACAGTTACAGTGGTTACTGGTAACTGTAAATAGTTACAGTGGTTACTGGTAACTGTAAATAGTTACAGTGGTTACTGGTAACTGTAAATAGTTACAGTGGTTACTGTAACTGTAAACAGTTACAGTGGTTACTGGTAACTGTAAATAGTTACAGTGGTTACTGTAACTGTAAACAGTTACAGTGGTTACTGGTAACTGTAAATAGTTACAGTGGTTACTGGTAACTGTAAACAGTTACAGTGGTTACTGGTAACTGTAAACAGTTACAGTGGTTACTGGTAACTGTAAATAGTTACAGTGGTTACTGGTAACTGTAAATAGTTACAGTGGTTACTGGTAACTGTAAATAGTTACAGTGGTTACTGTAACTGTAAACAGTTACAGTGGTTACTGGTAACTGTAAATAGTTACAGTGGTTACTGGTAACTGTAAATAGTTACAGTGGTTACTGGTAACTATAAATAGTTACCAGTAACCACTGTAACTGTAAACAGTTACAGTGGTTACTGGTAACTGTAAATAGTTACAGTGGTTACTGGTAACTGTAAATAGTTACAGTGGTTACTGGTAACTGTAAATAGTTACAGTGGTTACTGTAACTGTAAACAGTTACAGTGGTTACTGGTAACTGTAAATAGTTACAGTGGTTACTGTAACTGTAAACAGTTACAGTGGTTACTGTAACTGTAAACAGTTACAGTGGTTACTGGTAACTGTAAATAGTTACAGTGGTTACTGTAACTGCAAACAGTTACAGTGGTTACTGGTAACTGTAAATAGTTACAGTGGTTACTGGTAACTATAAATAGTTACCAGTAACCACTGTAACTGTAAACAGTTACAGTGGTTACTGGTAACTGTAAATAGTTACAGTGGTTACTGGTAACTGTAAACAGTTACAGTGGTTACTGTAACTGTAAACAGTTACAGTGGTTACTGTAACTGTAAATAGTTACAGTGGTTACTGGTAACTGTAAATAGTTACAGTGGTTACTGTAACTGCAAACAGTTACAGTGGTTACTGGTAACTGTAAATAGTTACAGTGGTTACTGGTAACTGTAAATAGTTACAGTGGTTACTGTAACTGCAAACAGTTACAGTGGTTACTGGTAACTGTAAACAGTTACAGTGGTTACTGGTAACTGTAAATAGTTACAGTGGTTACTGTAACTGTAAACAGTTACAGTGGTTACTGGTAACTGTAAATAGTTACAGTGGTTACTGTAACTGTAAACAGTTACAGTGGTTACTGTAACTGTAAACAGTTACAGTGGTTACTGGTAACTGTAAATAGTTACAGTGGTTACTGTAACTGCAAACAGTTACAGTGGTTACTGGTAACTGTAAATAGTTACAGTGGTTACTGGTAACTATAAATAGTTACCAGTAACCACTGTAACTGTAAACAGTTACAGTGGTTACTGGTAACTGTAAATAGTTACAGTGGTTACTGGTAACTGTAAACAGTTACAGTGGTTACTGTAACTGTAAACAGTTACAGTGGTTACTGTAACTGTAAATAGTTACAGTGGTTACTGGTAACTGTAAATAGTTACAGTGGTTACTGTAACTGCAAACAGTTACAGTGGTTACTGGTAACTGTAAATAGTTACAGTGGTTACTGGTAACTGTAAATAGTTACAGTGGTTACTGTAACTGCAAACAGTTACAGTGGTTACTGGTAACTGTAAACAGTTACAGTGGTTACTGGTAACTGTTAATAGTTACAGTGGTTACTGGTAACTGTTAATAGTTACAGTGGTCACTGTAACTATTAACAGTTACAGTGGTTACTGTAACTGTTAATAGTTACAGTGGTTACTGGTAACTGCAAATAGTTACAGTGGTTACTGGTAACTGTTAATAGTTACAGTGGTTACTGGTAACTGTAAATAGTTACAGTGGTTACTGGTAACTGTTAATAGTTACAGTGGTTACTGGTAACTGTAAATAGTTACAGTGGTTACTGTAACTGTAAACAGTTACAGTGGTTACTGGTAACTATAAATAGTTACAGTGGTTACTGGTAACTGTTAATAGTTACAGTGGTTACTGGTAACTATAAACAGTTACAGTGGTTACTGGTAACTGTAAATAGTTACAGTGGTTACTGGTAACTGTAAATAGTTACAGTGGTTACTGGTAACTATAAACAGTTACAGTGGTTACTGTAACTGTAAATAGTTACAGTGGTTACTGGTAACTATAAATAGTTACAGTGGTTACTGTAACTGTAAATAGTTACAGTGGTTACTGTAACTGTTAACAGTTACAGTGGTTACTGTAACTGTAAATAGTTACAGTGGTTACTGGTAACTATAAATAGTTACCAGTAACCACTGTAACTGTAAACAGTTACAGTGGTTACTGGTAACTGTAAATAGTTACAGTGGTTACTGGTAACTATAAACAGTTACAGTGGTTACTGTAACTGTAAATAGTTACAGTGGTTACTGGTAACTATAAATAGTTACAGTGGTTACTGTAACTGTAAACAGTTACAGTGGTTACTGTAACTGTAAACAGTTACAGTGGTTACTGTAACTGTTAATAGTTACAGTGGTTACTGGTAACTGTAAATAGTTACAGTGGTTACTGGTAACTGTAAACAGTTACAGTGGTTACTGTAACTGTTAATAGTTACAGTGGTTACTGGTAACTGTAAACAGTTACAGTGGTTACTGTAACTGTTAATAGTTACAGTGGTTACTGGTAACTGTAAATAGTTACAGTGGTTACTGGTAACTGTAAACAGTTACAGTGGTTACTGTAACTGTTAATAGTTACAGTGGTTACTGGTAACTGTAAATAGTTACAGTGGTTACTGTAACTGTTAATAGTTACAGTGGTTACTGTAACTGTTAATAGTTACAGTGGTTACTGGTAACTGTAAATAGTTACAGTGGTTACTGTAACTGTAAATAGTTACAGTGGTTACTGGTAACTGTAAATAGTTACAGTGGTTACTGTAACTGTAAATAGTTACAGTGGTTACTGGTAACTGTAAATAGTTACAGTGGTTACTGTAACTGTTAATAGTTACAGTGGTTACTGTAACTGTTAATAGTTACAGTGGTTACTGGTAACTGTAAATAGTTACAGTGGTTACTGTAACTGTTAATAGTTACAGTGGTTACTGGTAACTGTAAATAGTTACAGTGGTTACTGTAACTGTAAATAGTTACAGTGGTTACTGGTAACTGTAAATAGTTACAGTGGTTACTGTAACTGTTAATAGTTACAGTGGTTACTGTAACTGTTAATAGTTACAGTGGTTACTGGTAACTGTAAATAGTTACAGTGGTTACTGGTAACTGTAAATAGTTACAGTGGTTACTGGTAACTGTTAATAGCTACACTCTAAGTAAACATACCGCAGCACCCTAAGGCAAATTATAATAAGTAATATAAACTATTTAGTAGAAACAATGCGGCTTCACACTTTTATAATATTTTCCATTTCACGACTGCAGTAACTACAAGACAATGACTATGGTAAGTTACGAATTATCGGTCAGTACTACATCTTCGGTCATATAAGAAAAAACAATATA
Organism: Caprella mutica; assembly: GCA_947561585.1. Taxonomy (NCBI): domain Eukaryota; kingdom Metazoa; phylum Arthropoda; class Malacostraca; order Amphipoda; family Caprellidae; genus Caprella; species Caprella mutica. The sequence goes on from CANNZV010000197.1 coordinate 104,986, forward strand.
AAAATTGTTATTACTAGATAGCACTGAGTAATAACAATTTCTATATTGTTTTCTCTCATATGACCGAAGATGTAGTACTGACCGATAATTCGTAACTTAGCCTAGTGTGAGAGCAGTAGTTAGTAACTATTAGAATGTTGGTGTGACGAATGAATGTGTGGAATAAGTTTTACTGATGACTGAGTGAGGATAGAGAGGAGACTGACTGCATTGTTCACAATGTAGTGCATTGTACACAGGTGTGAACACTTTGTCACAAATGGCAAGACAAGGCAATTTAAAGGCAACACAATAATACAATTACACTAAATTAAAATAATGCAAACTACATTTTCTAACTTTAACAAAATAAAGGCGATTTAACTCGTTATTATTTTGTTACATCATCGACAATGTGTATCTGTTCAATAACTCAGAAACAACCCTTAGTTTGATGCAGTGTCAACAATGGAGTTACTTCTCTCAGAGTATTACTTCAATTACAGTTACTTCTCTCAGAGTATTACTTTAATTACAGTTACTTCTCTCAGAGTATTACTTCAATTACAGTTACTTCTCTCAGAGTATTACTTCAATTACAGTTACTTCTCTCAGAGTATTACTTCAATTACAGTTACTTCTCTCGGAGTATTACTTTAATTACAGTTACTTCTCTCAGAGTATTACTTCAATTACAGTTACTTCTCTCAGAGTATTACTTTAATTACAGTTACTTCTCTCAGAGTATTACTTCAATTACAGTTACTTCTCTCAGAGTATTACTTTAATTACAGTTACTTCTCTCAGAGTATTACTTTAATTACAGTTACTTCTCTCAGAGTATTACTTCAATTACAGTTACTTCTCTCGGAGTATTACTTTAATTACAGTTACTTCTCTCAGAGTATTACTTCAATTACAGTTACTTCTCTCGGAGTATTACTTTAATTACAGTTACTTCTCTCAGAGTATTACTTTAATTACAGTTACTTCTCTCAGAGTATTACTTCAATTACAGTTACTTCTCTCGGAGTATTACTTTAATTACAGTTACTTCTCTCGGAGTATTACTTTAATTACAGTTACTTCTCTCAGAGTATTACTTCAATTACAGTTACTTCTCTCGGAGTATTACTTTAATTACAGTTACTTCTCTCAGAGTATTACTTTAATTACAGTTACTTCTCTCAGAGTATTACTTCAATTACAGTTACTTCTCTCAGAGTATTACTTTAATTACAGTTACTTCTCTCAGAGTATTACTTCAATTACAGTTACTTCTCTCAGAGTATTACTTCAATTACAGTTACTTTCCTTACTTTGCCAAACAAAAGAAATAGCAATTAATGGAAAGAGAGAGAGAGAGAGATGGTAATGTGAACTGAAACAAAGAAATAACTACGAATGGTTGGCAGTTAGACAGAGTGAAGTAACTGTAGAGTAACTGTACAGTAGTGTAGAGTAACTGTACAGTAGTGTAGAGTAACTGTCCAGTAGTGTAGAGTAACTGTAGAGTAACTGTACAGTAGTGTAGAGTAACTGTACAGTAGTGTAGAGTAACTGTACAGTAGTGTAGAGTAACTGTACAGTAGTGTAGAGTAACTGTACAGTAGTGTAGAGTAACTGTCCAGTAGTGTAGAGTAACTGCACAGTAGTGTAGAGTAACTGCACAGTAGTGTAGAGTAACTGTACAGTGTAGAGTAACTGTACAGTGTAGAGTAACTGTACAGTGTAGAGTAACTGTACAGTAATTGCTCAGTAGGGTGGGCCAAATAATAAGAGTTTCGGGCAAACTTCAGAATCTTCATATGGAATAGTTATAGTAAGTTGATACGTTATAACAGAACATTGCAGGCCAATTTCCAGGCCATTTCTAAATATTTTTGAGTTGCCCCAAAACATTTGAAATTTTGTACAAAATTATATTTTTCCATTAATTTTTAAATATTCGATTTTGTTTTTTTCTGTGAAATAGTTTCTATGGAATAGCTTCTATGGAATAGCTTCTATGAAATAGCTTCTATGGAATAGCTTCTATGGAATAGCTTCTATGGAATAGCTTCTATGGAATAGCTTCTATGGAATAGCTTCTATGGAATAGCTTCTATGGAATAGCTTCTATGGAATAGCTTCTATGGAATAGCTTCTATGAAATAGCTTCTATGGAATAGCTTCTATGGAATAGCTTCTATGGAATAGCTTCTATGAAATAGCTTCTATGAAATAGCTTCTATGGAATAGCTTCTATGGAATAGCTTCTATGGAATAGCTTCTATGGAATAGCTTCTATGGAATAGCTTCTATGGAATAGCTTCTATGGAATAGCTTCTATGGAATAGCTTCTATGGAATAGCTTCTATGGAATAGCTTCTATGGAATAGCTTCTATGGAATAGCTTCTATGGAATAGCTTCTATGGAATAGCTTCTATGAAATAGCTTCTATGGAATAGCTTCTATGGAATAGCTTCTATGGAATAGCTTCTATGGAATAGCTTCCATGGAATAGCTTCTATGGAATAGCTTCCATGGAATAGCTTCTATGGAATAGCTTCTATGGAATAGCTTCCATGGAATAGCTTCTATGGAATAGCTTCTATGGAATAGTTGTGTTAAAAACACAACTTACAAAATTGCAGATAAATATTTGATACTGTTGAGTTGCCCTGAGCACTTTTTTTGTAAAATATATTACTATTACAATATTTCTCTTAAAATTATCTTCTACAGAGCAATCATGCTGTTATTGTGATAAGATAGAAGTAATCAAATTCTCTCGTTTCATAAAAAAATTATAAATATTTTCGTATTGCAAAATTTTCGAATTTACTCTGGTTTTAGCAATTGGATAATGACCTATGCAATTCGCTTTGTCAACTTTTTTGAGTCACCAAGTGTCCCAAATGTTGAAATGTTTGTTTATTAATCAATAATTAATTTCTTGCATATAATACTCCTTATAATGTTCTTCATTGAGCACCAGACTTCCATAAGTGTGGAGCACTACACTGACTACAGTCTCCAGCGGTGCCTAAATTTGAACAATTTGGAGGGGTGGGGCAACTGTAGACATCGTCGTACCTGTCTGATTTTCCGGCACAGACACCAAAATAAGCTCTTCTCAAGCTATCTTCCTATTCTAAATGATAATACATCAGAGTTTGAAGTAACTGTACAGTAGTGTAGAGTAACTGTACAGTAACTGTAGAGTAACTGTACAGTAGTGTAAAGTAACTGTAGAGCAACTGTACAGTAGTGTAGAGTAACTGTAGAGTAACTGTACAGTAGTGTAGAGTAACTGTACAGTAGTGTAGAGTAACTGTACAGTAGTGTAGAGTAACTGTACAGTAGTGTAGAGTAACTGTAGAGTAACTGTACAGTAGTGTAGAGTAACTGTAGAGCAACTGTACAGTAGTGTAGAGTAACTGTAGAGTAACTGTACAGTAGTGTAGAGTAACTGTACAGTAGTGTAGAGTAACTGTACAGTAGTGTAGAGTAACTGTACAGTAGTGTAAAGTAACTGTAGAGCAACTGTACAGTAGTGTAGAGTAACTGTAGAGTAACTGTACAGTAGTGTAGAGTAACTGTACAGTAGTGTAGAGTAACTGTACAGTAGTGTAGAGTAACTGTACAGTGTAGAGTAACTGTACAGTGTAGAGTAACTGTACAGTAGTGTAAAGTAACTGCAGAGTAACTGTACAGTAGTGTAGAGTAACTGCAGAGTAACTGTACAGTAGTGTAAAGTAACTGCAGAGTAACTGTACTTCAGTGTAAAGTAACTGCAGAGTAACTGTACAGTAGTGTAAAGTAACTGCAGAGTAACTGTACAGCAGTGTAAAGTAACTGCAGAGTAACTGTACAGTAGTGTAAAGTAACTGCAGAGTAACTGTACAGCAGTGTAAAGTAACTGCAGAGTAACTGTACAGTAGTGTTAAGTAACTGCAGAGTAACTGTACAGTAGTGTAAAGTAACTGCAGAGTAACTGTACAGTAGTGTAAAGTAACTGCAGAGTAACTGTACAGTAGTGTAAAGTAACTGCAGAGTAACTGTACAGTAGTGTAAAGTAACTGCAGAGTAACTGTACAGTAGTGTAAAGTAACTGCAGAGTAACTGTACTTCAGTGTAAAGTAACTGTACAGTAGTGTAAAGTAACTGCAGAGTAACTGTACAGTAGTGTAAAGTAACTGCAGAGTAACTGTACTTCAGTGTAAAGTAACTGCAGAGTAACTGTACAGTAGTGTAAAGTAACTGCAGAGTAACTGTACAGTAGTGTAAAGTAACTGTAGAGTAACTGTACAGTAGTGTAAAGTAACTACAGAATAACTGTACAGTAGTGTAAAGTAACTACAGAGTAACTGTACAGTAGTGTAAAGTAACTGTAGAGTAACTGTACAGTAGTGTAAAGTAACTGCAGAGTAACTGTACAGTAGTGTAAAGTAACTGCAGAGTAACTGTACAGTAGTGTAAAGTAACTGCAGAGTAACTGTACAGTAGTGTAAAGTAACTGTAGAGTAACTGTACAGTAGTGTAAAGTAACTGCAGAGTAACTGTACAGTAGTGTAAAGTAACTGCAGAGTAACTGTACAGTAGTGTAAAGTAACTACAGAGTAACTGTACAGTAGTGTAAAGTAACTACAGAGTAACTGTACAGTAGTGTAAAGTAACTGTAGAGTAACTGTACAGTAGTGTAAAGTAACTGCAGAGTAACTGTACAGTAGTGTAAAGTAACTGCAGAGTAACTGTACAGTAGTGTAAAGTAACTGCAGAGTAACTGTACAGTAGTGTAAAGTAACTGTAGAGTAACTGTACAGTAGTGTAAAGTAACTGCAGAGTAACTGTACAGTAGTGTAAAGTAACTGCAGAGTAACTGTACAGTAGTGTAAAGTAACTACAGAGTAACTGTACAGTAGTGTAAAGTAACTGTAGAGTAACTGTACAGTAGTGTAAAGTAACTGCAGAGTAACTGTACAGTAGTGTAAAGTAACTGCAGAGTAACTGTACTTCAGTGTAAAGTAACTGCAGAGTAACTGTACAGTAGTGTAAAGTAACTGCAGAGTAACTGTACAGTAGTGTAAAGTAACTGCAGAGTAACTGTACTTCAGTGTAAAGTAACTGCAGAGTAACTGTACAGTAGTGTAAAGTAACTGCAGAGTAACTGTACAGTAGTGTAAAGTAACTGTAGAGTAACTGTACAGTAGTGTAAAGTAACTGCAGAGTAACTGTACAGTAGTGTAAAGTAACTGCAGAGTAACTGTACAGTAGTGTAAAGTAACTGCAGAGTAACTGTACTTCAGTGTAAAGTAACTGCAGAGTAACTGTACAGTAGTGTAAAGTAACTGTAGAGTAACTGTACAGTAGTGTAAAGTAACTGCAGAGTAACTGTACAGTAGTGTAAAGTAACTGCAGAGTAACTGTACAGTAGTGTAAAGTAACTGCAGAGTAACTGTACAGTAGTGTAGAGTAACTGAAGAGTAACTGTACAGTAGTGTAAAGTAACTGCAGAGTAACTGTACAGTAGTATCAGGTAATTAAGTAACTGTACAGTAGTGTAAAGTAACTGTAGAGTAACTGTACAGTAGTTTCAAGTAATTAAGTAACTGCAGAGTAACTGTACAGTAGTGTAGAGTAACTGCAGAGTAACTGTACAGTAGTATCAGGTAATTAAGTAACTGTACAGTAGTGTAAAGTAACTGCAGAGTAACTGTACAGTAGTATCAGGTAATTAAGTAACTGTACACAGTTATCTATCAGACATAGTCAAGTAACTGCAAAGGCAACTGTTGTAAATTAACTTCAATAAAGTAAGTAACTACTCCTAACATTTAAAGTCACTCAAAGTGTGGCTATTCGACCCGTAGACTCAAATAGAAAATATAGAGCGAGAAAGAAAACGAGGTGAGTGAGGAGAGACTGCGTTATTTTATAAATAATGTATTCTTTACTGTGGTAAATGGCAGTAAATATTAGATGTGAATTAAGACAGCGTGACGCTAATCCATTAAAGGACATTAGTACACCGGAAGTAGAATATTAATGTATAATGAGGAGGTAGCGCCATCTGATGGCAGTGAAGAGATTAAAGGTAAAAGATTAGACCTAAAGGTGTGAAAACAACAACAACAACAACAACCAGCAGTACAATAGTTAATGTATTGGAAAGAAGGAGAGAGAGAGAGAGTGGAAGATAATAATATATTAAAATGACTAATATACTAGTAACTAGTCACTGGTAAAGTGTACCCAATCGGAAATAACTCGCAAGTCTGATGAGTGGTTTGGAAAGAGTAACTAGTGAAGAGAGTAACTAGTGAAGAGAGTGAGTAGTGAAGAGAGTGAGTAGTGAAGAGAGTGAGTAGTGAAGAGAGTGAGTAGTGAAGAGAGTGAGTAGTGAAGAGAGTGAGTAGTGAAGAGAGTGAGTAGTGAAGAGAGTGAGTAGTGAAGAGAGTGAGTAGTGAAGAGAGTAACTAGTGAAGAGAGTGAGTAGTGAAGAGAGCAACTAGTGAAGAGAGTGAGTAGTGAAGAGAGTGAGTAGTGAAGAGAGTGAGTAGTGAAGAGAGTGAGTAGTGAAGAGAGTGAGAGTGACACTTATTAGAGGTATTTAGAAGTTACGAGGGGATAACGCCTCTACAGTCAATTTAAAAACACGGAATATACAAGGCTAAACTATACACTGATAATATACAAGGCTAAACTATACACTGATAATATACAAGGCTAAACTATACACTGATAATATACAAGGCTAAACTATACACTGATAATATACAAGGCTAAACTATACACTGATAATATACAAGGCTAAACTATACACTGATAATATACAAGGCTAAACTATACACTGATAATATACAAGGCTAAACTATACACTAATAATATACAAGGCTAAACTATACACTGATAATATACAAGGCTAAACTATACACTAATAATATACAAGGCTAAACTATACACTGATAATATACAAGGCTAAACTATACACTGATAATATACAAGGCTAAACTATACACTGATAATATACAAGGCTAAACTATACACTGATAATATACAAGGCTAAACTATACACTGATAATATACAAGGCTAAACTATACACTGATAATATACAAGGCTAAACTATACACTGATAATATACAAGGCTAAACTATACACTGATAATATACAAGGCTAAACTATACACTGATAATATACAAGGCTAAACTATACACTGATAATATACAAGGCTAAACTATACACTGATAATATACAAGGCTAAACTATACACAAATAATATCAACTAACTGCACCTCGTAGAAATTCAATGCAAGTGGGAAATAAACAAATACTTTTTGGTTTGGATTATCGTACAAACTAACGTGTCAGTCGGTCAAATGATTCAATTATGGAAAGTAAATTCAATGTAATAAATATTGAAGTAGTTACAGTTCATTTCATCCATTGAATATTCACCATGCAACCTTGTACCTAAACTGAGGTATATTTTGGCTAAAAAGTTTACCTTCACTTCCCCCACCCACACTTCCTTCACGTTCACTTTCCCTAACTACATTTCCCCCACCAACACTTCCTCCACTTCCATTTCCCAAACCAACACTTCCCTCACTTACACTTTCCCACCTTCACTTCCCCCACTTATACTTCCCCCACTTTAACTTCCCCACCTTCACTTTCCCCACCTTCACTTCCCCCACCTTCACTTCCCCCACCTTCACTTCGCCGTCGGAATTTTATCCGTAGGAAAATTCGCCGTGAAAAAGAAATTATAGAGGACATAACTATTCAAATACCTAGGTAAAAAATATTGATAATTATAAAGTAAACCAATTTGTTAAATAACTAATATAAGAATTTATAATTGTAAATATTAATAATAGGTGATTATGTAATATTGTATATCTGATGAAACTATGATGCCAAAAATTTATGTTAACTGTTCATATATGCAATGTATATTCTAATCTGTAATCGTATAACTTTGTGTCACGAGAGGTCGCTGTATAACATTTTGAGTGTTTTGATTGGTTGACTAAATAGTCGAAGCTAATTTCTTAGTTAAAAAAATGTTCAGTAAAGACGAATAAGATGACTAGTGATAGTCAGCTGTTTTGGTTAATCCTAGTCGGTTGAGTTACTTGTTCTTAATTAAATGTGTTAATTGTTCCTGTGTGTTTAATGTTGTGAATTTAAGATAAAGCTTTTCGACGAAAATTCCGACGGCGAAATTTCCCCAAGCGAATTTTCTCCGGTCACCGTTGAAAGGATACATGAAAAAAGCTAATTTATTATTTTACTTCAACTCTCTACTTATAAAATAAAATATTTAAAATGATACTAAATTGGTTTCACTTTTTTGTGGGTCACCCTGTATAGTAAGTGACTCACACTAAGACACACTCTATCGTAGTAACACACTAACACACACTCTATCGTAGTAACACACTAACACACACTCTATCGTAGTAACACACTAACACACACTCTATCGTAGTAACACACTAACACACACTCTATCGTAGTAACACACTAACACACACTCTATCGTAGTAACACACTAACACACACTCTATCGTAGTAACACACTAACACACACTCTATCGTAGTAACACACTAACACACACTCTATCGTAGTAACACACTAACACACACTCTATCGTAGTAACACACTAACACACACTCTATCGTAGTAACACACTAACACACACTCTATCGTAGTAACACACACTCTATCGTAGTATCACACACTCTATCGTAGTAACACACTCTATCGTAGTAACAGACACTCTATCGTAGTAAATATAGATGTTATATACAATACAATAATTATAACAATTTCAGAAACAGAAACATAGTTCACTGTATATCAAAAATATATTTGCTTTTAAAGCAAAATAAATACGAGGGAATGGAAGAAGCTGTCAAAAAGGAAAGTGGCTCCATGAACAAAGTAACCTACCACCAGCCAGTGACAATGCTCGTGTATGCAGAAAAGCTACTCCGTAATTATAGACACTTACCAAGGAATTATAGACAATGAAGAAAGACTTAAAACATAAAATGACATGAAACAGTACTTCATAATGCTCCACATGACATACAAACAGTACTTCATAACACTCCACATGGTATACAAACAGTACTTCATAATGCTCCACATGACATAAAAAACAGTACTTCATATTGCTCCACATGACATACAAACAGTACTTCATAACACTCCACATGGTATACAAACAGTACTTCATAATGCTCCACATGACATACAAACAGTACTTCATATTGCTCCACATGACATACAAACAGTACTTCATAACACTCCACATGGTATACAAACAGTACTTCATAATGCTCCACATGACATACAAACAGTACTTCATATTGCTCCACATGACATACAAACAGTACTTCATAACACTCCACATGGTATACAAACAGTACTTCATAATGCTCCACATGACATACAAACAGTACTTCATATTGCTCCACATGACATACAAACAGTACTTCATAACACTCCACATGGTATACAAACAGTACTTCATAATGCTCCACATGACATACAAACAGTACTTCATAATGCTCCACATGACATACAAACAGTACTTCATATTGCTCCACATGACATACAAACAGTACTTCATAATACTCCACATGACATACAAACAGTACTTCATATTGCTCCACATGACATACAAACAGTACTTCATAATACTCCACATGACATACAAACAGTACTTCATAATGCTCCACTTGACATACAAACAGTACTCCATAACACTCCACATGACATACAAACAGTACTTCATAATGCTCCACATGACATACAAACAGTACTTCATAATGCTCCACATGACATACAAACAGTACTTCATAATGCTCCACATGGCATACAAACAGTACTTCATAATGCTCCACATGACATACAAACAGTACTTCATAATGCTCCACATGACATACAAACAGTACTTCATAATGCTCCACATGACATACAAACAGTACTTCATAATGCTCCACATGACATACAAACAGTACTTCATAACACTCCACATGACATACAAACAGTACTTCATAATACTCCACATGACATACAAACAGTACTTCATATTGCTCCACATGACATACAAACAGTACTTCATAATGCTCCACATGACATACAAACAGTACTTCATAATGCTCCACATGACATACAAACAGTACTTCATAATGCTCCACATGACATACAAACAGTACTTCATAACACTCCACATGACATACAAACAGTACTTCATAATACTCCACATGACATACAAACAGTACTTCATATTGCTCCACATGACATACAAACAGTACTTCATAACACTCCACATGACATACAAACAGTACTTCATAATACTCCACACGACATACAAACAGTACTTCATAATACTCCACATGACATACAAACAGTACTTCATAACACTCCACATGACATACAAACAGTACTTCATAATACTCCACACGACATACAAACAGTACTTCATAATACTTCACACGACATACAAACAGTACTTCATAATACTCCACATGACATACAAACAGTACTTCATAATGCTCCATATGGAATATACATGGACAACTGGAGTGTAGACTCTGAATCAGTGTATTTGAGGCATGTCGTCAGTTACCCTACTATTCAATAATCTGGTGCTATTAACTCTAGGAATTTTAAGCAATAGGAGAGGGCAAAGAGCACTCTACTTCTCATACCCTCATCTCTATTTTTCTCTCATCTGATCTTCCAGTTTAGCCCCGCCCTGTAGCGCCTCTCATTGGCTGAGGTGTGCTAGCCAATGAGAGGCAGCGTGGTGAGGGTGAGGGGTGGTGAGGGTCTGGAATGACTCTTCTCTCTCACTCCCTCGTGAGGTATCGGCACGAGACAACTCCTTCCAAAGACTCTGCTGTGCCATTACTTTAGTGCACGTTAGTACTCTCTACTTGAGGAGAGGCTAGTACAGCCTCTAAGTGCATTTGAACGCTCTCACGGTGTGGAGATTTAGTGGGTACACTCTGCACTCAAAGTACTGTGATGGTGGTGCTACAGTATATCAATAGACATTACATTTTTCTGTGAAGTCATTATTGTGAGTTAATATTACTTTGAGAATTGAATATTGTGAGATATAATTGAAATGCCTCGTCCAACTCGAGACAGTTACGGAGAGCAGAAGCCTCCCTACTCCTATATATCTCTAACTTCAATGGCAATATGGAACAGTCCCGAGAAGATGTGCACTTTAGCCGATATCTACAAATTCATCATGGACAATTTCCCGTACTACCGTAAAAACACGCAGAGGTGGCAGAATTCTCTCCGACACAACCTGTCCTTTAACGACTGCTACATCAAGATACCCCGGAGTCCGGACAGGCCTGGCAAAGGTGCCTACTGGACTCTACACCCCTCAGCAATGAACATGTTTGAAAACGGTAGTTTCTTGAGACGGAGAAAGCGGTTCAAAATCTCTAAAATGGAGAGGGAGGCCATACAAATAGGTCTGGGTAAGATTCAGGGCAGATCCACTGACGTGTCGGACGTAATGCCAGTAACGACAACTGAAAACACACCAAAGAGACAACCTTTCACTATTGAAAACCTGGCTGCTTCTGACGCTAAGGTTGAGGAGCCGAAACATCTTCAAGAAGCTCAACTCGCTGCTATAACTGCCCAGATTAAGACAGCCAGACACATCATAGACTATCAAAACCTTACCAAATCTATCGAGAAGAGTAATTCTACACACACCACAGACTCTCAACTCTCCCACTTTCTGCCACCCTCTTTTGGAGGTTTGGGTCCCTTGGAGCCGTGCCTCTTACCAACTTTGGGTGATTTGCTTCAACATGGAGCTTCAACAAGGAGCTTCAACATGGCCTCTTCTCTGCAGCAAATTGCCGCCTTCTCCTCCACTAACCATATGAACCCTCCTCTTCTCCACCCCAACCTACAAACACAACTAACCACATTCTCATACGCACAAATGCCAATCAAACCTAAAGCAGTACCTCAGGGACCATTCCTAGGACCTTTGCCTCCCCTGGACATTCCAGTGTTCAGAGAGTGGTTCCAGAGTCAAGGGACTCGAACCTCCAGTCACTTTCTCGACTCACTCACTTACTCAAACTCTCTGCAACACCAACATGAGAAAAATGAGCAAAATGTCACTATAGAGTCTTTCAAATCAGAGAAGCTTTTATAAACTAGAGAAATATTTATTAGACGATAACTACTTATTATTGTAAATGATAATTGTTTATTAGTGTAAATGGTATCTACTTATTAGTGTAAATGATTACATCTTATTAGTGTAAATGCTATTTAATTATTAGTGTGTAAATGGTATCTACTTATTAGTATAAAGAATATCTATTTATTGTAGAGTGTAAATAACTACCTGTTAGAATATCACCTGAGTAATTAGTGGTGCAATATTACTATTATTTGACATTAGGGGTGCCTCTTACAATGCAATGGATGCATTTCCCCTCACAGTTCCAGTGTAAATAATTAGCAGCTAGAGTCAATCAAGAGGAGGTAGTAGAGTGTCTGTCTCACTCTTACTGTATCGTAAATGTGTTACTATTGTAGAGAAGGGTACAGAACTATAGGAAGTAGTTACAAGATATCTTTATGTTTTCATAGCAGTCATAAATAAAAAAAAAAGATAATTAACATATAATGTATAACGATAACTATATACTTAACTAATGGTTATCAGTGTTAACTAATGGTTATCAGTGTTAACTAATGGTTATCAGTGTTAACTAATGGTTATCAGTGTTAACTAATGGTTATCAGTGTTAACTAATGGTTATCAGTGTTAACTAATGGTTATCAGTGTTAACTAATGGTTATCAGTGTTAACTAATGGTTATCAGTGTTAACTAATGGTTATCAGTGTTAACTAATGGTTATCAGTGTTAACTAATGGTTATCAGTGTTAACTAACGGTTATCAGTGTTAACTAATGGTTATCAGTGTTAACTAATGGTTATCAGTGTTAACTAATGGTTATTAGTGTTAACTAATGGTTATCAGTGTTAACTAATGGTTATCAGTGTTAACTAATGGTTATTAGTGTTAACTAATGGTTATCAGTGTTAACTAATGGTTATTAGTATCACTAATAATTATTGGTGTTAACTAATGGTTATCAGTGTTAACTAATGGTTATCAGTGTTAACTAATGGTTATCAGTGTTAACTAATGGTTATCAGTGTTAACTAATGGTTATCAGTGTTAACTAATGGTTATCAGTGTTAACTAATGGTTATCAGTGTTAACTAATGGTTATCAGTGTTAACTAATGGTTATCAGTGTTAACTAATGGTTATCAGTGTTAACTAATGGTTATCAGTGTTAACTAATGGTTATCAGTGTTAACTAATGGTTATCAGTGTTAACTAACGGTTATCAGTGTTAACTAATGGTTATCAGTGTTAACTAATGGTTATCAGTGTTAACTAATGGTTATTAGTGTTAACTAATGGTTATCAGTGTTAACTAATGGTTATCAGTGTTAACTAATGGTTATCAGTGTTAACTAACGGTTATCAGTGTTAACTAATGGTTATCAGTGTTAACTAATGGTTATCAGTGATAACTAACGGTTACTAGTGTTAACTAATGGTTACCAGTGTTAACTAATGGTTATCAGTGATAACTAACGGTTACTAGTGTTAACTAATGGTTATCAGTGTTAACTAATGGTTATCAGTGTTAACTAATGGTTATCAGTGTTAACTAATGGTTATCAGTGTTAACTAATGGTTATCAGTGTTAACTAATGGTTATCAGTGTTAACTAATGGTTATCAGTGTTAACTAATGGTTATCAGTGTTAACTAATGGTTATCAGTGTTAACTAATGGTTATTAGTGTTAACTAATGGTTATCAGTGTTAACTAATGGTTATCAGTGTTAACTAATGGTTATCAGTGTTAACTAATGGTTATCAGTGTTAACTAATGGTTATCAGTGTTAACTAACGGTTATCAGTGTTAACTAATGGTTATCAGTGTTAACTAATGGTTATCAGTGTTAACTAATGGTTATTAGTGTTAACTAATGGTTATCAGTGTTAACTAATGGTTATCAGTGTTAACTAATGGTTACTAGTGTTAACTAATGGTTATCAGTGTTAACTAACGGTTATCAGTGTTAACTAATGGTTATCAGTGTTAACTAATGGTTATCAGTGTTAACTAACGGTTATCAGTGTTAACTAATGGTTATCAGTGTTAACTAATGGTTATCAGTGTTAACTAATGGTTATTAGTGTTAACTAATGGTTATCAGTGTTAACTAATGGTTACTAGTGTTAACTAATGGTTATCAGTGTTAACTAACGGTTATCAGTGTTAACTAATGGTTATCAGTGTTAACTAATGGTTATCAGTGTTAACTAATGGTTATCAGTGTTAACTAATGGTTATCAGTGTTAACTAATGGTTATCAGTGTTAACTAACGGTTATCAGTGTTAACTAATGGTTATCAGTGTTAACTAATGGTTATCAGTGTTAACTAATGGTTATCAGTGTTAACTAATGGTTATCAGTGTTAACTAATGGTTATCAGTGTTAACTAATGGTTATTATTATTAACTAATGGTTATTAGTTAATAATAACAATCAGTAATTGTTCAATTCTTTTAATTGTTGGCAAAATAAGAGAATATTTCTCGTATCTAAACTATTAAATAATTGTCGTTATTTTAAAACATAGAAACTCTCTAGTTTAATTTTTCATTCCATTCATTCATTGTTTATTGAATACATTTCAAAGTTAGTAAATACTCTCTGCCTAATGTATGTATATAATGTAAATAAACTATGGAAAATAACTCTACTTTCTACCCTAACAAATAAAGGAGGCAATTCTAGAGCTCAGTGAGAACACAGAAACAGTCACCGAATGAGAGAAACAATGACTTATTTGGCAGGTGAAGGGGAGGATAAAACAATGGAATTTTTGATAATTTATTAAAAAACTGACGTTTCGATTCAGGAGAATTTTTTTCAAAGTTTATCCGTAATACGAGTTTAAAAAGTTGCATGAAGGTTATGGAGGACAAAAAAAAGTTAAAAAAGAATGTTAAAAGATGACTGAGTGAGAAATCAAAGCAATTATCGATCTACCATTAGAAGAGAAATGAACTGTTTTGAGGTGGAGAATGTTTGGTTAGAATCATTCATATTTTAAACCTAAGATTCTTCAACCTTCAAATAACAGTTCATTTCTCCTCTAATGGTAGATAGATAATTGCTTTGATTTTCTCACTCATAGTTATTCTTTCGCTTTCTTTTTTAACTTTTTTCTTTGTCCTCAATAACTTTTATGCAACTTTTTCTAACTCTCATTACGGATAAACATTGAAAAAATTCTATTGAATCGAAACGTCAATTTTTTAATAAATTTAAAAAAATAGAAATTGTTTTTAGCTTTCTCCTTCAATTAAAAATTACGCAGACTTTGAATAAATAATTAAATTTGATGTAAACTTTATTCTATGAGTGACTTATTTAATGAAGCAATGGAGAGAAACTCCACGGAGTTCACTACCAACATTTGAGTTACTTTCTCTCATTATTTTACTAGTGGGAATTATTTACAACATTGCTAAATATTAAAAATAAACGAATAAAGAAGAAACTATCAAACAATTACTAACTCCTTTAATTGACTTTACAAAAATAACTTAACTAGCAACCGAATATCAAATATTATCATAGAAGAATTGTCAGAAAGTAATTAGCTAGTTTTCACATTAATTAATGTGCGACGAATTAATTTGCTGGATAGGCAAAGAAGTAATAGAGATAATGAAACAAACAGAGAGAACTGTGGTGCTATAATAACTGTGGTGCTATAATAACTGTGGTGCTATAAGAACTGTGGTGCTATAATAACTGTGGTGCTATAAGAACTGTGGTGCTATAAGAACTGTGGTGCTATAAGAACTGTGGTGCTATAAGAACTGTGGTGCTATAAGAACTGTGGTGCTATAAGAACTGTGGTGCTATGGGCCATACACGTTAAAAAGTGTCAACATTTTTTTGATACAAAATGTAAAAAAAAGATTTGAATCAAAATATATCGAATCAGTTCATATTATTTGATGAGTGGTAAAATGTTTGCCTTGTTGGTGTATGAACGCAAGACAATGTCTTCCATTCTTACCAATGGTTAGGCAAGACAATGTCTTCCATTCTTACCAATGGTTAGGCAAGACAATGTCTTCCATTCTTACCAATGGTTAGGCAAGGCAGTGTCTTCCATTCTTACCAATGGTTAGGCAAGGCAATGTCTTCCATTCTTACCAATGGTTAGGCAAGACAATGTCTTCCATTCTTACCAATGGTTAGGCAAGGCAATGTCTTCCATTCTTACCAATGGTTAGACAAGGCAATGTCTTCCATTCTTACCAATGGTTAGGCAAGGCAATGTCTTCCATTCTTACCAATGGTTAGGCAAGGCAATGTCTTCCATTCTCACCAATGGTTAGGCAAGACAATGTCTTCCATTCTTACCAATGGTTAGGCAAGGCAATGTCTTCCATTCTTACCAATGGTTAGGCAAGACAATGTCTTCCATTCTTACCAATGGTTAGGCAAGACAATGTCTTCCATTCTTACCAATGGTTAGGCAAGGCAATGTCTTCCATTCTTACCAATGGTTAGGCAAGGCAATGTCTTCCATTCTCACCAATGGTTAGGCAAGGCAATGTCTTCCATTCTTACCAGTGGTTAGGCAAGGCAATGTCTTCCATTCTTACCAATGGTTAGGCAAGGCAATGTCTTCCATTCTTACCAATGGTTAGGCAAGGCAATGTCTTCCATTCTTACCAATGGTTAGACAAGGCAATGTCTTCCATTCTTACCAATGGTTAGGCAAGGCAATGTCTTCCATTCTTACCAATGGTTAGGCAAGGCAATGTCTTCCATTCTTACCAATGGTTAGGCAAGGCAATGTCTTCCATTCTTACCAATGGTTAGGCAAGGCAATGTCTTCCATTCTTACCAATGGTTAGGCAAGGCAATGTCTTCCATTCTTACCAATGGTTAGGCAAGGCAATGTCTTCCATTCTTACCAATGGTTAGGCAAGGCAATGTCTTCCATTCTTACCAATGGTTAGGCAAGGCAATGTCTTCCATTCTTACCAATGGTTAGACAAGGCAATGTCTTCCATTCTTACCAATGGTTAGGCAAGGCAATGTCTTCCATTCTTACCAATGGTTAGGCAAGGCAATGTCTTCCATTCTTACCAATGGTTAGACAAGGCAATGTCTTCCATTCTTACCAATGGTTAGGCAAGGCAATGTCTTCCATTCTTACCAGTGGTTAGGCAAGGCAATGTCTTCCATTCTTACCAATGGTTAGGCAAGGCAATGTCTTCCATTCTTACCAATGGTTAGGCATGGCAGTGAATGCATAAAATTTGATTGGAAAATGCAACAGCGAGTGGGGCTAATTATACATCATCATTTCGTAGCACAGTTACCTAAGTGTCACATTGTTGACACTTTTTTAGCGTGTATGTTTGCCTTCACAACTGCAGCAGATGAATAACACAGAGTCTCATGTAGAAGCTATTGCTACCACATTAAGTCTTTGGTAAATGTTGAATAGGTAATAAATAAGAAGTGCATGAGACATTGCACTGACGAACATAGGCACTGACTTATTAGTACACTGGTGAAAAAACAGTGAAAAGAAACGAATGGTATAGAGTGATTTATCAGTTATTGTACTGGTACACATTTTCGATCACACAAAAAATGAATATACGATAATTACTTTTTAACTTTCTTTTTAATAATATTTATTATATAACTTTCTCGTGTTTGGTCGGTAATGTGTAACAGTCCGGTAACCAGTAAGTTACCCTGTCTTACCTTATATTGGTACCCTATAACCGTGTTTAGTGAGTGAGTTACTCTGTCCACCACACTGACTCACCATTAGACAGCACAGGGTAATTATGAGATGAGAGTTAGCGTGACTGAGAGATGTCACTGTCACGCTATGGTAACAAATAACGTGACAGAGTGAGGGTAACAATGGTAGTGCAGTAAATGCTATTGGTAGTGCAGTAAATGCTATTGGTAGTGCAGTAAATGCTATTGGTAGTGCAGTAAAGAGTATTAGTATTGTAGTAAATGCTATTGGTAGTGCAGTAAATGCTATTGGCAATGCAGTAAATGCTATTGGTAGTGCAGTAAATGCTATTGGTAGTGCAGCAAAGAGTATTAGTATTGTAATTAACACTATTGCAGTAAAGCAATTAACTGATATATAGTCATTTAATGATAGTTACTGAACTAACTGAGACAAATTGATATATTCTTGGATTGAATTGGTAACATTTGTAGAAATGTGCGGTTAGTATTATTTTGAAATGAAGTGACAGAGAACACTCTGTCACACCTGTACTAACTGAGACTGTGACATAACTGAAAAAGTACTGGCTAAACTAGTGAGTTAGAACATGTCGCATATACACTAGTTACTTTTCACCATTTCAGAATAGTGTTTGTGTACTGAAGACATAATGTCTAGAGCTGTAAAAAAAGCTTAGATTTCTAATAGAAATAGACATACAATAATTTTCAACAGTAACATCATTGTTTTGAAGGTTCAGACAACTGATGTCTATTTCTATAACAAAAATAGAACCTTTCTACAGAGACAATAATCCGTCAGTTCAATTTTGATGACATGCAAACCTCGATGATTCCATTAGCTAATCAAATTAAGAAGGTGTTACGTATATACCTGCCCAATCAATGAGGCAATTAAAGGTATTTTTTCTAACGTACGCCCACTCATTAAAACACAGTGCCAACTAAGAGGTTAAACCTGACACAAGGGAATAAAAGTAATGTATGTCTCTTCTATAAAAACTTGAAATACTTTCAATAAATTCATAACGAATAAAAACAAGGATAGCAAAACACAAGGATAACAAAATGAGAATAAAAAATGAGGATGAAGTAAAATCATAATAGTTTCAATCAAATCCTGATAATTTTATCTTGATAATTTTAAAACAGTCCGTAACTAGTTTGAGGAGTAATACACTAATGCAACACTAAATAGGTAATGTTATATTTATCCGCTATAGCAGTGACTGTAATTAATCCGCTATAGCAGTGACTGTAATTAATCCGCTATAACAGTGACTTTAAGTTATTCTACAAGCAATATAAAGTAAATCCTATAACTATAAAATGTCATACCATTAGTGAGGGGGTGTAACAACTAACAGCAGTGGTAAAATGTTTCACATAACTATTTGCAATGTGCAGGGCCAGACCTGAGAGTGTGCTCACACTGGTGGTAGAATCAATGCTTGCCTCTAATTATTAGTTACTAAATTGTAACTCAATTAGCTATAGACTCCTTACAGCCTGACACTGAGGTAAATAACATGGCACTGAGGCAGAGGCTGGTTAGCACCTAAACACTTACCGATGGGTGAAATTAAAGAAAAAACTTACCAAATTAGAGAACAGTTAAGAAAAAACTTACCAAATTAGAGAATAGTTAAGATGAAGTACAACAGACGCGACACACAGAACAGATCATTATTTGTTTAACCTGTTGAAAATATACCTGCGCTGTCTCTTTCCATTCGCTATCATTTAATTGAATAATTAGTTTATTCGTTCATTATTTAGAGCATTTCTCATTTTATCGTCAGTGAGTGAGATGAATAAATAAGAAACAAGCTACGACTTATTGTCCCATTGTACAACTCTAAATTAATGCATTTTCTTAGTAAGTAACTATTACAAAGGATATTCTATGGCTAGTGCTATTCCTACCAGAGGTGATCAGCTACACCATTGGGAGAGGGTGATGAGGTCACAGGTGTATCCACCCCCTCAGCAGGTGGTTATTACCTTTATTTACAATTTACCTCTCACTGCCCAGTGTGTCACAAACACCACACAAATAATCAACACCAAGAACATAGCTGGTAAATAAATGCAAATTGAAAAAAACGTTTAATTCTTTGAATAATGATTAGATTGCGGCAAACATTTTGAAGTGCAAATAAAGTCTCAAATAAGTTATTATTTTACTATTTACAATTAGGAGAGAATGTGAGAGAAGGAATCTTTTTAAGAGCAAACAAAAGTGTTTAAAATCTTGTGAATTCTCACACCTGATCTTAGCTCAACAAATGAAAATGTGACATAAACGCGAGAAAAATAAACAAGATGTTGGTGTTGAGACAACATTGGCACAGTGTTGGTAAAGAGAAAGAAACATACACTGTCACACCGTGTAACGATACAGAGACAACATTGGCACAGTGGTCCTTTATAGAAACTTACAGTGAAACGTTAATGAAGATCAGAAACAATGTCGGAGACAGAACTGCACCCTGTTGAAGTCCTATTTTCATGTTTCCCGTGCCACTCTCTGTCTCCTCAGAACCTCAAACTCGCCTGCCTGTTCACCAACCATTCCTTCGTCCACCCAACGTATCTCCGCCTCCAGTATCCTCTTCACCAACCCTCCTCTTCACACTATACCGTAGCCCTCGTTCGAAGAGGGTAAGGACGGCTCACTTCATGTTTTTTTCTGGTACCCGTCGCTGATGGTTTGTCACATTTGTCTCTTCTGATACCCGACTAGGTATGGCTAAAAAAATCTCTATTTTCCAGCGGAGCGCCCAACCTCTTCGTTACCAGCTTCTCCATCATCTTTCCGATGTGCGAAGAGAAAGGGCAATCGGCCTGTAGATCCCCACATGGCCCGCCGACCTACCCTGATTTCAGATGGAGATCGCCACCACCGTCCTCCAATCCTGGGTACCTCTCCCCTACCAACTGTAATTCTCTCAGTGCATTTTCACGTGATCCGATCTCATTCCCTTCTTCTCCTCTACTCTCACTGGTCCAATCATCGTCCGAAGAATCCGAGCCCTCTCCACTCTTCTTGTCTCGTTAGTACTCCTCTTCCTATTCACCTCAGCATACTCATGCATGAATGCATTCTCCTTTGCCTTCTCTATTATACACCTCCTTCCCCTGAATTCTATTATACACCTCCTTCCCCTGTATTCTATCACCTCATTCTCCTTGGCCCTCTCTTTTCCTCACAGGACTTTTACTACTCCCCATGCCTTATTGGTATCCTTGTTCTACCCCGGGTGTGTGTTGTCACTCTTCCGTCATGGAGAGCAGAAACTGGCTAGAGGGGAGAGGGTGGACTTGGTCAGATTCTGATCAGGTAAATATGCTGCCCTTAAGAGATAGAGGAGCATGGTGAGGCTGGAGAGGACGATGAAATATAGACTGTGTGAGGAGGAAGAGAGCAGTGAGCACCTGTGCATGCGGACTCCGGCGCTTAAGGAGAGACGGAACTGGAAGGAGGTTTGGGGAACTGTTGGAAGACCCGGTCTGGCCCTTGACGACACTCAAGAAAATCTTGAGTTGATCGGAGTAAATTTAACATCAAAAACAGTGAAACAATACACAGACAACATTGGCAAAGTGTTGGAAAAGAGAAACCTACTATGAAACGATACAGAGACAACATTCCGAAAATGTTGCGATAATATTTTTGTGACTAAAATGACACAACATTAAAGTCATGTTGTAGTTTCCATTCATCGCACCATTACGTTAAAGTATTAGACATGTAGCAATAGTAAAAAGCTACATTGAAAGATGCCACATGCAAATCCTTCAATAATTAGATATCTTTAAAATATCAATACTTTGGAAAAGTTTTTCAAAGAGTTGGAAGTTTCTTTAACAAATATAAACTTTATTCCCTTGAATCGATTTAGAAATAAACAAATAGTAAATAGTTTTAAGATAGCGTTCAACTAATCAAATGTATCCAAATAGTGAGGATGAAGCTTGGAGTTGTTTAAAACTAACAGACTCCACATCAAGTGTCAGAGAGAAAGAATTCTACTGAAAATGGATGGGTCGGTGCGCTTCAAAACTAGAACCATAGAAGATACCGACTGTATTGCCCTGTCTAACGCACTACAGATAGTCAATTGGAAAAAGATTTATTTGTCGGCTTCAACAGAAAGAAGTCTGCTATCTCCCTCACAACCCTAATTATTAACCAGGCGAGTGGTAGAGAGGCCTAACAGCTTAGCAGAAGTAACTCCTTTTAACTCATATTAACCATCAAAGAATTAGTCATAAGAGTTGAATGTTAGTACATAGGTGGGGATGTCAATGAGTGACACTGTACTGTTCACACCATCACACATTTAGCAACAGCAGTGGCTCATTTGTAGCAGTTGTTGGGGTTAAGAAGCTGAGTGGGTTACGCCTGTGTGTCTCCCCACTGAGCTATATTGGCTCTACACGAATTTTCACACCTTGGAACAAACATTCTAACTCTTTCCAGATTGTTTGAGTGTTATCTCGCATAACATCAGCAATGCTCTCCTTTGGAGAATGTGCCACAGAGAACAGACTGAAGGAAATCACAAAGCAGATGACAAATAGCAACGAGAAATAAAATTAAACTGATTAATTCATTTGGCAATATTTCAAATAAATACATTTCTTATGATATTTTTATGTTGTTGTCTTGTACTATCCACACATATCTATCACAGCTATTTGCAATGATAGTACCTACTACATCTTAGAGAGTTAGTAACTGCTTTGCATTGTCACAATTCAATTCTTTGGTAACTGTTTCTAGAGTCACATTTCCTGTTGCTGCAATAGAATTTAAAGATTCTCTCAATTGCAAAGAAACATCCATTTTATTCTCTTAAAAAGGAAGTAACGTCTGCTTAATATGGTATAAATAGAAATAAATGCAAGGGACTATGCAATAGCAGTCAGAGAGCAAAGTGACTCCATGAACAAAGTCACTTTCTACCAGTCGTTGTTAATGAGGTTTATAAGAAATTAACTAGAAGTATTGAATGGTTTAAATCTTTGTTATTTCAATAGAATAGAAATGAAGAAGCTATTCAATCAGTGTCCGATAGAGCAATAACAAACCTAAATTTATAAACCATTGTATTGCTCATTCGATATAAATACATTGTCTAGAGTTTCAATTTACATTTTCATGAAGTGATTACCAACTAAAATAGTCTACGATATTATAACTGTGAGCAAGTTAACATCTATTGCGAAATTATTGCACATAGGCAAATTACAAAATCAAACATAGAAATAATACTCCGTAAGATGAGGTATCATAAATTCAAAGCATTTTACTAGAAATGAGAGGTTTTAGCAGTCACTCCTCGTATACCTGAGTACAAACGTAACGCACAGTGGTGATTTGGTGCAATGTCCTGACGAGAAAAACTCTGATGGATGAACTCTTGTGTGGTGGAAATTAGTTTCAGAGTTAGACCAAATAATACACAGGCTCAAAAGTCAGAAATTTTCCTTGGCTCTGTTTTATACTAAGAATAATGCTGTTTGAAAGCTAAGTACCTAACCTAAGATTAGAAATACTTTTCCCAGCTTATTGAATGCCAGTCGTAGAGAAGAGGGTTAGCTCTATTTGACGTTAGTGTGTAATATGAGGAGCTGTTAGCAGAGGAAATAACACCGCTGCAGAGGTTTGGACTGTTAATGAACACTAATCTAATTTCAAAATTTTCTAATCAACAAAAAATAATTTTAATTTGTTGTCCTATAGCTTTCTGTGAGCGCAGTACATTAAATTGGTGCCAATGCTCACAAGATGTTTGTATTTTTACGATCCTACGCTGAAAGTTCCGGGCAACCACCATAGGTTGAAAGTATCTGCCACATTACGCAGACAGTCGAAGCCGAAGTCATTAGTTCAAAGGCGAAGACATTAAGCCGAAGCCAAGAGCATAGATTTGGGAGGATAACACTCCAGCGGCTGATTTTAAGGTGAGAATCATGAGCTTCTAAATGAGTTTGCTCGCACCTAGCGGCAGATAACGCCCAGGCGGTGAGCTTTGCTATTCAGTGGGCTTATTAGCAACTCAAATGAGTTCCTTAGTGAGCGTAATGAGCGCTAGGCACGGCTCAGATAGATTGCTAAAACAAAAAGAATACAACTCGCCATAGTGTACACATTTAACCAACCAAGCGATAAGAAAAGCAATAATTTATTTCAGTTGTTCTAAACTGACAGAAGTAAGAGATGTGATTTAGAATAAGTCTTACTTATACATTATGGATATAACAACTTCTAACAGATAAAACGTGTTCATCAGAATAGTCAAATAATAAATTTGGACATACAAACAGTGATTGGGCCAAAGAGCTCGTTCACTCTCACCTAAAGTTAAAACATTCATAACTAACTATGTTGAGGATCAAACTAATGCTAACCGAGACAGTGGGGGTCCAACAGACTGTAAATTGATTTGGAGCAAGGACCATCTACCTGCAGACTGGTTAGACACTCCTTCAGTTGATAGAAGGGGTGAAATAACTACCATTTACCAGGTGTTAGACTATATTTGACTCCGGTGCATACCTACTTCTCTGTGGGTAGAAAGGCCTTGCACCATTACTGAGCTGTGTAGTTTGTGTGGTGATTTGTAAAGACTTTTAGGTGTTAAAATGAGTGATGGCCCAGATAGACACCTGCTGAGAAAAAACATCACCATCTAGTGTACCCAGGCCTCACCACCTAGTGTACACAGGCCTCACCACCTAGTGTACCCAGGCCTCATCACCTAGTGTACCCAGGCCTCACCACCTAGTGTACCCAGGCCTCACCACCTAGTGTACCCAGGCCTCATCACCTAGTGTACCCAGGCCTCACCACCTAGTGTACCCAGGCCTCACCACTTAGTGTACCCAGGTCTCACCACCTAGTGTACCCAGGCCTCACCACCTAGTGTACCCAGGTCTCACCACCTAGTGTACCCAGGCCTCACCACCTAGTGTACACAGGCCTCACCACCTAGTGTACCTAGGCCTCACCATCTATAGTGTACCTTCATCACCCTATTATGACAATGTTGTCAATTATTGATATATTAACAACGTTACGCCAATGGATATTTATTAGTACCGTAACTCTCTCTAAGAAATATCATAGATGTGCCAAAGTGTTGTATCTCTGATAAGAGAGTAACTTAGAGTCATAGTGACCATTAGTCAAAAGTGACCTGTTGCTGTAGTCATTTGACCCTATAAAGTTATCACTCGGAGCAATCTACACCACAACACTCATACCAATGATAACCAGTTACAGATATGCAAATAGTTAACAGAGAGAGATATTGTAGGTACAGTGGTGAACAAGAGAGATATTGTAGGTACAGTGGTGAACAAGAGAGATATTGTAGGTACAGTGGTGAACAAGAGAGATGTTGTAGGTACAGTGGTGAACAAGAGAGATATTGTAGGTACAGTGGTGAACAAGAGAGATATTGTAGGTACAGTGGTGAACAAGAGAGATATTGTAGGTACAGTGGTGAACAAGAGAGATATTGTAGGTACAGTGGTGAACAAGAGAGATATTGTAGGTACAGTGGTGAACAAGAGAGATATTGTAGTTACAGTGGTGAACAAGAGAGATGTTGTAAGTACAGTGGTGAACAAGAGAGATATTGTAGGTACAGTCTTGAACAACAAAGATTTACAACATTACAAGTAAAGTTGCCAATATAATAACAAATACTTAGACTATATCTGGTACAGAGAGTTCTTAAAACTAGACTGAGTTTCTATAGCCACAACTATTAACATAATTTGAAATAAAGGCACTTGTATTTCCATATAAAATAATGTGTTACTCTATTTGCCTGATTTAGTATTAGAACTTTTCTAGTTTTTCTAAATACCAATAGTATAATGTTGAGTAATAATATAGCTTGTAAAAGTGGTATGGAGGTTTAAATGGCTAGACACCAGCAAAGTCACCTTATTTCTTAGAACAAACACAAGGAGAGTGTTTGCCTTCAGAAATTAGACGTGAAGGTGTGAAGGCACGTGAGAGAAGGCATGTGAATGAACTAGGGGAGTACTATCACCAAGGAGGTACCATATGTACTACCACACCTCTACCAGTGATAAAGGCTTGTGAAGATACCATCTCTACTAGCCCCTCTATTCAGACAATAACTCTATTCCCCACATGTGATTCATTTAAACCTTCAATACAAATAAAACTGATTGTCCCTGCACGGGCTGCATCATCACAGTCAGAGCTTTTGACTCATAGTGGATCACTCTCCTCATATGAGCGATAGGAAACATGCTCCGCCGCAAAAAAAGGCACCCACCATCAGTAGTATCTATTACAAACTATGTTAACTACATGAAAACACTAGATGCACTCAAAAAGGCCGACTAAGGGGACATGAAACCATCATAGGCCCTCAGCTTCACTACTCCAACATACCCACCACAAACAGGGAGTTAGAGTAGTGAGGAGATCTTAACCTCTTTCATCACGGAAATTTTTTAAGGTTTCTCATCAGAATGAAAAGACATTAAACTAGCTGATGGATAATTTGGTCTCTAATGAACCTTTGAAAGACTAGACTGAAGTTGCATTCACCAACTCATCTGGGAGGACATTCCACGAATTGTACACCTTCAGTACCAGGTCCCGGAATTTGTAGGTACGAAGCCGCTGTACCTCCCGCTTGTAGCCATGGATCCTCGTCGGGTCCGGTTCGTATTGAACGAGAAGATCGTTGTGGCATACAGGGTACTATGACCTCTAATGATCTTGTAGGTCTTTATCAGCTGTCCACAGAATAGACGTTGCTCAAGGGTTAAAAGATCCGGGAACTGCAACCGCCTCTCATAACCCTTGGATCGGATTTGAGGAATCAACTTAGTTGCCCGGACCCTGAAAGTGCCTCCAAGCGTTCCACATCACACATGCACGACAGAGACCAGAATTGCCCAGTATAATCAATGTGTGGCTGAACCAACGACTTATACAGGGTCTTCAACTTACTCCTATTGCGATATATTAAGATCATTTTAATGTACACCAAGATATTCTAGGCTTTCTGTTCTGCGGCGAAACACTGAGAACCAAATTTAAACTCGGGAGGTCATACTGACCCTGAGATTGAGCTCTTGGAGAGACTAGCGACCCAAAGAGGCTGAAGTCGGCACCTGCGTTACACGCACCAACATTACAAGACGCTTCACTTATCCGTGCTGAATGGTATTTACCATTGCTCCGACCACTTTCTGACTCTTGCCTAGCTCTCCTTAGCTCCGCCACAGCATTAGGGTTGATTGCATCAATAAAAAGTGTGGTATGGTCGGCAAATTTACTCAACTTAGAGATAATCTCTGAATTTCTATCATTTATATAGATGAGAAAGAGCAAGGGTCCTAAGACTAAAGCATTCCACTGGTCATGGCATACCACCCAGAAGATATATCACAAACGAACACTTTTTGCCTCCTATTGGACAGCCATCTCTCAATACAATCAGCCACCCTACCGTCGACGGTTGATCCCAAGAGCTTTCACCTTTGCCAGAAGTCATTGGTGGTGAACCATGTCTAAAATCTTTTCTGAAAGCGACATCCACCGATCTGGGCCAATCGAAGGCTCCGAAGATGGCATGGCAGAACTCCAGTAAATTAGTGAGGTTTGATCTGCAAGCTCTATAATTCATGTTGAGAATCAGTGAGCAGTTGTTCGTTCCCCATCAGGTGGACCACGACCTAGTCTGTGATCAGAACCCCAACAGGTTGTCTGGAACGGACGTCACTAACGGGCTTGAAATTGCTGTCCTACACCTCAGGGCCCTTCTTATGGATTGGAAATACGGTCGCTGACTTCCAGTCAAGAGAGACGTCCCCAGTCTCCATCGTAGTCCTGAACACTTGACATTGGCGGGGCCAACGAAACCGCCACGGATTTCATTACTTTCTTCAAGAAATCGCCGGGTCCAGGAGTCTTGTGAGCCAGCAATTGGAGAATTTGTTCTTGGATAAAAGAAACAACCTGCAGTGGTTCACATCATCCTCAACAGTGAGAACAATTCCTGGATAATTCCAAGATTGCTAGTCACCAGGAATTCAGTTGGGTACTGCAAGGCCCCAAGGACTTCCTAACCTTGAGCTGGTTTACATAGGCGGGGAAAAACTTTCTGTTGTCCATACAGGCAAGTGCAATCCTGAGTTCCTCATTAGCTTCAGCTTGACGAACAAGAATCCTGACATGCTGTCGCTGCCAGGATAGGGGCTCAGAAGCCTGAGGTGACTGGTCGAAACGTGCAGCGCGATACAAGCACCCACGCTATGCTATTGCGTCAGCTATCCCACGAATAAACCATGAAGATTTCATCCGGGCGATCACTAGGTCCTTTTGATGGGGATGTACCAAGCTTGATTCTCCTGATAAAGTATTCTGAATTGCTGCCACAATTCTTCAACGGAGAGATACAGGTGAAGCTTAACATCGTGCAGGACACCAACAAACCAGAAATACAGGGTGGGGCGTAAGTTTGGAAGCAAATGAAAGTGCATATTATAATCCAACGAAAAATATATTTAATAATTTACAGTTATGTATTATTACATAAGGGTTTTAAGAATTCAAAAATCATAAATTTATTCAAGAATTCAAATCATAAGAATTCAAAAATCAAAAATTTATTTGTCCCCCCTTGTTTTTAATAACAGCCTCAAATCCCCTCCGAACTCCTCCTACTGCGGCACACAACTGTTCTTGTGAAATTTCCTTCCAAGATCTCTGGAGCGAATGCTTTAAATCATCCACACTGCGATGGAATTTACCACAGGCCTTTGATTCAAGAATGGACCATACCGAAAAGTCCATAGGATTAACATCTGGGGAGCAGGGAGGCCACATTTCTTTGGACCAAAACCGTGGAAGATGGTCATGGCACCAGTTTTGAGTGACATTTGCAGTATGTGAAGTCGCGCCGTCTTGCTGAAATGTCCATAGAGTGTCATTACCGAAGTGATCCTTAGCTGACTCCAACATTGGCGTCAAAATATTCTCAATATAACATTTAGCATTGATTTTGGCGCCTTGTTCCACAAAAATTAAAGGAGTTCTCCAAGTTTCTGAAACGGCGGCCCAGACCATTACTGAAGCAGGTTTCATGGTTCTGTGGACAGTTTTTTGGTTGTATGGGATGTCTTTTGCACTTTTACCAATTATTCTGTCATTCCTCCGGTTGTGAGCCATTTCCACTGTGAAAATTTTTTCGTCAGACCAAACAATTTCACCAGCCGTGCCAGACTTCAATTCTCTCAGAAGTGCTTTGCTTCTCTCCAATCTCTTTTTCTTTACAGCTTCTGACAGAGTCTGTCTCTTTTGGAGGGTGAAAGAGGACATCTTTAGGTCTTCTTTGACAACTCTTCTCATTGTTCCGGGACTCACATTAGCTGTTTTGGCTAACAATCGTATTGACCTTTTCGGGTTCCTCCTGATCTTCTCTCGGGCACATTTTATCAGTTGTTTGGTGCGTTGTGAGCGTGGTCTACCACTTCTTGGACGATCAGTCAAGTCTCCTCTCTCATTAAAACGCTTCACACACTTCCAAACAGTCGATCTCGCTATTGAGAGAGTCTTTGAAATGACGGAATCTGACTTCCCGGCACGGTGTAGAGCAATAATGGCTTCTTTTCTGTCTGACATTTTTGAATTGACTAAATTTTTGTAAAACATAACACTGCCACGTCATAATGTAGTGTCTCTACTATATTTCAAACCCTGTCACCTACTTAGGAACTTATTTTTAAGAATTATATTAATGTTTGAAAAATTGCTTCCAAACTTACGCCCCACCCTGTAGTTGGCTATCCGAAGATTGATTCGTCAATTGAAGCCAAAGCGCTTAAAATACAACCTCTAAGAAGACCGCCGCGTAGTCGCTTCCTGAAAGCTCCAAGTCAACTCCGACACTCTTCACTTCTCTTCATCAGAGGTAAAAACAGGGTGAAGTATATTTCGGCCTCTGGTGGGAAAACAGAGGAGTGTATCGAGAGAGAGAAGAAAACAGAGGAGTGTATCGAGAGAGAGAAGAAAACAGAGGAGTGTATCGAGAGAGAGAAGAAAACAGAGGAGTGTATCGAGAGAAGAAAACAGAGGAGTGTATCGAGAGAGAAGAAAACAGAGGAGTTTATCGAGAGAGAAGAAAACAGAGGAGTGTATCGAGAGAGAAGAAAACAGAGGAGTGTTTCGAGAGAGAAGAAAACAGAGGAGTGTATCGAGAGAAGAAAACAGAGGAGTGTATCGAGAGAGAAGAAAACAGAGGAGTTTATCGAGAGAGAAGAAAACAGAGGAGTTTATCGAGAGAGAAGAAAACAGAGGAGTGTATCGAGAGAGAAGAATACAGAGGAGTGTATCGAGAGAGAAGAAAACAGAGGAGTGTATCGAAAGAGAGAAGAAAACAGAGGAGTGTATCGAGAGAGAAGAAAACAGAGGAGTGTATCGAAAGAAGAAAACAGAGGAGTGTATCGAGAGAGAAGAAAACAGAGGAGTGTATCGAGAGAGAAGAAAACAGAGGAGTGTATCAAGAATGAGTGATACAGAGGAGTGTATCGAGGGAAAGAAATACAGAGCAGTGTATCGAGGGAGAGGAATACAAAGGAGTGTATCGAGGGAAAGGAATACAAAGGAGTGTATCGAGGGAAAGGAATACAAAGGAGTGTATCGAAGGAGAGGAATACAGAGCAGTGTATCGAGGGAGAAGAATACAGAGCAGTGTATCGAGGGAAGGGAATACAAAGGAGTGTATCGAGGGAGAGGGTCACACGGCATAAAAAAATCCATTAGTGTCGTAAGTGTCGCTGCCAAAAAGCGCTAAAGCTGCCGAACCTGATTCGAATAGCGATATCGGTGCCTAACTTCCCATTCGAATGAGCCTCAACACAGTCCCTTAGGCTCAGCCAATGGGAGAGGGGGATGCAGTGACGTAGAGACACTAGCACCAATCACAGGGGGTGGTGGGATGTGTGGGTGTGACGTGGCACACTCCCATTGGCTAGGGCTGGCACTAACTACAGTGCTGTGTGGGAAATGTGAGAGTGACTGTATGTGTATGAGCAGCATTTCAAATATTGAGAGCCAAATATTATTGAGAGCTCAAATATTGGACCAATTGGAACCACTGACCAAAACGATGAGAAAAAAGAGCCATGACGCTTAGTTAGACTTTGATGGAGGGGAGAAAGCTACTCCACAATAATAGTTACTTCAATGGGGACATTGGAGGGGAAATGTTAGAGAGGCGGAGTAAATGGTCTAAAGGGGATATTTATTAGCAATTAGGAGGGAAAACACTGCTACAAATAAATGAAAGGAAATCTGTTAGGAAAGAAATTAAGATATTGAAGTTATTAAACTCTCTAATTTAGGGATTGAGAGAGAGTAAAGGAGCTGTAGGAAAGAGAGTAGTGGTTACTAAACCAATTGGGGAGCAGTAACCACTATAGGGCTCACCAGCCATGTCCTACAGCTCCTTTACTCTCTTTTGTGTTTTTCACTTCCACTTCATTTGACATTTGTTCTCTTTCTTTATTTGCCTTTAGAAACACTAATAGAATGCTCAAAGTCACATTTTCACATGTCACATGTCACATTGTACCTCAAGAGACTGTTGTTGTTCTTTGTCAGAGTGAGTTAGGTGATTTCATACCAATGCTTTTACCTACGTTCCTAATTAAAATAGAAAAAGAAAAGAATATGAACAGCAGATTGAGGCAGAGATATTGTTAGACTATTTATTAACCGATACTGAAATTAGAAAAAGAATTAGTTGTTAATCATTTTAGAAGTAGTCATTAACTATAACTCCTTCTTTGCTAAAACTAAAATAACATATTTTAATAAAAACAGATAACTGTGTAATTCCTTCACACTGCAAATACTTGAATTCTTTTTGCCTCTAACTCATTTAAAGTTGTTTGTGACATAATAACAACAATAGAGGGAAAGGAATAGAGCTGCACGAGAAGAAATAACCATGCCAATGTAAGTCAGTGGAGAAACACAAAAGAGAAAACTTAGCAAAACTCATGAAGCGAATTTAAAATATTTGCCCATTTTTCTTGCTGAGAATTTAGAAAAAAAGGAATTTTGACAACAGAAAACATTAGAAAAAAAAATTGTGAGACATTTGGGGAAAAAATGAAATAAAATAAAAGATGAGAACGAAAGAATGGAAAATAACTTTAGTTGAGAAATTTAGTAAAATAACTAAATAAGTGTAAATAATTTTGTAGGTACTATCCACACTCGGGTAAAATGAGTACATTTGATAGTATTGGAACTAATATCTATTTCATTCATTAATATGAAAATACAATGAAATGAAGTTCATTGTATAGTCTTTTTTATAAGTTTTTACTCAGTGTGCAACAATTGTACGAAACACTAACCTGACACTGAAGAAAAAGACTCTACGCTCATTGTTACGATTTAAAATTAGAATTTTATGAACAAACATTGCTTATTCAACCTTAATTTGAGCTGTGAATGATCATTAGATGGGAGTAGAAATATCTATAGTAAGTTTCCCCTGTTCTACACCTTCACCTGACTATTCAGTAGATTGTACCTATAGTAAGTTTCCCCTGTTCTACACCTTCACCTGACTATTCAGTAGATTGTACCTATAGTAAGTTTCCCCTGTTCTACACCCTCACCTGACTATTCAGTAGATTGTACCTATAGTAAGTTTCCCCTGTTTTACACCTTGACCTGACTATTCAGTAGATTGTACCTATAGTAAGTTTCCCCTGTTCTACACCCTCACCTGACTATTCAGTAGATTGTACCTATAGTAAGTTTCCCCTGTTTTACACCTTGACCTGACTATTCAGTAGATTGTACCTATAGTAAGTTTCCCCTGTTCTACACCCTCACCTGACTATTCAGTAGATTGTACCTATAGTAAGTTTCCCCTGTTTTACACCTTGACCTGACTATTCAGTAGATTGTACCTATAGTAAGTTTCCCCTGTTCTACACCCTCACCTGACTATTCAGTAGATTGTACCTATAGTAAGTTTCCCCTGTTTTACACCTTGACCTGACTATTCAGTAGATTGTACCTATAGTAAGTTTCCCCTGTTCTACACCCTCACCTGACTATTCAGTAGATTGTACCTATAGTAAGTTTCCCCTGTTCTACACCCTCACCTGACTATTCAGTAGATTGTACCTGCCTAAATGACATTCAATCAAACGGTGTGCAATCTTAGAAAAGCGTAACCGTGATGAATTTATGAGTTTACTAATTTCACATTTCCAAAGTAGACTTTACTGACTGTAATGTTTGTAGATATTCTAAAATTGGTCTGGTACACGATGACAAATTCATAAGATTTGAAAATAATAGGAAATTAGAGAACAGTCATTTGAGATATTAACATAATGCGGAACTCTTTTCTCTGATTGTACAGTCCATTTTTTTACTTACAATTAGCCACTCGAAACTAAAATGGTTATTGCAGTATTTATTCTAAAATCTTTTAATGCATAATGAAAGAAATACGTACTGTCAAATTTGACAGCAAGAAATATGAACCACATTGATGGAAACCTGAAGAAGAATTCCTTGGAGGGGTTTTCTTTTAACATACGAGATCAATTAGCGATTTTTGTGTAATGACGTAACAGAAATTGGTTCCCGGAAAGATGACCACAGGAAAAAAAAAGCCCACTGTTACATATAGTAGTTGTTGTACTGTCGTTATGTTATTGTAACGGCTAGTTTGTTGTACTGCACACTTCATGATTGTATGTACAGTAGAACTATAGTGATGCTGTTGTCTTACTTAGAACTAGTTTCTGTAGAGTGTATGAGATACACATAAGAAAGTGTACCCGATATACATTACCATGTGTAAAGTGTATCTGATATACATTATAAAGTGTATCAAATTGTGCAGTGATTGCTCATTGTGAGAGAGTTTATCGAGTGTTTTGTGCCTCTTTGTCACTGACTCAGTCACGGTAAAACTCAGAACATCTGCACACATCAAACACGTGCCTCACTCTCAAACCCACAACAAACTACTGACTTGCAATGGAGCACATCTTACACTGCTACAATTACAATATTCAATGATCGACTATCCTAAATTATAGATACATTTTACATCTATCACAAAATTTACAGACTTTGATTCTATTTAGAAAAGTTATGATGTTTGTTTTAAAATTTCTTATAATCGTCTTTTTATAGATTGCTTTCATATTTTACAATAAGATTATCCCTAATATGATGGCCACTGATACGGTGATGTTAATTGCAACAAAAAAAAAAAGAACTTCCTTAACAATACGTCAAAAAATAGAGATTATTAAGAAATGGGAACATTCAATTCTTACTTGGGAAAAAGGTATTCTTTTGCCTATAATTCATTTAAATGTGCATTTGCATTATAATAAATACAACTAGTTTTCCCTTCCTTATTTCGCTCAGTAGCTTATGTCATTTATGGAATAAATAATTTATGGACTGCTCAGTTGTCCAAAGTTGAGGAACTCTACTGCAATTGAAATTAGGTTTTTAATATCATTATAGAAGTTATAACGTATGAAGTACATGTAATAAAACTAAAGGTA
The DNA here is from genome assembly GCA_947561585.1 of Caprella mutica. Classification (NCBI taxonomy): domain Eukaryota; kingdom Metazoa; phylum Arthropoda; class Malacostraca; order Amphipoda; family Caprellidae; genus Caprella; species Caprella mutica. The sequence goes on from CANNZV010000197.1 coordinate 139,497, forward strand.
CAGCTCGTACAACGACCGTATGTGTACCTGTGAAAGAGGTCACTATACAGATCTAGTGGTTGCTATAACGTCACAGAAATAGTTCAGTTGGAGATTTAAACTTTGTAAGTTTTGTTCAAAGAAACGCTAGTGAAAGTAAACCATTTCAGATTATTATTAATTAAAAATTAAAAAGGATCTTTTTTTTAAATAATTATATAACTTAGGTACTCATATAAATGTAGGACATAACAAGGTAGGTAAATTAAACAAAGATATTAATAACTAAGTAGAATTAAAGAAAATGTATAGGAAAAGGGTAACAAGATCAAAAAATAGATCAATTGTAAATTATAATACCTCTGAATATAATCAATGTTTGATTAGATACTTGGTAGATGAATAAAATATTTGTTGAACCATATAATTTAAAGAGGTCGTTGTAGAAGCTGCATAGCTCGTACAACGGATGATTTTTGTTCGTTTAAAGATCTTTAGCTTGTACTGCCTTTACCTGTAGTTAATACTTTCAGATGAAATAAAGTTTTCACTCTTTACCAATGAAGAACATCAAACATAATAATTATTTCCATCACCATATCACAACAATAATGTAAATCTTTATTTTCTAACACTATGGAATAATGTAAATCTTTATTTTCTAACACTATGGGAAAATGTAAATCTTTATTTTCTAACACTATGGAATAATGTAAATCTTTATTTTCTAACACTATGGAATAATGTAAATCTTTATTTTCTATCACTATGGAATAATGTAAATCTTTATTTTCTAACACTATGGAATAATGTAAATCTTTATTTTCTAACACTATGGGAAAATGTAAATCTTTATTTTCTATCACTATGGAATAATGTAAATCTTTATTTTCTATCACTATGGAATAATGTAAATCTTTATTTTCTAACACTATGGAATAATGTAAATCTTTATTTTCTATCACTATGGAATAATGTAAATCTTTATTTTCTATCACTATGGAATAATGTAAATCTTTATTTTCTAACACTATGGAATAATGTAAATCTTTATTTTCTATCACTATGGAATAATGTAAATCTTTATTTTCTAACACTATGGAATAATGTAAATCTTTATTTTCTAACACTATGGAATAATGTAAATCTTTATTTTCTAACACTATGGAATAATGTAAATCTTTATTTTCTAACACTATGGAATAATGTAAATCTTTATTTTCTAACACTATGGAATAATGTAAATCTTTATTTTCTAACACTATGGAATAATGTAAATCTTTATTTTCTATCACTATGGAATAATGTAAATCTTTATTTTCTAACACTATGGAATAATGTAAATCTTTATTTTCTAACACTATGGAATAATGTAAATCTTTATTTTCTAACACTATGGAATAATGTAAATCTTTATTTTCTAACACTATGGAATAATGTGAATCGTTATTTTCTAACACTATGGAATAATGTAAATGGTTATTTTGCAAAGTGTTCTGAGAGCATCAGTGCAGCACCAAGTAACTAATCCAATGTATAACATAATGACTTCATCAGATGGTCTGTACCCATCATAACACTATTATCCCCTGCCTAATGCTTTATCAATAGTACAGGCAGAGACACAAATCTCACATGGTACATTGGTGACGGGGACATACGCTCTCAGAATCATTGAATTGCGTAATTATCTCACTGAAGGTTGAGGGGCAGTACGTCCCCCTCTACATCTACCTGATAAGTTTTTATTTATACCTCAGACTGAAATTTATTGGAACCAAATTTCTCTCGCCCAGATAAATACTAAATACATTTTCATCTCACCTAGGGTTAGGTTAGCGGTTCTGTTGGGGTCTGAGAGTCTTGCCACCTTTTCATTAATGACAGAATATGTACTTTAGTTAATTTACCTGTTGTGTAATATACATGTAACAGTGTCAAACAGTGTGTACTGTAAAGATGTGTTTGCTATTTTGTATTAGTACATCTACCTATGGCATATGCACTTCACATGCATTGCTACATCTATCTATGGCATATGCACTTCACATGCATTGGTACATCTACCTATGGCATATGCACTTCACATGCATTGCTACATCTATCTATGGCATATGCACTTCACATGCATTGCTACATCTATCTATGGCATATGCACTTCACATGCATTGCTACATCTACCTATGGCATATGCACTTCACATGCATTGGTACATCTATCTATGGCATATGCACTTCAAATGCATTAGTACATCTATCTATGGCCTATGCACTTCGCATGCATTAGTACATGTACTTATGACATATGCACTTCACATGCATTGGTACATCTACCTATGACATATGCACTTCGCATGCATTGGTACATCTACCTATGACATATGCACTTCGCATGCATTGGTACATCAACCTATGACATATGCACTTCAAATGCATTGGTACATCAACCTATGACATATGCACTTCGTATGCATTGGTACATCAACCTATGACATATGCACTTCGCATGCATTGGTACATCAACCTATGACATATGCACTTCGCATGCATTGGTACATCAACCTATGACATATGCACTTCGCATGCATTGGTACATCTACCTATGACATATGCACTTCAAATGCATTGGTACATCAACCTATGACATATGCACTTCAAATGCATTGGTACATCTACCTATGACATATGCACTTCGCATGCATTGGTACATCTACCTATGACATATGCACTTCAAATGCATTGGTACATCTACCTATGACATATGCACTTCGCATGCATTGGTACATCAACCTATGACATATGCACTTCGCATGCATTGGTACATCTACCTATGACATATGCACTTCGCATGCATTGGTACATCAACCTATGACATATGCACTTCAAATGCATTGGTACATGTACCTATGACATATGCACTTCACATGCATTGGTACATGTACCAATGCACCTCGCATGCATTGATTTCATTCAAGTTAGTGACACAAACCACCCCTGACTGACTTTTTGCTAACTTTATCACAGTCTCTCACGGGTTCATTAAGAGGACTTTAAGGCCCTTTATGAGTGAGGGGAAAACAGTGCGAAAGTGCGGGCAAGGCCTGATGCAACCAAAGAACAGCAAAGAGTCATCAGAGAGAGACAGTAGATAAGTTATTATGATGGACATTTATTTATATTTATAAACACAAAAAGAACACTTTGAACAAAAATATATACTACAAAATTTGAACAAAAATGTATAAAATTATTAAAATACATACAAACATGAACATAGTGTTGTATTTTTAGGAGTGAGCAGGTGGTGTTTGGGGTGGCATTGTCACCGCAAATCACTGTCACTGTGGGATCATTGCGTTACAGTCACAGCATCATTGTGACACAATCTGTGCTCTCAACAGTGAATAATTGGGGTGGAAATGCCTTCTGAAAAACATAAACACCTCCACATTGTAAAAAGAAGACAGTGTAGAACTATCAAATAAAGAGTAGAATCATCACATTCTGTTTGGAGCGTTGTACTTGCTTTATCTGACTCAAATATTAATTCTTTGCGCCATTCACTGCAGTTTCAGTATATCAACATACATTGGCTAATATATTTCTCATAGTGTGTAATTTCCACGAGTGGTGTTAGTTACGGAGTACTTTCCTATGGTAGAACATGTGGAACTGACCGGTGTAACTTAGAGGAACAGTAAGGAGATGCTGCGGTGAAGGGTTAGGCAGATAAGAAACAAAGACACACTAATTCAATTATTGAGCCATTAGAAAGAAAGGAGAAGATATGAGAACACAATGAAGAATATTTGGCTGATGAAAAAATAGAAAAGGGAAACAAACCATTCGGGAGGCTAAAACCTCACCATTGCGAAAAAAGTAGAAAAAATAGGAAGGTAGGCACAGAAACAGGGAGACTTACATAGCTACAAATAGTCTACTACCCAGGCAAGAAGGATTAGAACTGGGATATTTCCTAAATATTCCAGGCAAGAAAGATTTAGTACTGGAATATTCCTCGATATCCCAGGCAAGAAAGATTTAGTACTGGAATATTCCCTCGATATCCCAGGCAAGAAAGATTTAGTACTGGGATATTCCCTCGATATCTCAGGCCTAAATCCTCGTTTCCTGGGTAGATTTTAAATAATGTTTTCTGTTAGTGTTAGGGCTTGGTTGTATATAGAAGGCATTGTTGTCTCCACATCGAAATGGAAAAGCGTAACCAATGGCAATAAAAAGACATCGATAGCATCTTAATGGACAGATTATTGAAAGAACAATATCACATTTATTGCACTGTCACTCGTAACATTCACACTGTATGAAAATAACAACACTACCAATTGAGACAAAACTACACTACATGTCTGAAAGGAAAACCTGTACATTGAGGTAATGGAAGAGTGGCTTGTAAATGTTCTTATAACTTATATCGGTACTGGTAGTTAGTTTCAAAAACATCACTTTTATCAAACAAATTTATTAAACTAGTAAAAAAAGTACTATTGTGACAATTAAAGAGAGGTAAATTAGGTAACAACATAAAATGCATAGCGCAAAGAAACACTATTGAATGAATAACAGAAAAATAACAAATCCGTATAGAAAAATTTAAAAATCCAAACAACATATAAATATATTTTTTTTATCTAGATTTACTTCTGACTTTTTTTATTCGGTTTCGCTATTTTCTGTTATCCGAATTTTCGTGCTATCTGAATTTTTATTTATCCGAATTTATTAATTTTCTCTTCTCCGGATTTTTGTGTCATCTGAATTTTTATTAATCTTGAATTCTGCTATCCACTTATCAATTATTTTGGTCATGAAATAAAATCGTATCTTAAATATAAAGACTAACATCTTCCTTGGAACCTAACCAACTGACAAATACACGTCCAAATGATTTCCTGATTGTAAAAAATCAGCTAATTCGTCATAGAGATTGGGTAGTGCCCGCCGTCAGGTGATTATAAATAAAATATCAGGTGTGCAGGATAATAGTCACTATATTTGTTTATATGATATTACTGAAAAGCCTAACTAAATAATTAAGGAAAAGAACATCTAGAAATAGAACACGATGAACAAACTAAATAGAAAGTTAAGCGAATAACACCATAACATGGAGTAACATCTGCAGATATTAACTACCAAATTAACTACCTGTAAAGTTAATCGGAAGAAGAAAATCTATTTCAGGTAAGAAAGTAAATGGTGAGTGTTATACTGACAGGTGATATACTGACAGAGTAATTAACTGTCAGTGTGAGAAATTACCTGTAAAACATCATACACTGTACGCTATAAAGATTATAATACACACCATACACTGTACACACCATACACTGTACACACCATACACTGTACACACCATACACTGTACACACCATACACTGTACACACCATACACTGTACACACCATACACTGTACACACCATACACTGTACACACCATACACTGTACACACCATACACTGTACACACCATACACTGTACACACCATACACTGTACACACCATACACTGTACACACCATACACTGTACACACCATACACTGTACACACCATACACTGTACACACCATACACTGTACACACCATACACTGTACACACCATTCACTGTACACACCATACACTGTACACACCATACACTGTACACACCATACACTGTACACACCATACACTGTACACACCATACACTGTACACACCATACACTGTACACACCATACACTGTACACACCATACACTGTACACACCATACACTGTACACATCATACACTGTACACACCATATACTGTACACACCATACACTGTACACACCATACACTAAGCAAATCATTCAATGATAATTCAAGAAATTAGTAGCGAAAGAGCGGCAAAATGTTCCCCTTCAAAATACTGTTCTCACATCAAATTAACAGTTTAGGATGTACTAAGTGTACCAGACATGGTACACCACACACTGAAGAGTTTATTAGCTAATAATATTAAGAGTGTTCTTTTCAGTTACAGTAATTCATTACCAGGCCTAAAGAAAAAGACAACTCGTGTATTCAATTTAATAACTTTGTTATAGCAAAAAAGAGACCAGTCAATTAAAAGAATTATTTTACAAATTAAAAGGTATATTTGACTAGTTTGAAAGTACATCCATTTATCTTTGACAAAAGATAGAACACAATCATTATTAGTTACTTTGATGAAAGCATGCAAATTGGAAAAAGAAGATATTATGTGTGCAGAAAAGCTACTGTGTGCTCCAATCAAGCGATGTGGCAAATTATTAAAGTTCTCTCTGAGGTGATTGGTTTGAATGTCAACAAACCACTGTATGCTAATCAAATAAAGATACAGGTGCTATCTAAAGAAATGATTGACACAACGCAAATGTCAAGTCAACCACAAATGTTGTTGTTTAACTCGTTATTATATTTGGTATGCATGATACCTGCATGTATCATGAATACCAAATATAATAGGAAGTAGATATCATATTATATTATTCCTTAGGTTTATTCATTATTCCTTAGGTTTATTCATTATTCCATTATTTCATTGGTTTATTCATTATTTCAATATTTTATTTCAATATTTCATTAATTTATTTCATCATTTCATTGGATTATTAATCATATAATCGGTTTATTTATTATTTCATTGGATTATTTGTTATTTCATTAGTTTATTCATTATTTCATTGGATTATTTATTATTTCATTGGATTATTTATTATTTGATTAGTTTATTTATTATTTCATTAGATTATTTATTACTTCATTAGATTATTTATTACTTCATTAGTTTATTTATTACTTCATTAGATTATTTATTACTTCATTAGATTATTTATTATTTCATTAGGTTATCTATTATTTCATTAGATTATTTATTATTTCATTAGATTATTTATTATTTCACTAGATTATTTATTACTTCATTAGATTATTTATTACTTCATTAGATTATTTATTATTTCATTAGATTATCTATTATTTCACTAGATTATTTATTACTTCATTAGATTATTTATTACTTCATTAGATTATTTATTACTTCATTAGATTATTTATTACTTCATTAGATTATTTATTATTTCATTAGATTATTTATTATTTCATTAGATTATTTATTATTTCATTAGATTATTTATTATTTCATTAGATTATTTATTACTTCATTAGATTATTTATTATTTCATTAGATTATCTATTATTTCATTAGATTATTTATTACTTCATTAGATTATCTATTATTTCACTAGATTATTTATTACTTCATTAGATTATTTATTACTTCATTAGATTATTTATTACTTCATTAGATTATCTATTATTTCATTAGATTATCTATTACTTCATTAGATTATTTATTACTTCATTAGATTATCTATTATTTCATTAGATTATTTATTATTTCATTAGATTATTTATTATTTCATTAGATTATTTATTACTTCATTAGATTATTTATTACTTCATTAGATTATCTATTATTTCATTAAATTATTTATTACTTCATTAGATTATTTATTACTTCATTAGATTATTTATTACTTCATTAGATTATCTATTACTTCATTAGATTATTTATTATTTCATTAGATTATTTATTACTTCATTAGATTATTTATTACTTCATTAGATTATTTATTACTTCATTAGATTATTTATTACTTCATTAGATTATTTATTACTTCATTAGTTTATTTATTATTTCATTAGATTATCTATTATTTCATTAGATTTATTACTTCATTAGATTATTTATTACTTCATTAGATTATTTATTACTTCATTAGTTTATTTATTATTTCATTAGATTATTTATTATTTCATTAGATTATTTATTACTTCATTAGATTATTTATTACTTCATTAGATTATCTATTACTTCATTAGATTATTTATTACTTCATTAGATTATTTATTATTTCATTAGATTATTTATTACTTCATTAGATTATTTATTACTTCATTAGATTATTTATTACTTCATTAGATTATTTATTACTTCATTAGTTTATTTATTATTTCATTAGATTATCTATTATTTCATTAGATTTATTACTTCATTAGATTATTTATTACTTCATTAGTTTATTTATTATTTCATTAGATTATTTATTATTTCATTAGATTATTTATTACTTCATTAGATTATCTATTATTTCATTAGATTATTTATTATTTCATTAGATTATTTATTATTTCATTAGATTATTTATTATTTCATTAGATTATTTATTACTTCATTAGATTATTTATTACTTCATTAGTTTATTTATTATTTCATTAGATTATTTATTACTTCATTAGATTATTTATTACTTCATTAGATTATTTATTACTTCATTAGATTATTTATTAATTCATTAGATTATTTATTAATTCATTAGATTATTTATTATTTCATTAGATTATTTATTATTTCATTAGATTATTTATTACTTCATTAGATTATTTATTACTTCATTAGATTATTTATTATTTCATTAGATTATTTATTATTTCATTAGATTATTTATTACTTCATTAGATTATTTATTACTTCATTAGATTATCTATTATTTCATTAGATTATTTATTACTTCATTAGATTATTTATTACTTCATTAGATTATCTATTATTTCATTAGATTATTTATTACTTCATTAGATTATTTATTATTTCATTAGATTATTTATTACTTCATTAGATTATTTATTACTTCATTAGATTATTTATTACTTCATTAGATTATCTATTATTTCATTAGATTATTTATTACTTCATTAGATTATCTATTATTTCACTAGATTATTTATTACTTCATTAGATTATTTATTACTTCATTAGATTATTTATTACTTCATTAGTTTATTTATTATTTCATTAGATTATCTATTATTTCATTAGATTTATTACTTCATTAGATTATTTATTACTTCATTAGATTATTTATTATTTCATTAGATTATTTATTACTTCATTAGATTATTTATTACTTCATTAGATTATCTATTATTTCATTAGATTATTTATTATTTCATTAGATTATTTATTATTTCATTAGATTATTTATTACTTCATTAGATTATTTATTACTTCATTAGATTATTTATTATTTCATTAGATTATTTATTACTTCATTAGATTATTTATTACTTCATTAGTTTATTTATTATTTCATTAGATTATTTATTACTTCATTAGATTATTTATTACTTCATTAGATTATTTATTACTTCATTAGATTATTTATTAATTCATTAGATTATTTATTATTTCATTAGATTATTTATTATTTCATTAGATTATTTATTACTTCATTAGATTATTTATTACTTCATTAGATTATTTATTACTTCATTAGATTATTTATTATTTCATTAGATTATTTATTACTTCATTAGATTATTTATTACTTCATTAGATTATTTATTACTTCATTAGATTATTTATTATTTCATTAGATTATTTATTATTTCATTAGATTATTTATTACTTCATTAGATTATTTATTACTTCATTAGATTATTTATTACTTCATTAGATTATTTATTACTTCATTAGATTATTTATTATTTCATTAGATTATCTATTATTTCATTGGATTATTTATTATTTCATTAGATTATTTATTATTTCATTAGATTATTTATTATTTCATTAGTTTATTTATTATTTCATTGGATTATTTATTATTTCATTGGATTATCTATTATTTTATTAGATTATTTATTATTTCATTAGATTATTTATTATTTCATTAGTTTATTTATTATTTCATTGGATTATTTATTATTTCATTGGATTATTTATTACTTCATTAGATTATTTATTATTTCATTGGATTATCTATTATTTCATTAGATTATTTATTATTTCATTAGATTATTTATTATTTCATTAGTTTATTTATTATTTCATTAGATTATTTATTATATCATTAGATTATTTATTATATCATTAGATTATTTATTATTTCATTAGATTATTTATTACTTCATTAGATTATTTATTATTTCATTGGATTATTTATTATTTCATTGGATTATTTATTATTCCATTGGATTATTTATTATTTCATTAGTTTACTAATTACTTCATTAGTTCACTAATTACTTCATTAGTTTATCTCATTAATTGATTTCATTGTTATATTTCTTTCCATGCTCTCTATTACGTTCTAATCAACTCCACTCCTCGCTTCTTTCCCAACACTTCACATGGGCTAACCAATTTAAGGCCGTAATTCGCTACAAATCTCAAGAACCGGAAGCTGTGAGAGATTGATGGTAGAGCTTTGAGAGGTAGATGGGGCGGTTATGAAGTCAGCGGCGTGTGTGTGCCCAAAGCTAAGAAACAAATAGTAATTGATAGATTTCACAACGGAGAAAGAGGAGTAAATTAAATCATATATATACAAATTAATTACAATGATCTATTAAAGAGTGTAGTATATAACATCAAAAGTATTTAATTTGGATATACACTGTATTGAAATGACAATATTTACTCTTTGTTTTCTACTATTTGAGGTACCGAATATTTTCATCTAATATATAATTTGACTACCATTAAAATCTACAGTCAAAAGAAAAGTGACGATTTACTAATTTCACATTTCCAAATTTAAACTTTACTAATTGTAATGATTGTAGATATTTTAAAATTGGTCTGGTTCACGACGACAAATTTGTTTGATTGAAAAAAAAAGGAAATTAGGAAACTGTGACTTGAAGAGTTAACATCATGCGGAGAGTCTTTTCTGTGACAGTACTTTCTTCAATATTCTCATTTTATTTCTATTCTGTCTTTTAAAATCTCAACCACCAACCTAACAAAATCACTCAAACCCGAAATAATTCCCTAACAATAATCCATTAAAGTGAACAAAAGAAATATACAAGATTTCAAACGCAACTAAAAAATTACAACATCAACTAAGTCAGGGTTGGGCAATTGCAGCACTTGGTGCTCTTTTGGCACTCGTGCCCACCAGGGAAAAGGTGCTATATTTTCTTCCAAAGAAAATTAAAAATTTTCAGTCCTGACTGCTTTATAAATTAAAACGATAATACAGGGTGGGGCGTAAGTTTGGAAGCAAATGAAAGTGCATATTATAATCCAACGAAAAATATATTTAATAATTTACAGTTATGTATTATTACATAAGGGTTTTAAGAATTCAAAAATCATAAATTTACTCAAAATGTCCCCCCTTGTTTTTAATAACAGCCTCAAATCTCCTCCGAACTTCACCTACTGCGGCACGCAACTGTTTTTGTGAAATTTCCTTCCAAGATCTCTGGAGCGAACGCTTTAAATCATTCACACTGTAATGGAATTTACCACAGGCCTTTGATTCAAGAATGGACCATACCGAAAAGTTCATAGGATTAACATCAGGGGAGCAGGGAGGCCACATTTCTTTGGATCAAAACCGTGGAAGATGGTCATGGCACCAGTTTTGAGTGACATTTGCAGTATGTGAAGTCGCGCCGTCTTGCTGAAATGTCCATAGAGTGTCATTACCGAAGTGATCCTTAGCTGACTCCAACATTGGCGTCAAAATATTCTCAATATAACATTTAGCATTGATTTTGGCGCCTTGTTCCACAAAAATTAAAGGAGATCTCCAAGTTTCTGAAACGGCGGCCCAGACCATTACTGAAGCAGGTTTCATGGTTCTGTGGACAGTTTTTTGGTTGTATGGGATGTCTTTTGCACTTTTACCAATTATTCTGTCATTCCTCCGGTTGTGAGCCATTTCCACTGTGAAATTTTTTTCGTCAGATCAAACAATTTCACCAGCCGTGCCAGACTTCAATTCTCTCAGAAGTGCTTTGCTTCTCTCCAATTTCTTTTTCTTTACAGCTTCTGACAGAGTCTGTCTCTTTTGGAGGGTGAAAGAGGACACCTTTAGGTCTTCTTTGACAACTCTTCTCATTGTTCTGGGACTCACATCAGCTGTTTTGGCTAACAATCGTATTGACCTTTTCGGGTTCCTCCTGATCTTCTCTCGGGCACATTTTATCAGTTGTTTGGTGCGTTGTGAGCGTTGTCTACCACTTCTTGGACGATCAGTCAAGTCTCCTCTCTCATTAAAACGCTTCACACACTTCCAAACAGTCGATCTCGCTATTGAGAGAGTCTTTGAAATGACGGAATCTGACTTCCCGGCACGGTGTAGAGCAATAATAGCTTCTCTTTTGTCTGACATTTTTGAATTGACTAAATTTTTGTAAAAAATAACACTGCCACGACATAATGTAGTGTCTCTACTACAGTTCAAACCCTATCACCTACTTAGGAACTTATTTTTAAGAATTATATTAATATTTGAAAAATTGCTTCCAAACTTACGCCCCACCCTGTATAAAAGAAGATGGTAAACTAATTGAAGAAGAGTATATTTGTCATGACCTTGATACTTTGATAGTAAATTTTATCCGTTAATAAGGTATTTTTGTTCATTGTATTGTACAGCCAGTGTTCAAATTTTTTTACCCCTGGCTCTTTTTATCTAGATCAGTTATTATATATTTTTCATACGTTTATCTAGGGACACTCTATCACTAAAATAAGAATTTATGCAATAATTTTTAAGTTCCTCTGTTAATAAGATTGACATTGTCATTTAACCTGTGATTTTACGAGTTACCTATTATTACTTATGCAAGATAATTAATTCTATTTTTATTATGAATTAGTTTCACATGAAAAATTGTAATTAAATATCGTTTATTAATTCCTTCTAATGCAAATGATAATTTTACTCCCAATATTTATGTGCAAAATATGAGCCATTTTATGCACTTTATTAAAATTTACCACCTCTTTATAATTACTCAGTATCCCCTTCAATTATAAAAAAAACGAAAAGAAAATGGTAAAGGCACCGAGTTTCCATCTTTCGGCAGTGAAAAACACAATGTGTGCCCACCCCTGAACTAAGTCAAAGTGACTTAGCATGAGGGGCAGAATGATTTCTAATTTTTCAAAAATAATTATGTACAGAACACTAAAAATTCATTTGATTGATAAATTGAGCAAAAGATTTCAAATATTAATTTAGACAAACTTGACTGAAGTTATTCAAGTTATTTCGAGCTTATTTGGGTTATTTTGACCTTGCTTGGGCTATTTTGACCTTGTTTGGGTTATTTTGACCTTGTTTGGGTTATTTTGACCTTCTTTGGGTTACTTTGACCTTGCTTGGGTTATTTTGACCTTGCTTGGGCTATTTTGACCTTGCTTGGATTATTTTGACTTTGTTTGGGTTATTTTAACCTTGCTTGGGTTATTTTGACCTTGTTTGGGTTATGTTGACCTTGCTTGGGTTATGATGACTTTATTTGTGTTATTTGACAATATTTGTGCTATTTTGACAATATTTGTGCTATTTTGACAATATTTGTGCTATTTTGAGATTATTAGGGTTATTTTGACTCTAATTTTATTATTTTGACATAATTTGTATCATTTTGACATTATTTGTATTATTTTGACATTATTTGAATTATTTGTATTATTTTGACATTATTTGAATTATTTGTATTATTTTGACATTATTTGAATTATTTGTATTATTTTGACATTATTTGTGATATTTTTTTACAATGTTTGTGTTATTTTGTTAATATTTGTGTTATTTTGCCATTATTTGTGATCTTTTTTTACAATATTTGTGTTATTTTGATAATATTTGTGTTATTTTGACCTTATTTGTGTTATTTTGCCATTATTTGGGATATCTAAATCATTTTGTCCCCATTTCGAAAGAAGTAGCTCCAAATAGTGTTACATCAGCCAATGCAACTACAGTGAGTTTAGTGGTCAATCATTGGTATTTATTTCTAAAGACATAATTTAGAACACAAGTCAGAGGCTGGACATTAGTCTTAGAGCTGTGCGAGACATTATGATTTAGAGGCCTTTGTCTAACCTCAATTACTCCCTTATTATAGAATTAGCAGGGATAAAAAAGAAAGAACTTACCACCCACAGTTGCCCAAAAACATCTTGCAGAGGATTCAACAACACTATCCACCAAAGGGGCATGGTAGTCCAACATGGTGACCAATCACAGCTTCTGTAGGAGTTTACGTCACTCCACACCTCACTGAGACGTGGGGCTCAATTGTCGCTCCACGCTGAAGTCCAATCACATCTTTGGGTAAGTTTCCTTACCTACAAATTATTGTAGCTATAGTAACTGTTATCTTCACCAACTGAAGTCATTGGGTGTGTTGTGTGTGGTCTGGAAATCATCTCCAGATTTATTGCATCGTAAAGAAATTATTTAATTACCAAACTCAGTGGTTACTCACTGATGATAATGAGGCTCTTATGAATAAGCTGAGTTCCGAGTTATGGTTAGACAAAACTGATTTATAATTGGTATCCAAGATACTTACATACAGGTATCATGGATAACAAATAAACTAACTAGTTTATGTATGTCTTTGCTCGTGATTGGAAATGTGCAAGAGTTTAATAACTGGGAATGTAGACTGCATTTCCCATGGCATGGTACAAAGTGAGTAGCGATAATGGTAGTGTCAGTGCTGGAGATTGCTCCTCTGACTTCTCATACGAGAGATCTTTGTCACTTTGGGCTAGTTTCTAATGTGACTATTTCACACGCAGGGAGAGAAATTTGAGATGTGTAATAAAGAGCATTCGCTGCGGTGTCTTCCTTTACCTGATTGTTGTTGTTGTTGTTGTTGCTACTCAAGGTGAGAGAGAGAGCTGACGGTGTGGAGGGAAATAAAAGGGAAATACCGTTGCGTAACTAAAGAGTACATAGGTACATGGTTGGTATATAGTTAGTACATGGCAGGTACATAGGTTGGTACATGGATACATGTTAGGTCCATAGGTACATGTTCCATAGATAGAGCCATTACACTACCTATAAATCACTAGAGGTGATATTTCAGAGTTGCATTACTGGTTAATTAGAAGCTGTTTATATGCTAATGTCCATCTTGGCATACCGTACGGTGATAGAGAACTGCATGGTGATTGGGCACCTCCACCACAATACCATACCATAAGACACTAATAAATTCATTACATTGATTTATTTTGAGTGTAAGAGCTAGTAACAAACACACTGACTCTTTTCTAGAGTCCATAGCTATTAAGAGGAGGGTAGCCACTAATTAACGAGACATGTGACATCCTACACAATGTCTCCACTCTATAAAAACATTAAAGTCAACATTCACGAGGTAAAGACTTGGAGGAAACTGAGAAAAGAAATTAGTTTCATTTTATAGACTTTTTAGCATAAACATTATTCGGAAAAATGTGAAACAACGTGAATTTTATTTGAAAAGATAAAGAAGGGATAACAATGAGTAGAGTTACTAGAGCTGTTATTTGAATGAGTAATATTTTAAGTCTTTAACTGACCAATGCTGTCTGTAATGTTTTCTACTGCCATGTAGCTTTTATTTGTAATATTAAACAGTGTTTAACGAACAAAGCGGTCTGTGATGACTACTGGACTACATTTCCATGTTTGTGTTGCAGTTCAGATAGCTGGAACAATACACTGACATCAACTGACAAGATGTCCGTCCATTCCTATTCTGCGGATGTTATGTAGGGGAGATATCGGACAGAGCCTTCATATGAGAAAAAATTATAGAAATTTAACTCATTAAACAATAATAATTAATCTATTATAAATTTGGTTCTCATATGATCGTAAATGTGGAACTGTCCGGTAACTGATCACTTACCCTGTATGAAAGTACAGTGATATTAAGACATCAAACAGCTATTATTGTAATGTGTACTCTATACATATTACATACAATTTATACTATTCTGCAAAAAGTAACTGTAGTGTTTTTGTGTAATGTCATCACCCATCATGCTACCATTAATATTAAATCTTAACATTAATATTATAGGTGACTATTAGGCTAATAATGTGAATAGGACTGCCATGCCTCCTGTACTTCCAGACCTGACACTATAAACAATAACGCGGTGGCTATTGTGTAAAAATCTGACAGAAAATATGAAACAGCATAACTAGGGTTGTGATAATAAGCTTTATTATTATTAAAGCAATATTAAAGAGTATTGAATGGTATATAGTATTCGATAACATTTCATTTCGTCTATTTTTAATATCTATGATTTATAAGGCACATTGTCACAACCCTAGTGCTAGTTTGTTCATTTATCTGAGCAGCACTAATCCTCGTAACTACAAATAGCCTGAATATAGCAATGAGTGTCCTGGTGACGTGGAAACTATAGGAAGCATTTCTCTTCAACTGATTGCTACTGATGACCAACTGGTCAGCTGATTGACAGGCTCTGTCATCAACTGCTAAAAACACCTGCTTGCATCTTACACACAACTATAGAGACCTCACTACCAACATCTACTGGCATAACAGTTAGTAGAGATAGGGTACGCTACGACTGATCGAACACATTCACATTTTAAAGCATACAGCAAAAATAATGAAAATAGTCATCTTAAATGGTAGAGCCACCAGTTGCTCTATCCTAAAGCTGTCTGTGGTGAATGTGGAGTCCATTAGGTCCCGAACTGTTGTAATTTGGATTGTGCATTGTCTTTCTAGGGTGACTTTATTCACGAAGTAACTTTTCTCCATCCATGAGCATTGTCAATAACTGGTGGTAGGTGACTTCTCTCATGGAGCCACTTTCCTTTCTGACTGCTTCTTCCAGTCCCTTGTATTTAATTTCCTTTTGACGTCAGCGATATGGTATTTGGTTCCGAAACAGACGTTAAACGCCAGCAAAATTATTTAATTACCTACAGGTACATACCATTTCCCAGAGTTTCGTTAACACTTCTAATAAAAACAACTACCGTAAAATGAACCGTAAATAGTTTACTAAGTAGTTGTAATTCTTTATTGACTTCTTTCTAATTCATTCGTTATCATCAAAAGATAAGAATAATGGTGGTCTAATAAAACAATTACCGCACTATCACCATAATGAGGTGATAGTGCAATTTAGTATGTTTGTACGCTTTAATGTCCCGTCTGTAGAAATTAAAATAACTTTAACGAGAGTGTAAAGGATAATAATTCCTCTAACCGACACATTTCATTAACTAGACTTACTAATGGTGAGTAGGGACAGACACATTGACGGATAGACAAGTTCTTGTAAATATAGCATTACCTGTTGGAAAATAGGAGTACAAGTACAATTTATTTAGTACCTTAAGTAATTCTGTGAAATACTCTTCTTTTTCACACACGTCAGTGACCCTCAATGTTTGTGGTAGAAGGTACAGTAACCCATAAAAACACCAGAGACTGTAAGTTACCACATTGAAATGGTGGTAAATGTACTGCATCAGTCCATTGTAATATACTAAATAGTATACACAACTATTAAGCAAATACCCCCACATTATTTTCCTCTTTTGGCTGAATAACTCTATTAGCAATGAACTGTTAGTGGCACTATAACAATGGTAGAGAAAATTATAACCTATCACATGTCTTTTATAAATTACGTAAAAAAAAACGAAAAATTTGCGAGTTTATTGTGAACAGACAAACGCTGACGACTTCAATACCTCCTATAATATTAGGCGGAGGTAAGAAGCAAATGTTATTAGAATTTATTAGATTTGTATTTAAGATTACAGAGCATCTCTTGGATGATAAAATGAAGCATTTCAAAATGTTGAGCGTTTTCTAAAGACAATGTTAGCCGCAGACTGGAGTTTAATAACACATTTAGACTTTATAATAGTTCCGAAAACCAAAGAGCGTGTCCAGTAGTCACTGAAGCGTGCAAACACAAATAGTTATGAGGAAAATGACCTGGAACATCGACAGCCAATGGGAAAGCTGCTTTTGAACCTAAGAGAGAAACTGACCAATCACAGCGAATTCTAAGTTCTACATCACAGTCTCAGCCAGCTCCTGATTGGTCACGTTTGGAACGTCACATTCCCAGCAAGCTCCTGATTGGTCAGGAAAGACACGTTAATAATAACGCATTGATAGAGCTGTTGTTGTGAGTGCAGTGAAGCATGCAAACAATATATGGTTATTTTAGGTGCATTTTCACTAAGCAAGGGTATTGATGTGATGAAGTACCGTGTACTTACACTACTTAGATTGGGTAGCTTGGGAGTAAACACGTCATTATACCTAGCGTGAGTGCCTAGAAACGAACCACAGACAATCTCAACTTATTTATTTAGTCACAGGAGGAATTACAACCTACCATTAATACCATTAATAGGTATAGAAGTCTATAACCTACAAAATAGTGAAAAACAATAGTCGTTCACTTTCCGAATGTTTTATCACAAAGAAAATATGAAGTTCTGTCTAATATTTACAGTTCTGTAAATATTAGATATGATTATTCAGACTTTTTAAAACAATTAATCATTCAAGAAATGGAATCATTTTATGACTTGAATTTTTTTCCAGTTTACGGTAATTCGAATATAATTCAAAACAAGTTGTAATTGGCGGATGTTTTTGCTCCACTGCCAACATTTTCGAATATTCGAATTTTTGCATTTTGTTTGATGCTCTATCAAATTTATTTGAAATTCAGGGTAGCAGATGATGATGCTTTTATAAAGAAATGGAAATAATTAATGAATTAGTAAAGGTATGACGTCTGCCAAGGAACCAAAGGCAATATCGGAAATTAAATACAAGGGACTGGAAGACGCAGTCCTGTATCCACTCTTAAAGGATGCAGAAAAGCTACTTCGTGAATTTTGTCACTTACCAAGGAATGTGACAAAAATGGGCACAAGCATCGGTGACTGCACTCACGGATGAAGAGGAAAATGAAGAGATGATAGTAAATGAAGGCTACGAATCTACCTAACACACAATCTAAGACCTCGTAGTTGAAGAGCATAACCCTAGCGCTATCCTCTAAAACTGCAGATAGCGTTAAAATGAAAAAGGTGGTAAAGATAAAAATAGAATGCTTTATGTTTTCAAGAAGTCATTTAAACTCAACGTTAAGTTTTCAATAACCTTCCTGATAATAAGGAAATCCCGTTGAATCTAAATATTTTCAATCAAATGCTCAAAGTGTCTAAATTTATCTTTAGATTAGTCTTCCTTTTCTCCCTTAATGATGCAATATTAGAAAAGAACAAAGTGTTCACTTCCTACAAAGGTAATGGAGTTTAGAGAATTGAATTTGCGGTTAGGTACAAAGAATCGGGTAGATTGGCTCCTTAAGTTGTCTGTGGCGTATAAATCAGGTAATTAGCCTAACGGTCTAACATTATCACCTTCAATTCTCCAACTATAGAACTTATTTAGCACTCTGCTAAGTAGATATTGAGAATGAACAGGTTTGTGATTGATAACGTACTGAGGTACAGTCTAAGAAAGTGTAATGATTTCCTGATAGTTTACAAATTTCACATTTCCGAAATTAAACTTTACGAATTGTAATGTTTGAAGATATTCTAAAATTGGTCTTGTACATGATAACAAATTTGCAAGATTGAAAATAATAGAAAATTGGAAAAGTGTGATTAGAGTAATTAGCATCGAATGGAGACTCTTTTCTTTGACGGTACAAAGCAGTGACAAATGATGAAAGAAATAGAAAAAATGAAATAGAGAAAAGTGATAGAAATGGCCTATTGCGTACAAGTTACTGGTACAACAAGTGTTACAATATTCAAATTGGTCATCGTTAAAAGATAAGTATTTCCTATATTTCTATTACCCCAATGTTTAAAGTTAAGTTAAACATCGCAAGCAACTCTAAGAAGTGTTACACTGTTACCCATTCCAAGAGATATATTTTATTGTTCAATAAATTATTGATTTGAAATAAGAAGAGTGATGAGAAAATAATGATTAGTGAAGAAGAAACAAAGGAATTAAAATAATAAACCATATGGTGGTAACAAACTAAAAGTCAAGACCGGAACATCAAACAAATACCGAAGATGGAACAACACCATCTATATTAGAATAATTTAGAATGTTTTTTTCCCGATGAGTAGACTTTAGGAAGTTGCGAAGGCATTGCGTTGGTAAGACCCCGGTTAATTTCTCGTTGAAATTTGTCCCGGTGAGTTATTAGTCGGTTGGCACAAGCCACCATATGACGATAGCTTGGGGCCCAGCCCCCGGCAGAAACTAATGTCTTCGATATGGAACATTTGGGCTAGTTAATCATTATTACAGCAACACTGTCCGTCCGAAATAACGCACATTTCTGCGCACTCAATGAGTTGAAAGAGCAATGAAGATATAGTCCCATGGCATCATTGTGTAGACTAAGTTACACGTTTAATTTAACATTTCAACTCGTTATTGTAATTTGTATCCATGACACCTTTATGTATCATTGATACAAATTACAATAACGAGTTACAACATATAAAGTTATTAACATTGGGATATCAGTTCACTTTATCAATTAAAAGACTCAACAAAAGGAAAATGAATTAAATTCCAAGTACAGAACGTATGTGAAATATTAATGAATGCGGAATATCATTGAAATTACTGTCACCATTTTATTTGAAAAAGGATATGGAATTAATAATTTAATAGTTATATGCAATTATCACGTCTCACCTTTAACTTCTTTATTTCATATTAAAATGGATAATCTTTTAATTCCAAAAAACAGAATTGCTTTACGTCCAAAAATGAACAAATCTTTGAAGTTAGAATTACCATTTTTCCCTTATAAGACAATCAGGGGTGAAGAGAATAAAAAGAATACACCTTGACGAATATTTAACGAGGATATTCAATGGCATTACTCCACTGGGAAAGATTACTCAATACTTATTGAACATTCAAACCATTATTATATCAAATAAAATACTGTCTCCAAACTGAAGCTCTTTATCCTAATTTAGAATTTATGGTTCTGGTTCAGGTGAAACTAGGTCCGTTACTCCGCCCACTAGCGGTTGCACTCTGACATTAGATGTGAAAAGTGGCGGGTGCAAAACTGTTCCCAGGAGACAAAATCTAACCCTGTGTGACACTTCAGCAGCCAAAGGGTGTATGTGAGCACATACAACAAGAGTATATGTCACCATCTAATAAGAGTATGTCACCATCTAACAAGAGTATATGTCACCATCTAATAAGAGTATGTCACCATATCAAGAGTATGTCACCATCTAACAAGAGTATGTCACCATCTAACAAGAGTATGTCACCAGTAATAGCATCAACACAGTGGTTCCTGAGGTATTTTTCTCGCACACCCCTTGCTTTTCTCAGGCACCCCCTGAGCAAATTGTATTGCATTGAAATACATTGAAAAGATACAATAACTATTTTAATTCATTTGGTAATTACGATGTGAGAAAAAGGCAATTATACTTCATGTATATTCTGCATGATATTAACAACATGAAACGAACTCTGTTTAAGTAACATAAAAAACAGCCACCAGGCCCAAAAGGGGCACCCAACTTTAAGAACCACTGATTTAACAAGAGTAAGTCACCAGTTATGTCTTTCCTGGGGGAGATGGTACACCTGAACAGGTGCTCTCACCAGTTAACTAAATAACGTCAAAACAAGAGAATATCTCAAATGTCATGGTAATATGCTCCGTACTTTTTCAATGATTCCATACAGCACCAAAAAATCTTTAATTTGTGCAGCGCTCAGAATTTCCTCATCGGTGGTGTTGCTTCACGGCCCACCCGCCAATTACATCTCTTGACGCGACACTATGGCGCAATTGAGGCACCGAGTGACAATTAGTAAATATTTGCCCCCTGCTAGTGCCACGTCTTTTCCAAGTGTCGCTAATTCCTTGTCATTGTGCTCAGTGAGGGAGCATCGTCACCCCTAATTAAAATGAGAACAAGGTATTTACACGCCAAAGAACAGAGACTCGTAATTGCAGGGAGGCTTTTTGCCATTCGTTATGGACTCGAATTGATTTTATAGGGAATTCTGCTTAACACTAATATTGTATTGTGTTGCCATAAATCTGAGGTGGAGAAAAAATACCGTGAAAGCGACACACACTCTTATTTCTGGTGAGAAATCACAAATTGGACAGCAAAAATAGACTTTACGAAATGAAAAATACATTTACACGATTAGAAAAAGGAAGTAAATGGAGAATTGTCGTTACTTGCTGAAGGCTGAAATAAGGCGCTTCATAGCAAATAACCTGTATTTTTATAGGACACTTTGTAGCAATAATATCCCGTAGCAGAAGACTAATAAATAACTCCATGAAGTAAAGACATTAATTGGTTGAGGCAAGCTCAGATATCAGAGCAAGTGGATGTGTCACACTAAGTGATTTATGTCCCACCTATAATTAATAACTGACTTAAATTATAGGTCATAAATAAGCAAACTGAGCACCAATGGTGATTGTCGGGAGATAATTCGGGTAATTAAAATACACTCTGAATTAGGAAGAAGTGACGTCTTTGTAATGGCTATTAGACGAGGGTATTTGATGTTACGTCTATTACTCTAGCTATTAGACGAGGGTATTAGATGCTACGTCTATTACTCTAGCTATTAGACGAGGGTATTAGATGCTACGTCTATTACTCTAGCTATTAGACGAGGGTATTAGATGCTACGTCTATTACTCTAGCTATCAGACGAGGGTATTAGATGCTACGTCTATTACTCTAGCTATTAGACGAGGGTATTAGATGCTACGTCTATTATTCTAGCTATTAGACGAGGGTATTTGATGCTACGTCTATTATTCTAGCTATTAGACGAGGGTATCAGATGCTACGTCTATTACTCTAGCTATTAGACAAGGTTATTAGATGCTACGTCTATTACTCTAGCTATTAGACGAGGGTATTTGATGCTACGTCTATTACTCTAGCTATTAGACGAGGGTATTAGATGCTACGTCTATTACTCTAGCTATTAAATGAGGGAATTTCATTGGTATTTGATACTATTAATATTCTGTGTACATTATATGCTGTGGTTATTTCATTGGTTTTTGATGCTATTAATATTCTGTGTACATTATATGCTGTGGGTATTTCATTGGTATTAGATACTATTAATATTCTGTGTACATTATATGCTGTGGGTATTTCATTGGTATTAGATACTATTAATATTCTGTGTATATTATATGCTGTGGGTATTTCATTGGTATTAGATACTATTAATATTCTGTGTACATTATATGCTGTGGGTATTTCATTGGTACTATTAGATCATTTAATTAAAGGAGATATTTTGGAGAATTCTGGCCATTTTGGAAAAAATTGAAAATCTTTGGAGACAAACTGTTCTCGAATAAAAGTTATGGTTATCCCGTGAATATTTGACATAGAAGGTATGATTTCTTCAAAGTAATTACCATTACTCTTATTATTGTAAATATAATGTATTAATTGAAATAATCAAAATGTTTTGAGCACTTATATAGACCACAAAGTATCGCTACCATTTCAGCTGATTGCTTTTGGTGACATTTCAGTGCTAATAAAGTGCCAAAAGAAACACTGATTTGACTGGTGTGATATTTGAATGTTAGGATTATATCACATAGGTTATATCAACCGTCACTGCTGAATAAATAAACTCAAATAGCATAGCAACAACTCTTAGTTATTAGCAGATATCATAATTGAGATGAGATCAATAGCTTCAACACTCATAGGAAATCATGGAGTTGTGTAAAGAATACAATATTAGTAATTACTTAGGTTGTGACATATGTTATTTTAAATAATAGATCTTAAGAATATCATAGACGAAACGAAATGGTATCGAATACTATATACCGCTGATGTAGAACCATTCAATACTCCCCGTTCATAATATTTATAGGATCTATGATTCTAACACCTTGGTAATTACTTCATCATTATTCATAGAGCATTTTAGTGTTGCAGTTGACATGTAACACACAATTTAGATGTCTCTTTTGGATGGTTTGAGTTGCTTTGTATTTTCTGTTAAAAGTATGGCAAGTATTTCTACCAACATCATAACCTCATTCCAGACTATTTACTCTGCCACATTAACTACAGTGACTGGTTAAACACAAAGTAATGTAAGCTATGAACACACTCATATACTTTATAAATTAGATGGCACCTACAGAAGTAGCTCATCTATTTATCGTGAATGTATCTAATGTAATAATTATATTTATACCAGAT
Source organism: Caprella mutica (assembly GCA_947561585.1). NCBI lineage: Eukaryota > Metazoa > Arthropoda > Malacostraca > Amphipoda > Caprellidae > Caprella > Caprella mutica. Next base: position 163,625 of record CANNZV010000197.1, read on the forward strand.
GATAAGTCGAATTCTCATCTCAGTAAAATGTTATTTCTCTCTACTCGGATATTTTATTCCCAATCTGTATTGCGTGAATCAAATCCTTGACATAGCAGGACTGTTTATTATGTGATGGTACACAGTGAATGACATACAGAAGCATGCACGGCACAATAGAACCAAGCTGCTGGAAATGAATCTATTGTAACACATGGTTTGTGGTGACATTATGTGTGATGCCATTGAAATAAACGGTTAGGAGAGCTGTACCCTCAGTAGGCAGGGGAAACACCAGGAAGAATACGATGTAGTACAACAGAGTACTCAATATTTATTCACTTTGAAATCGTGATCAGTTTAATTTAATTCTTCAAATGGACATTCAAAGAGATTTGTAGCAAGTTAACAAAGACTGTACAACCAAAAGGTGAAATGTGTTGATAGAGAAAGAACGAACCAGAAAAAGGAGAATCTGTAGGGTAAAAATGAATGGAGAAAAGGATAATTTTATCTCAATTTAATATATTTTACCAAACTGATAAGAACTATAACTAATATTTATGTTATTGTATACCATCTCCCTTGCTAACTCTTACATTACTATGTTCACTACTAGAATTATACATCAAATAGTCAATGCACAAATATTTGTTCTGAATTGTTTACCAATTTCAAAGGATTTATGATAGGAAAACACACGCAAATAACACCTTGACTCCACCCACAAATTACTCACCTGCATTTTAGCTCCACCCTCAATTTACCTGCAGGCCACGCCCACTTCCAGCTCACCTGGACTGGAAGTGGAGGTATCAGTGATACGGTTACATGGATTGCGAACTGTCATTTGAATATTGCCTGCCGATATTCGCACGATCTTGCCGCGGTGAACAACGGTGCAATATTCCGTGTGTGACAATAAGTGACAAACCTAACAATGCCCAGACCTACGCGAGAAAGTTATGGCGACCAGAAACCACCCTACTCCTATATTTCACTTACCGCCATGGCAATATGGAACAATCCAGACAAAATGTGCACTCTTGCCGATATCTACAAATTTATAACAGATGGTTTCCCGTACTACCGCAAAAACACTCAAAGGTGGCAGAATTCTCTGCGACACAATCTGTCCTTTAACGACTGTTTTATCAAGATACCCCGACGACCAGACAGGCCTGGCAAAGGTGCCTACTGGACTCTACACCCGTCAGCAATGAACATGTTTGAAAACGGTAGTTTCTTGAGACGGAGGAAGCGGTTCAAAATCTCTCGTCCCGACAAAGAAGCTCTTGAAACAGGACTTCAACAAATCAGTAGCGGTAGAAATGAGGAAGATCGAATACCGACAGAAGCTTTGTCGCCAATAACCTCAAAACTTACCGACACATCTATGATTTCCCCCGCCTCTTCCGTCAGCTGTTCCACCGCTACTTCCATCGCGCTATCACAGCTTCCACCGCCTCCCCCCACACCTTACATGGGAGCACTTCATCCACCTCTTTTTTATCCTCCACCATTCGTCAACTTGGCTGCAGCGGCAGCAGCTTGGAGTGCTCCCATCCTAGCGGCTGCCAGTCTCCCCTACAGACTTCCCCCTCTCCCTCCGTCTTCACTGCACTCCTCCGCATTCCCCCCACTGCCAGACACCTCCAACCTACCATTCCTCCACTTCAGACCTCCACCACAGTTCAGTCTACCTTCCAGTCTCGCCTCCAATTTCCCCTCATTTTACAGTTCTCCCCTCACGGGCCCTCTGCCCTCCTTCCCCCTCATCAAAGGACCGGTGGTGCCCCGACCCATTCGCCCCCTTCCTTTAAAGGGGGGTCTACTCTCCATCCAGTCCAGTGTCGAGCCCCTCAAAGGAATAACTTGAACATTAAATTTAAACACTCTTTTTAAATATCAAGTCCTGAGAAATCAATTGATTAGGTCCTTTCCTTGACTCTTTTCCAAACAAAATTTACCAAAAAACAAATATGTTGTATCTTTAAAATGTTATTATGAAGATTAAACTTTATTGCTTTTTTTAAATATCAAGTCATGAGAAATCAATTGATTAGGTCCTTTCCTTGACTTTTTTCCTATCAAAATTAGCCTAAATAAATTGAAGTATCTTGAAAATGTTATAATGAATATAATTGACTGTACCAAAAATGTTTGTATATTTTATAGGTAATATTGTTGAATGTTATATTATGTCAGTGACTTTTTAGAGAGTATAAATTGTTTGCTGGTTGTTGTAAATACTACCACATCACACCTACTAATTGCTTTAGTTTCTGGAGAGTGTTGTGCAACTCTAGTCAAATGTATTAACGTGTCAATTGTTATTAATAAACTAGTGGAAAAGAAGAAGACTTTCAATCAATCATTTCAGGGAATTATTATTGAGGAGAAAAATAGTAAAACTAAATGAGGAATAATAACAATTGTATGGTTGAAAAGTTAAAAGAATATTGCTATTGCTTGGTTTGCAATATTAAAGTACAAGTATTTACCAATTATATGGTTGCAAGGCATTTATTTTGTTGTGGTGAAAATAACAATAAATGATATTGACTGACATAACAATTCTCACAGACTAAATGTCAGTAAATGAAATTATTAGATTGAATAAGAAGTTAGAGGAACTAATTTCAAGTCAATGGTTTCTATTCTTTAATTATTCCTCCAGGCGAATTGAAAAACAGAGAAAATAAAGAGAATTTAGCGAGACCTGCAGAAGTGATATTGAGAAGTGAATGAGAGAGAACAGGCAAATGAGAGAGAACAGGCAAATGAGTGAATGAGAGAGAACAGGCAAATGAGAGAGAACAGGCAAATGAGAGAGAACAGGCAAATGAGTGAATGAGAGAGAACAGGCAAATGAGTGAATGAGAGAGAACAGGCAAATGAGTGAATGAGAGAGAACAGGCAAATGAGTGAATGAGAGAGAACAGGCAAATGAGTGAATGAGAGAGAACAGGCAAATGAGTGAATGAGAGAGAACAGGCAAATGAGTGAATGAGAGAGAACAGGAAAATGAGTGAATGAGAGAGAACAGGAAAATGAGTGAATGAGAGAGAACAGGCAAATGAGTGAATGAGAGAGAACAGGCAAATGAGTGAATGAGAGAGAACAGGCAAATGAGTGAATGAGAGAGAACAGGCAAATGAGTGAATGAGAGAGAACAGGCAAATCAGTGAATGAGAGAGAACGGGCAAATGAGTGAATGAGAGAGAACAGGCAAATCAGTGAATGAGAGAGAACAGGAAAATGAGTGAATGAGAGAGAACAGGCAAATGAGTGAATGAGAGAGAACAGGCAAATGAGTGAATGAGAGAGAACAGGCAAATGAGTGAATGAGAGAGAACAGGCAAATCAGTGAATGAGAGAGAACGGGCAAATGAGTGAATGAGAGAGAACAGGCAAATCAGTGAATGAGAGAGAACGGGCAAATGATTGAATTAAAGGAGTATCTTGTTGTTGAAGAAATATTTGGAGTTGGAAAAGTTAAGAAGAATTAGAGACAAGAATTTAAATAGAGATAATAGATTTTTTAAATTTTTTGAAAATATAGTAAAATTTGTCCTTAACATTTAAACTACCCAATAGATTTTTTTTCATCTCATAAATTATTATTAGTGGATGTTTGAAATTTATTGACTTTTAATATAATGAGGCACATAAATTCATAATGATGGTGTGAGATATCATTGGATTGATTACATTAGCTAACTGAAACTGACATCATTTAGAAGCAACACGCTATAAAATGTTCTTACTTATTCCAAACAGTGTTTGTCAGTGCATGTATGTTTGCCAAACAGTTTCTCACTGGTGAAGAAATGAAAACCAGTCATTTTGACTGCTTGGTAGTTCAGTAGCTTCCCGATGTGTACAATTTTTAGTTACCTACTCTGAAAAATTTATTTATTAACAATAATGGCAGAGAAAACAGTTCTTGTCATCTCTATTTTATAAACAAGTAATAATCAACAATAAATGACAGAAAAATATACCACGTACGACAGCAAAATATAAAAAGCTGTCATTTTCACAGCTTGGTAGTTTCCAATGAATGGTAGTTCAAATTGATGCTCAGAGGATCTACACGCTTCAGAAACATTTGTTTGAATAATAATCAGAGAGTTCTAAAATTGGGTTAACATGTAGAACAGGACAAAAAAAAGTTTTACTTGTGCTAAAATTTGGCAAACTCCAATAAAAAAACGAGAATTTTAATTCCAAACTATATTTCAGGAGTAACTTCAACGCTTTTATCAGCTTTACAATTTCACTTAGAGAAACAAGACAGGATTCATTCGAAAGATCTGTCTAGAAATTATATTTGAAGATTTTTTTGAAAACAATATCTTTTTCATCGTGCACGGACAATTCGTCCACGAAATGCTATATTCTGTATTATAATTATAATGTGTACATATTGGTTATTGTATATTATTTATATATATTCTGCAATATAAAAGTAGAAAATACTCTTTTATGATTGTAATTAGAAATGTATGGTCCTTGCCTTAATTCTTATTGCAATCTTCTTCTCCTGCTCTTGCTGAACGGCAACAGGAAAATAATAAAACTGAATACTATAATTAATGATATGCAGGCAGGCCTAGATCTTATTGTGCCCCGGTCTTATAAAATCTGTAATAGTAGCGAGATATATCTCGAACTTATTATAGCACCTACTTAAATATTGAAAACGGTGGCTTTCTTTAATATTCACAATAAAACTACATTTTTTGTGGTGTATTTTCACAATAACTACCATAAACATCAATATTAGTACTCAGATTAGCTTATTGGAAGCAATATTGGTTCAGAAATTAGTTTTTATGATAAAAAAAATTTCAACAGAGACTACGTAAAATACATACATGTATATACTACTAAACAAGTGATTGATATCTAAATATGATATTAAAGAATTAGCTAGATATTGTTACAATTTAGTGTTACGTTTAATTATATGAACGTCAAAACATCTGTGTTATCGGATTGTTCAATATTTTCAGACTCATAATAAAACCATATAAAATAATTAGTATTTATCTCTATAATAATTATTTTATTCTCTTTCTTACGTATCAAGATTTAGTCTTATTATTACCTAGTTATTTGGTATTTTGGATACTCATAAATCATTAATTAATGCAAAATATTATAGAAGGTAAATAAGTTAATGATACAGTCAACCTGTTTAACATATCTAATTTTATAACTATAATCGATAGATAAACATTATTTATGTGTTCATATGAAATGGTTCGGCTTAAATCATTAAAATAATATTATAAAGTTACACCTGGATACTAATGTAATAATGAAAAATAGTATGAAATATATCCCATACACACTTTAAAATATAAAATAATGCAATTCGTGGACGAAATGTCCGTGGACGAAATGTCCTAGGCCCCTTTTTCATATTTTGCAACAAAATCTGACAGAGATATCGAGTCAATAAGCCCAAAACATAAGTCCTCAAAATAAACTGAAACATCTCTACCATCAGGTCATCTAGTTCTAGAAGAATGTGTCATTTAGACAGGAGACACAACCTCCTCATACTAAAGTCAGTGCGGCACTGATTTCTCATTAGAGCCTAGGTTGTAGTCTGTAGGGGCAAGGCTAATATACTATAAAATAGTGTATATAAGCCTTCTTGTGTAGGGGTGCTTTGCTTTCCCCAAAAATCAACTCCCACACCCCAAAGGAGTGCGTGTCTCCACCTTTCAGTCCCACTGTACGCGCTACAGACAAGCCGTGACTGTAATATTTATTGAGTGTATTTTACACACCTGTAGAAGTGTATTAGACGAAATTGATAAGGTGGAGTGTCTTAACCTTCCAATGGTTGATATGGTGAGTTTTTTAACCTTTAAAGGGATAAATGGCAGTTTTGTATGGTGTTAATAATAGAGTGTTTATTTTGTTCAGTTATTGGTCAGCAGTAAAGGTTAGTCAATTAATAGGAGATGAGGGAACAGCTCCCACACTCAAAATGTTATAGATACACGAGACATAATATCTATGGGTAACCGGTAAATTGCTAGAATGAACAATTGATCGAAAAAAAGAATCATGGTGTTTTGACAATATATGTAAAATATAATTTTAAAGTTCATTTTATATTGTAACTTCACTGACAGATTTAAGATTTTTGGTGCTAGAACAATTACTGACAACTGGACAATTGCCATCAATATATCATTTTAAGTAAAGTATATAATTTGTCACTATCAAAAAAGGCAGGATGGGTATGTCCCCCTGCCGATATAGTGACAATTGTCACCTTTTCACTAGTTAAATAATGCTTATTCGGTAGCAATTTAGTAATAGATTATATCAAGACTTGGCCCTCAGCTATGAAAAACAGGGATCAGTCCTGTAGATACAGGGAGTGGTGAGACAGAAAGAGGGAGTAGTTACAGAAGAGGTGGTATGATAACTGTAACTAGTGTTAACTCCAACAACAATTGTACTAGGGAGAATTTACTGATATATTGTGTATTGAGTTTGGCAATCATTTAAAAACTATTGGCATATGTAAAGAGTTGATTGGTTAAGTAGCTACTCTAAATGTTAATACAGAAACTGACTTGAGAGCTTAAATGAGGAAAGTAGAACCTAAATACAAAGAAGAATGGAAACTGCAACTATCTTTGCTGTGAATAATGAACTATTATTGAATTTATAGACTCAGAATCAATTGACAATGGTAGAAGTTGTGGGAAGTGTACTTTAAAATGTTTAGTTACGAGGTAAATATATGACAATATGAGACACTAATATATTGGTCTGTAACTTCTAAATGACCAAACTTAATAAAAAACAATAAAAGTAATTACAGTTATAATTGAAAAGAGGATTGCCTATCATTATAATAAGTAACGTTGAGCCTCAATAAGTGGTGAGGCTGACAAATTGGAGCGTTTACTGCCCACCCAAACAGATTAGGCGGATATTAAAAGAAGCTATCGTTAACTCATCAGAAAATAGAAAGAGACAGCCGCCTAATGATTTCCTGCAACAATTTAACACTGCGGGAGAGGTGTACGGGGTTGGTGTGCGGGGTACGGGGTGGGTGTGCGGGGTACGGGATGGGTGTGCGGAATGTACGGAGAGAGTGAGAGGTGCGGGGTGTTGGGTTTACGGGGAGAATGAGAGGTGCGGGGTGTTGTTTTACGGGGAGAGTGAGAGGTGCGGGGTGTTGTTTTTACGGGGAGAGTGAGAGGTGCGGGGTGTTGTATTTACGAGTAAGGTGTTATTTGCGGAGTGTTGTATTTACGGGGAGAATGTTATTTGCGGGGTGTTGTATTTACGGGGAGAGTGTTATTTGCGGGGTGTTGTATTTACGGGGAGAGTGTTATTAACGGAGTGTTATATGCGGAGTGTTGTGTTTACGGGGAGAATGTTATTTGCGGAGTGATGTATTTGAGGGTTGTTGAATTTACGGGGAGAGTGTTATTTGCGGAGTGTTGTATTTACGGGGAGAGTGTTATTTGCGGGGTGTTGTGTTTACGGGGAGAATGTTATTTGCGGGGTGTTATATTTACGGGGAGAATGTTATTTGCGGAGTGATGTATTTGCGGAGTGTTGTATTTACGGGGAGAGTGTTATTTGCGGAGTGTTGTATTTACGGGGAGAGTGTTATTTGCGGGGTGATGTATTTACGGGGAGTGTTATTTGCGGGGTGTTATATTTATGGGAGAGTGTTATTTGCGGGGTGTTATATTTACGGGGAGAATGTTATTTGCGGGGTGATGTATTTACGGGGAGTGTTATTTGCGGGGTGTTATATTTACGGGGAGAGTGTTATTTGCGGGGTGTTATATTCACGGGGAGAGTGTTATTTGCGGGGTGTTGTATTTACGGGGAGAGTGTTATTTGCGGGGTGTTGTATTTACGGGGGTCATCCTTTTCCTCAAACCACTTCTCACTTCAATTTAGTATGGACATTAGAAACTGTAGATAATTTACAGTAAGAAATGTAATCATTTGTTCTTTTTAGAACATTTCTGATAGGACAAATGTTAAATATTTGAAGAGTTTCTAATTTTCTTTGTTTCTTTTGAAGATAGTCTGTGGTGGTCACAAGCGTTGAGGTCGTGAAGATCACCTCTGATAAAAAGGAGATTTAACACTTTAGCCTGAAATATGAGTTATTAACCCCACTTATCAAGACCAATATCTCTATTAGGTATATTCTTAATAAACCTTTGTGCTATCCATACCTAACTTTTTGGTAAGATATTTACTAAAATCACAGAGATGGAAAAAGAAAGCTAGGGGAGAGGAGGAAAAAAATCTAAACTCAATAATACCGAGTGAGGCGGAATCACAGAAACAGTAAAATTATTTATTAAAACTTTTAAAAGTGGAATAATACCACTTGTTTAACTGAACACTTCTGTAACTGATAGTACAAACTATTAAAGTCTAATTATCAAACGGATAGTACTAGCTATATCGATAGCAATGTAATTTAAAGACGATCTTAAATATCGGTATAGAGATGATTAACAAATTATAAATATATTACTACAATACAAAAGAGAAGAAGAAGAATCTTCATTTTGATTTAAATGGAAAGTTGTACCTCACTCATGTTGAGAATATAACATTAGATAGATTTAAAAAAGAACATTGTTTATTGTCTTTACCTTGTCGAGCAGAATTTAGAAACGGCACATCACCCAGAACATCTGAAATGTAAATATACGTGAAAATACGTAGCTGCTACAGTCCTATGAAGTTACACCTAAGGTTAAACACTCTCCACTCTGATACACTTATCCACTGATGTAATATATTAACAAATGTACGCTAAATATCACTTTAGTACACCATGTATACTCAGTAAGGTTTAATCACCATAAAACATAGATATCTACACACAAAATCTACGAAAAGGTTAGGTTATCATGTAATTATATAGCATCATCTCTTGTTTATACAGACTCAAATACCTGGGGTGTTTAACCATAGTAGCGCCGAGTTATTCCTTACACTATCTAACCAAACTAGCATTTCAAATCAGGAACTAGCATGCTATCTACTATTTAATTAAACTATCCCTATTACCAGTGTTTGAAGAACTTTTAGTTCTTTAACAGCACAATCATTTCTAGATAATAACTTCTAATAGCTAAGTCACTATAAATTTGAGGTGCACTAGTCATGTCTCAATTTGTGTGATATATGCACGCACCTTTAGTTGATGTGTAATGTCACCTGTGAGCCACCAGCCAACAATTACAATGGACAAAAACTAATTTCTCCATCGCCACAAGGTGTAATCCCAGCACTCCATAATGTCCGACACAGCCAGTCAAAGAAAAACCTCTTTATCTTCCATCATCTTGTGAGTAAAATTAAACTCCACCAACACACACCAGTGTGATTTTTGTCAAAATTCCAGCGTGGAATAATGCGAGTGGCGGCGATAGATGAGGATGCGATAGCGCGTTGTTTTGAGGGCAAAAAAGCGTCAATGTTCGGGGCTGTAGGCTGCTATTATCACACCTCGGCACTGTACTTGAATTTGCCGACTGCCACATTTACAAACTGATAACATCGCGTGCTTTTCGATAAATAACACACATTTGTGAGCGAACTGTGCATCATGGAGATGGACGGGGAGGATCGCTATGGGACTAAGGGCTACCAACCGCTAGGAGAGACAGGGGTGCCAACCTCCAGAAATGAAGGCTACAACAGCTATATGAGTTTAGAAGATAAGGACTACTAACTGTGAAAGACAAAAGCAAATCGTATATTGAAAATTAAATTTTATACGAGGAAAAGGAATCAAGATTTCAAAACATTAGAGACAGTTGGTGAAGAAATAGATGAGAGAGTATGGAAAGAAGGCGATTTGTGAAACAAGCAGAAACTGGCCGTGCAATTAAGCCTTTGACTGCTATTAGCTGTTGTCGTAGATGTCGTAGAGTTATTTATGATGCCGTGCGTTACTGAAATTCTCTCACAAACCATCATTAACTTTTTTGTCGGTCAAGAAAATGTGAATTCGTAGTCATCACAGTCTAGAGAAAAAATATGACCAAAGAATCAATTTATGTTAGAAAAGAAATGACGATTACAGGAAATATTATCGCGAAAATAACTTTCTAAGTTGTAGTTTGATGAGGAATATTGAAATGACCGTCGTACCACAGAAACACCCAGTACAAAGTATAAATTAAGATTTTGTACATCTACAATTAAGATCAGGAATAAGAAAAACTAATGAGTGAACGTGAGAGAAAGTGTCTTCTATCATCAGAAATATTGTGTATTGGCCTATGACTCTATAGTTTTGAATGTATAGGACTTAGCAGGCAGTGACTGGTTAAGCTAATTCCAGGTTGAGTGCAATGGATGTTCTTTTGAGAGGTTAGGGTTTGTTGCGTGAAGTTATTTGGGTAGAGAGATACCATCTGATAACAACAAGATAAAAGATGTTTATTGCAGGGAAAGATGCACTAAAACAAAAACTAACTATGCAATGGAGGTTAGGAAATAATATTGCAATACGCACATGTTGGAAAGAAATTGCAAGAAATTCTCTTTACGAGTGTTGGTTAGCTTAAATTGACGTGTACAGTATCAATAATGTAACTAGTGTAATTGCCCGTTAAGAACAACGTAAACTCAATATTTGAGTAATTTAACTATTCTCACTTCTGGTCCGTGTCCTTAGATTAAGCTACAGTTATAATTGAAATATGACTATAGTATAATTATATGGAATGAAAAGGTTTTTCTTATTCAAAGAAAATTGACAGTACATATTTTGAGATAAATATTCATTTTTCATCTATGCCAACTTGAAATAATAACATATCTGCAATTTTTAGTTATTTGTAAGACAATTCACAAAGAGTTGAGCGATTTCATCGCAAAGGGTGTAAAGTGTTTCATGTTATAACCTGAAGCTATCAAAGTGATATTTGACGCTTCCAACTGATCATGAGATGCCATGTCAACATATCAACTGACATCTCTCTTATTAGTCTACTTTGCTAATCGGGGCCTTTAGGTGCCACCTAGACACAGACAAGTCCTAACCACCTTGCAACAATCAGGCAAAACTAAGAAAAGACTGACGAGGGAAGTAAAGAGGTGCAGGCAACCTCAGTACCGAAGTCAGAGGGTAGGTTTGGAAAAGAGATGGTCTGGCCTGGTCACAGGGCACAGGGTGACGAGGTGGGTATTTCTTTGTAGTATTTGGAGGTGTCGGCTTTTGGGTAATGACAGGGTGAGGTTTAGCCGGGCCGTCACCTCGAGTTACAACTCTGGATGAATTACCCGCCTAAGTTAGATGAAGGCCCGCCCATAGGTTAGTGTGACGCTAAGGCTCATAGTGCAGGTCTATATCGAAGCAATAGCATCTTAACTACACTAATGGTTATTGGCTTAACAAGCTTATCGGCAGAGCAAGTCAAAGCAAATAACATTGCTGGAGATTTAAGGACTGCATTGCTATACCTCATTCTAATGAATCATAATCGTGCATTATTATACATTATACTCATGAATTACTATAACAGATTCTAATGCTTTACTTGAAATAATACTTCTGCATTTCTATAAATCATACTATGCATTAATTATTGATAATTGTACCCGTCTACATTACAATATATGCTATTTTAAAATAGTTTTCAATCGGTATAATTCCGGTTTATCTTTGAGTTCACCGGAATGTTAGATAGGTAGAAATGTACCCAAAAGTTGTAGAGCTTCAAATTAATTATGATGAATTGTCATTTTCTTAACTACTAAAACTAATTGAATAACTAACGGAAATAGTAAAGCTTTAATCCTTTTCTCAATTAGCTACATAATTATTTTTAAATCAATCAATATGCAAATGAAAATAGCAAATAGTAGTAATGACCCCAAACTATTAAAGAGTAACAGTATTGATTCCTCTTCAATCCATTCAAGTCGACAATTCAAATTGAAAATATTTAGATATTGATAGAATATTTTGTAATTGATATGTTGATTCTGATAGCAAAATAGCTAATTTAGCACCTGGAGGTCAGGACCGAAATGGTTAAAAGAATATCCCAATGATAAATTATAATTGTTTGAATGCAGTCACGAAAAGGTATCCCTCGAGTCGAGGTAATTCCATATCAGCAGATCTCCTTAGCACCTCCAGCAAATTCTGTTGATTTTACGGTGCGATAGAGCGGCATGCCGTACACAAGAAGTCATGGCAGATAAGAGTGTAATAGACCTTAGCTGTCTCATTCCTAATGTATTTACATTTTTTATTGCTTCACCAGCCAAGAAGAATTATTAGGCGGAGATACTGTAGGCGATACGGCCAAATGAGTGAGCGGCCGCTCGATCACAAATTCAACATAGTCCGATAACAAATGTTTGGACTAGTGAAATTGTACACCTAGCTACACAAATTATATACCAATTAGATTTGCTTTATTTACATTTCAGTTTACATGAAAATAACCTGATGCTGGATATAGCCACATGGTCACTCATCACTCACATTGGTTCAATTCAGTTGACATGCAGAAGCGCACAATTATCACTCTCTTAAAATTACCTGAATTTTAATTTTAGAAATAGATGAAAACTCTATTCTAAATTACTGCTTTGATATCTCCAAAGACTAAATCTAAAGTTAAAATTGATGAAATCAGTGAATATTTTCGAATTTGTGGTGATGCCAGTGACTGAATCTGTCTGACTGTGGAATAGGCAGCACACTCTAACAAAATAAGCGAAGTCATCAAAATGCGCATTATTTACCCTGATGATATAATCACCAATTTGCCACAGACAATTTTGTCTTTTTAATTGCATGATATCTGCACTACTTTTTAAGCATTGATACTCTGAGCGAAATTGAACACGTCAGTCACAATCTCTTACGCAACATTTACTGGAGGTATATGCCGAAGAATTTAATGTCATGGAACATTCTTTGGATAACGGTACTTGGCTTCTCAAAAATATATCACACTTTCTTTTCCAGGATAGAACACACTGTGTGAAAAAAACTTGAAACACAAGACAATCGATATGTTCTTGCAGCTAAAATAGGATAACAATTATTTCTAAATATTGTGGTTATATTATTAGGAAAAAGTTACAGAGATTAAGTTAATTTAAAGGAATTCCGTATTTCAATTTTCTGTTATATTTCAATGGTGTTAATTCAGCTATTATCAAAACTACATATTCCATTATTATGAGAAATCAATGGATTATTCAATTTATTTTGATAAAATTTCAGATATTACAAATCAACGTTAACTTTTTCACATTTATAAACACACGGAAAATTGTTAATGTTTCGGCATTATTTTTATTCATATTAATTTTTGAATAGGTTTTACAAAAAGATATGAAAACAACGACGTTTGGTCTTTTTACTAGACACAAATTCACGTTTAATTTGAAAATAGGTAACATCTAAGAGAGAGAATGATCAATGAGAAAAGCCTATTCTACCTAGTGATGTCTAATCTAATATATTGCATGGAAAAGTAGTGGACGAAACGTCGTAGTTTACATATAGTTTTGAAAATTCTATTAAAAAATTAATATAAATAAAATTTTATCGAAACAAACAAAAATTGCGTTCCTCAGAAAAGTGAGTAAATAAATGTGATAAAATAATATATTAATTGGGGAAAAGTAAGAATCTCTTGAGCATTAATATAATAATTATCTAAAAATAATTAAACGTTCATTTTGCATCCAAATATTGACTCATTTTCTTGAGTTTAGTGTACATGTTCTGTTACACATGTCAGCCTGTTCTGAGTACTAGACTCCAAGAAAGATTAACGGATAGTACCTGTGAATATAAATATTAAAACAAGTGTTGGATCGTAAAGAAGGAATTAAGCTAATTATTGCACACTAACGAAAACAGTAAAATAAATTAGTGGCTGTAGCACTAACGTCACTCAATATCAATAACCAAAAGAAAATATCTAAACAATGCCACCTACATTTCCCCACCACATGACACTACATTCTATGTTCATGATGTCACGCTACCTTAGGCCCATTCTGTAGTAGCAGTTAAAACGCCGCGTTTTCACCACCTAGTTTACACCTCTTCAATTAATCTCAGTTAAATGAGTGGAAAGCGAATTTACAGTCTACACTAGCGTTTCTACCGCCTTCCTATCATTTAGTTAAGAGGCGTAAACTGGGAGGTAAAAACGCTGAGTTTTAACAGCTAGTATTGAATGGGCCTTATAGATTATGCACATTATAATATAGCATCAGGTACTGCTTCTTATTGATGGTTAGGCCTGGAGACTGTAGCGTACCTCCTAAAGTAGGGAATTATGACATCTGCCTCGCAAGGCTACAATTACTACCTTGCTATAATCGTTAGTGTAACTTTTATCACGTCATAAGAGTCTTGTCAAGACACTCTGTACGGAAAATAAAAAGGCGAGCATTAGCATAAAGCTGTAAATGTCTAACTCAACACATTATTAATTCGCCTCTTGAAATTATAATAAGGGCAACAGATGTAAATTATAGCAACACAAATTAGTTAATCATTTTACTGTGCATTTGTTACAGCTAAATAACACTACACACATTCTTCAGGAATTTTAAAGTAAATTACTTCAGATAAGATATAGGAATATGTCCTCTTCTCTCAAATATGCATTCAACAGAACATGAACCCTCTATTTCTGAATTTCAAGTACCATCTAACATTAAACTTCTTAATTCTTTGGGGCACGATGGGGCACCAAGTAACACACTTATAAAGTTACATTTGTTACAAATTGGGATACTATGTAACCCACCATGAAAATTTCATTTATGAGCACAAGTTTCAAGGTGGGACTATTTTTGTCCCACCTTGAAATGAGGCATTGAAACTATATTTTTTATCTTCAAATCTTGTGCTTCAAAGAGGTAAACTACACAAACCCTACCTTTTTGAATTGAACATCTTAAAACTACAAGACTAATATGCTGAAACTACACACACTACCTATTTGAATTAAACATCTTAAAACTACAAGACTGATATGCTGAAACTACACACACTACCTATTTGAATTGAACATCTTAAAACTACAAACTGATATTCTGAAACTACTCACACTACCTATTTGAATTGAACATCTTAAAACTACAAACTGATATTCTGAAACTACTCACACTACCTATTTGAATTGAACATCTTAAAACTACGAACTGATATTCTGAAACTACTCACACTACCTATTTGAATTGAACATCTTAAAACTACAAGACTGATATGCTGAAACTACACACACTACCTATTTGAATTGAACATCTTAAAACTACAAGACTGATATGCTGAAACTACACACACTACCTATTTGAATTGAACATCTTAAAACTACAAGACTGATATGCTGAAACTACACACACTACCTATTTGAATTGAACATCTTAAAACTACAAGACTGATATGCTGAAACTACACACACTACCTATTTGAATTGAACATCTTAAAACTACAAACTGATATTCTGAAACTACTCACACTACCTATTTGAATTGAACATCTTAAAACTACAAACTGATATTCTGAAACTACTCACACTACCTATTTGAATTGAACATCTTAAAACTACGAACTGATATTCTGAAACTACTCACACTACCTATTTGAATTGAACATCTTAAAACTACAAGACTGATATGCTGAAACTACACACACTACCTGTTTGAATTGAACATCTTAAAACTACGAACTGATATTCTGAAACTACACACCCTACCTGTTTGAATTGAACATCTTAAAACTACGAGACTGATATGCTGAAACTACACACACTACCTATTTGAATTTAACATCTTAAAACTACAAGACTGATATGCTGAAACTACACACCCTACCTGTTTGAATTGAACATCTTAAAACTACGAACTGATATTCTGAAACTACACACCCTACCTATTTGAATTGAACATCTTAAAACTACGAGACTGATATTCTGAAACTACACACCCTACCTATTTGAATTAGTCCTGATTGGTGTGTTTGGTGGTAGGAAATATCAACTCTTTAACCACAGAGCTTCAAAGACACCGACAAATCTTGGCACTAATTCTCACCCCTATAATGTATAAACTGAAGTCATTCAATTACACTACACAATAATAACAACGTCAAAGCTGCCAGAGCAAAGATTTACTACCTTTAGGAAATGAGACCTGCACTCTGCAGTGAATAGATATCAGAATTATTGGGGGAGGGGGTAAATTAAATAAGAGCTACGAGAGGGAAGTGCAACAACACAAATATCTATCTGAGCAATGCAGTCGCATTGACGAAATGAATTTAACGAAAAGGAACACAAGCACTGGTGGCTGGACTTACGGATGGAAGAGGAAAATGAAGAGGTGAAAGTGAATGTAGCTTACTAGTCTTCCTAACGCTAAATCTAAGAGGAAAATAAAGAGGTGATAGTGAATGCAGCCTACGAGTCTATATAACACAAAAATCTGAGTCCTTGTAGTTGAAGAGTATAATCCTAACACTATCCTCAAAACTAAAATGAAAAACAAGGTAAAAAGGATGAAGCTAATTTCTCCAATCACAAATAAAATACTTTTGAATCTGAAGATACGCTACATATATTTGATGATCAACGAACAGTTTCCTGCAACACACCAGTCGGTGTAGAGTGAAACATTTTACAACTGAGCAGCTATTGAAATAACTAAGAAAAGGGTACACTTCCACCACCAGTAATGGCTGACAAATTGATAAAATAGATTGAACAGGAAGATGGACAAATGGAGATAAATTTAACATTAACCTCTTCTAGCATCTCATTGAAAGTAGCAGACTGGGTAGCATAAGGCAGGCAGGCTGAGTTCACACCTCTATGGGTAAGTGTGAGTGATAGAGATCCATGATCTACAGATACGAGAGATGAGCAATAGATTAGATCTAGCCAGATGGTTGTGATGATTACATACCTACACACCAAATTAGTACAACTACCTAGTCATAACAATGGCCTGCTTAACGTATGCTACTAACACTCTCTTCCGATTAGAATGCAATGGTAGAACTAGTAAATCTTAACGGCAGATAAAGGTTTGATTTGTGTTAGATGACACTAAGGCTCCACACAAACCATTGACCAAATTGCTACCGTGGGATGATTATGCAAAGTATATGTGTAAGTAACTAGAGGTAATTTGACACCATTGTCATAGTGTGCTCTGATGTTATCCTGTAGATTTAGAGAGATTAGATACACATCTCTTAGCAGATCAATTTAACGGCAAATTAACTCTCCTTTGTGGTGCATTCAAATGATGTAGTAGACAGTGCCAATAATGGTTGGAGGGTGACATTCTGATTACCGTCAACACGCAGATGTACAACGAAGGAAAACACTAAACTTTGGAGTGACACCTTTTTTATTCACCTAAATAAAATTAAACACTTTACCGTATATTCTACAAAAAAGTACACTCGATTTTAAAATTGAATAAGCTATCCTATGAGTGAAAAATATATTGATGTCGTGGTCCGAATTTTCAATACAATATTTTATTCATTATTAGGCTTGCAAATTCTAGTAAAAAAATTTCACTAAACTTTTCAACCATAATAAATGATATAAAAACATTGTATTAAAGATACGGACTACTACACAAATTGATTTCTATTTATAGCGAGCTTATATAATTTTAAAACAGAGTGTACTTTTTGTGGGAGAAAGTTAGAATAAAGTAACATTCAGTACAACATAAATATTAATATATAGGGTTTTGGAGAGAGCTATAATGCAAATGTCGCAGCCACGACTTTTCATTATTTGATGTTAGGTCATTTCTCATCGCACGTAAAAATTTCTTTAATTTATATCAATAAAATCTATTCAATTTCTATCGCATAATTGGGATGGTTTTATAACCTCAAGGAAATGTTCGTATCCAGGATATGAAAAGAGACAACAAAAGTCTCCTCTTTCTTTCGAAATAAAAAAACATCGAAACTTTTCTTATCAAAATGGAAAACTGCAACAAATAGAAATGTGGGAAAGAAGAAAAACTGGCGATAGAAATGATAGACAACAGCAGCCTTCAGCAGAGAATTTCAGCCAAAACCAACGAGTTGAACCTGGCGAAAAGTTTTGCAAAAACCGAGAGTAAAGAAGTGAAGAAACTGAAACGAAAGGCAAAGAAGATAGAGAGTGAAATAACACCAATAGACAAAGACTACAAACAAATTAGAATGTCTCTGAAAGAACTTCAGAAATAGGAGAATTAGCAGCAAAAAACATTAGAGGACAACAAGAGGAAGATAAATGAGTTGGTTAGGAAATTGGAATAACTGGAGTAACCCTGTGATGAGACTAACACAGAACAATGTACTTCAGAGTAACAGAAACTCTACCGATACTACCAGTAACTCAGGGAGAAGTTAACAGAAATGAAGTAAAGTAAGAGCGAGAGTACCAGATGTGAGAGTGAGTAGGAAGAGGACATGCACGGAAAACTCTTGATGACAACCAAAGAGCAAGAGGTGTTGTAAAAGCAGGCAAAAGAGATGGAAAAGACTGTACGAGAGTAGGAAGCTAACGTGCATCAAATAGCTGACACCAACTGCCAACTAGACCAACAAATCAAGAAAATAGAGTAGAGCGTCATACCTAAACTGGAGAAAGAGTTGGCTCTGCAAAGACAGACAATTCAACAACAAACATCTAGAGCTGAAGTACACCAGAGCAAGAAAAGTGAACAGCTTTCTTGTAACGAATAACTTGGTCACAAGATAAGCACAAACTGTAACATGGAGTCCAAACTAGTGGAAGAACTGAAAATAACTTAGAACAGTTTGAACAGAATGAAGTTAGACTACAGTAAGAACTTGTTAATTTAGCAGAATTTGACCCCAAGGATAGAGAGCATGAGGAGGGAAAACTAGAGACTGATGAACCACTTGGCCAAACTGAAGGAGAAGAGTGAGAGACTGAGAGCAGACTAGTGTACTGACAACACAAACTGATATGAATGTACTTAAATAAATTGCAACACCATTATCAGTTTATTGTTCCCCCACTGTAATGCAGGACAATATTGTATACTCGTGTAGAGTTATTGTACTTCTGGTTGAGAAGTTAAGTTGAATAGTCATAATTTGATGAAATTTCAGGAGAGTGAGAATCTAACTTATGAAATGCTTGGTGGAGGTTTTAGTACCTTACAGTACACTTTGGTGAAGCAACACATTCTTAGTAAATAGCACTACTTTACAGTGCATATGAACAACACACAGCACTTTTTTCAGTACATAGGGACAACACACAGCACTACTTTTCAGTACATAGGAACAATAAATAGCACTACTTTCCGGTACATAGAGCCAACACCCAGCACTTCTTTTCAGTACATAGGAACAATAAATAGCACTACTTTCCAGTACATAGGGACAATACTCTACTTTCCAGTACATAGGGACAATACTCTACTTTCCAGTACATAGGGACAATACTCTACTTTGCAGTACATAGGGACAATACTCTACTTTGCAGTACATAGGGACAATACTCTACTTTCCAGTACATAGGGACAATACTCTACTTTCCAGTACATAGGGACAATACTCTACTTTCCAGTACATAGGGACAATACTCTACTTTCCAGTACATAGGGACAATACTCTACTTTCCAGTACATAGGGACAATACTCTACTTTCCAGTACAAAGGGACAATACTCTACTTTCCAGTACATAGGAACAATACTCTACTTTCCAGTACATAGGGACAATACTCTACTTTCCAGTACATAGGGACAATACTCTACTTTCCAGTACAGAGGGACAATACTCTACTTTCCAGTACATAGAAAGGGTATGCCCCCCTTCGTGTTCATGAGTGAGTTTATAAAATTCAATTTGTCCAAGTATCTTTTGTATATTATTTATAGAGTTTGTAGGTGTGTAATTTGTATAATTTAATAAGTGACTAATACATAATTTGTGGTAATTTAAGACTATTAGGCCAGTAGGTGGGTAATAATAGCAGGACTTAGGAAGTGCAACATCCTCCCCTATACTATCATTAGTGTTTTTATGTTCCACCGCTGCTCTAGAGTCTCTGCCAGTGCTATTCCTAGGGGAACACAATTGAGATATTAGTCTTCGCCTCTAGAATTATAGAGTGTAATACAAATTAGCATTATTTTGCATTATTACTTTGACTTTACATGAGTTAGGGAAGGAAGGGACATTAGTTAGGAATCACACAGCGGAGGAAATGAACTCGCAAATGAAACAATCACTAGGGTGAGTCAAGATGACATAAACAATTACTAGAGTGTAGAAAATAGAAACAATTGCTAGAGTGTAGAAAATAGAAACAATTGCTAGAATGTAGAAAATAGAAACAATTACTAGAATGTAGAAAATAGAAACAATTACTAGATTAAGAGTAGAAAATAGAAACAATTGCAAGTGAAACAACTACTAGAGTGAGTGTATTATAGTTTATTGCAAATGAAACAATAGACCACCAAAGTAAAGTGAGCGCCGTTACAACTCAGTTTGTCAGCGGAATATTCTGATGTTATTCGTACGAGGATAAAAATGAGGTGCATTAACATCTGTACAGCTGCGATTTACTTAATATTGGAGAATTTTAATTCGACATTTCAATGCCTAACATCTAACCGCATTCATTGCTGTAAAGGTTATTGAAATTCGTTCTGAAATGAAAAAGTGATGAGTTATTTGATACGTTTTCACAGCCTCTAAAGAGGACCCCAGAAATTAAACAATTATCATATTGAGAATTGTAAAGAAAATAACAGTTAGAGATGAAACAATTACTATGTAGAGCATTTTAAAGAAACTCTAAATAGAATCACAGTGTAGCAAATGATAGTAATTCTGACTCCCTTGCCACCACAATCTAAATAATAAATAAATTGAATAATACTAATAATTTAACAGGGCAAAATCACGCATTAAATCACATTGAGTTGCAATTTTCTATACCACCATAGGAAACAACAACGCATTTGGTATACTAAGACCTGTCCATTGAAACGACCACGCCTTGATTTATCTAGACCTGCTCAAAGAAATAAAACACCAAAGAATTTTTAGATAAATTAACTTCGGAAAGTTCCACTGCCAGAAATTCCACCAACGGGAAAATTTCACCGCTTAACACTAGATTTCATTTAAATAATTGAAGTATAACATTAAATAAAACTGGAAGTTTTTTTAGGTTTTATAAGTATAGGTTTTATGCAGTCACCCGTGGTGACTGAATACAATGATACATTTCATTATTATACATAGCTCATAGTACACATTTTTCACTATCGAACTTCACAGGGAGAGACAAGGATTGGCTAATATTGCAATGACAGAGAATAAAGTCGATACTTTTGCTGCATAGAGTACTCTTTCATCATAACCTAGGAATTAATTCATTGACAAACTAGAAAAGTTACTAAAGTTTTATCAAGGATAATGATAGTAACTATAGAATTACACGACAATGAATATCTATGCCAATACTATAATCAAGTACATTATCTCTTCACGGACACTAGATACCATTTTTAGACGAACAAATAGTCATTATTTCGACAAGAGAGTTACGGGGTTATTATTTGGGAGATATATGAATTATTATTTGGGAGATATTGGTCAGCATCTATGAAATAATGATTAGAATTTATTTGACTGTGCGAGACACTGGTTATCCTAACCATACACACTGGTTATCCTAACCATACACACTGGTTATCCTAACAATACACACTGGTTATCCTAACCATACACACTGGTTATCCTAACCATACACACTGGTTATCCTAACCATACACACTGGTTATCCTAACCATACACACTGGTTATCCTAACCATACACACTGGTTATCCTAACCATACACACTGGTTATCCTAACCATACACACTGGTTATCCTAACAATACACACTGGTTATCCTAACCATACACACTGGTTATCCTAACCATACACACTGGTTATCCTAACCATACACACTGGTTATCCTAACCATACACACTGGTTATCCTAACCATACACACTGGTTATCCTAACCATACACACTGGTTATCCTAACCATACACACTGGTTATCCTAACCATACACACTGGTTATCCTAACCATACACACTGGTTATCCTAACCATACACACTGGTTATCCTAACCATACACACTGGTTATCCTAACCATACACACTGGTTATCCTAACCATACACACTGGTTATCCTAACCATACACACTGGTTATCCTAACCATACACACTGGTTATCCTAACCATACACACTGGTTATCCTAACCATACACACTGGTTATCCTAACCATACACACTGGTTATCCTAACCATACACACTGGTTATCCTAACCATACACACTGGTTATCCTAACCATACACACTGGTTATCCTAACCATACACACTGGTTATCCTAACCATACACACTGGTTATCCTAACCATACACACTGGTTATCCTAACCATACACACTGGTTATCCTAACCATACACACTGGTTATCCTAACCATACACACTGGTTATCCTAACCATACACACTGGTTATCCTAACCATACACACTGGTTATCCTAACCATACACACTGGTTATCCTAACCATACACACTGGTTATCCTAACCATACACACTGGTTATCCTAACCATACACACTGGTTATCCTAACCATACACACTGGTTATCCTAACCATACACACTGGTTATCCTAACCATACACACTGGTTATCCTAACAATACACACTGGTTATCCTAACCATACACACTGGTTATCCTAACCATACACACTGGTTATCCTAACCATACACTCTGGTTATCCTAACCATACACACTGGTTATCCTAACCATACACTCTGGTTATCAATCAAGAATATGAGAGATTGGTTGTCCTCTCTCCTTTGGTTATCTTTCCCTTCATTGAGATAAGATAGCAATTATCAGTGAGTTGTGACGTCACCAGTGAGGTATGACGTAAAAATAGACTAAGATGCCATTAGTCGCCAGATTAACTAACGCACGTGCAAGAGTAGCGTGCGTGTAGTTTGTTGTACACTGTTATTATTTTATTAGCAAATTGCTATGTAGAGACGGAGGAGAAAAAATAGTCACCAGCTATTATCTAAATATTTATATTGTAGCTACCTGCAATTAGGAGAAAAGAAAACGAGAATCTACAGCACTAGTTATCCTCTTCGTGGCAAAAATACTCACAACTCACATTTAATCACTAGGGGGAGTTACCAGTTATTGAATACAACAACATTATCGAGAATAGAAGACAAAAATAAATAGCTGCTATAATAATTATACATTTTTCCTAATAAAATAAAAAATGTGAAGGAGTTCGATATTTCGGAACTTACCCATTTCACTCTAGCTCTACCTGAGTCAATTTTTTAGACAATTCATTCTTGTTATCAATTCACAGATATAAATTCTATTACATTCCTTATGACTATTGCTTACAATTTTGTTAGACTACAAGAACATGATTCTAGTCAGTCCAAAATAACAGTACTGTTAATTGTACTCAGTCATATCCCGTAGATGTTTTTGGTCCTCTCAAGGCTCCAAGGAAAGAATTGAGCTTATTACATATTATCGCAGAACTAAAGTTCAGGATTCTGCATTACCACATAAAATTCGTTTCAGAATATAATTTTAAATGCTTTTGAAGTTTTCAATACTTTGTGTACAACAATTGTACGAAACACTAGTCTGACAATGAAGAAAAAGATTGTACACTCTTCGTTTTGATTGAATGGAAATTAAATGAACAAACAATGCATGTTCGGTCTACGTTAAGATTTATATTGTTTCCTGATACATCAAAAACGTTTCTAAAATAGATTAATAATAATGTAGACATGAATATCTAATATTGGACTGATAATAAATACCTACCTGATATTCAAAACAAACTGTGTGAATTCTTTCTCTTCGAACTGAAAACTATAGCAAGTCAGACAGAAACGGTTATTGTTTTGGGTTTGCAGCAAAATGGTAAAAGACATTAGCCCGATTGATTAAAACAAAAATGCTTAGAGAGGACATTTAATGATGAATGCTTGTAATACAAATTATACATTGAAATGTATACATATATTAACACTTTTCCTCTTGACGTCATCGACCTTTCCTGACGGCATCGACAATCAACCCTCGTCATCTTGACGGCATCAACATTTAACCCTCGTATTCTTGACAGCATCGACATTTTAACCCTCTTCATCTTGACAGCATCGACATTTAACCCTGGTCCTGTTGACAGCATTGACTTTCAACCCTTTGCTCTGTAGGCACATACAGTTACACATATACCACTTCATAATTCATAGGTAACGAATGTGCTGGTTTAGTACCGAAACACACTAAGGCTATCGTAAGAGTGCCACCTTTGGTACAGAGCACATTACCACACAGTGTGTATTTGACTGTTGGTTGGATGTGAGAAAAATGTCAAACTACAACAATTATGATACGATTTAATTCTATGAACAAAATAATCGTCCTGATGGAAAAATATCCTGGTAACAGAAAATATCCGGAAAATAGAGTATCTGCTTAACAAATAATCCGGGATAACAAAAAATTTTCTGAAATTAAAAATCAGGGAAATTATATTTAAAAATTCCGGATATTTATAATTTTCTTCATGGCCCGTCATTTTAAAAGTGTAATACACTAAAAAAATCCTGATAACCGATATCCGGATAACAACAAAAAATACCGAATTTACAAAAAAAAAATCGGGAATATAAAAAGATCCTAGATTGCAAAAATAAACCATATTCATAATGAAATAATTTTAATGTACTATTTCTAAGCATCTATTTTTGCTTTTAATCTTGCAGTGATGCACAGTTATGAATTTTACACAAGATATACCTATTGAAAAAACTGAGCAGTACTTTATCAGCTAAATAGTCTCTCGAAATATTGACGACATCCACATTAACCAGATTGTAAAAAGTAATTATTAGACAATATTCAAAACTTTAGTCAGTAGTATGTTCAACTGGCGCATAATGTGCATCATAAGTAAGAACAATAAGATACCATTATTTGACTTTGAGGCTGCATAGGGTTACCCTTCTACAGACATTAGCAATTTGGGAGATGTATAGTTAGTATGTTGAAGTTAAGCAGAGACAAGTTGTAGCTACACCACACCTGTGATCTTCACACTCACCTGTCACACTAATTACAGGTGATGCAAACCGTGTAAAGACCATCTCACACACCTACATAGTTAAACAACTTATTAGACAACATTGGAGTGAAAAGAATTAAAAACATATTAAAATGTGGGATCAGACAGTTACTCATTTTCGATAATAGAAGAAAAAGTATAAAATTATCTTATCATTTAACTGGTTATTTCAATTAATATTTATTACAATTTTCATATCCAATCATCGATTCAGGGTCGATATTTTTGGACTTCTCTAAGCATTCATCTTTGATTATACTGTGTGAATACCTCCACATTATTATCAAAAATGAATTTCTACGAATTTAAGGAATCTATTCGTGAATGATTTCAATCTTATATATCTGGGCACAAGCAGTATGTTTCGTTAGGTGAAACATCTTCTAATCTTAGAGGTAGTACTCATGGAGTACCGCAGGGAAGTGCGCTGGGACCGTTAATGTTCCTGATATTCATTTACGACCTACAAATACATCTTATCAATTGAAATATTCTTTTCATTTTAGGAATTTAAACATTAATTTCCTCCAACTTGTTGATTACCGTATTTTAGTGTTGATGTATCAGACAATATTCTATAATTTAAATTTCTATCTCTTTCTGAGCCTTCCACGGCACAGTGATGTTCACTTTTATTCTACTAGAAACTGCACTGATTGGCTAATTCCACGTTTCTGGAAGTCTAAATCGCAGACGTGTGTTTCTTTCATTGGTCCTAAATAGTGGAATGCACTACTGGATGCAATAAAAACATCTTCCTCTTTGTCGATATTCGAGAAAACTCTTAGATGCCATAGGATTGATGCTTATTGGGAATTAATTTATCTTATAGTTATTCTTAAAGACTGGTGTTGCATTTATTATTGTAATACCAAGAAGTTAATTATTTATACTGTCTTATATAAGTTTTGTTAAGTATTTTTTTCACGATGTTAAAGTCTCGTATCGGTATCCATTTCTATACCGGCAATTTTATGTGATTCAAGATTTTTCCATTTTACTTTTTTATCTTAACACTCAAGTCACCTGAAGAATTGCACTTGCATTTTATATCCATCTTATATGAGTTGCCTTGAAAGTCTTTTAGAGCTTCTTGGGCCTTGATTACATAAGTAAATAATCAATATGTTTTATATTTTGTGTGCATGTACATTATTATATTAATTTGTTGTACAATCGAAACCTTACCTACAACTAATAATAACAGTGTTAGTTACTTTGTTCTCAGCGAACATAGCATTGGCATTACATTTTCACACCTGAAGTGTAATTTGGTGTAAAATAAGGAGGGTGAGGCTAAATTATAGGTCCTATAAACTAAGCCCATAAATCTTTAGAAGCCTATAAAATGAAGCTAATATTCAGTCGATAGTGTGTAAAATTGCATAGTGAAATGAGTGTAAATATTAACATTATTATATCCAATAACACGAGTCAATAAACACTAAAATGTACCATCAACTGAATAAATAAACTAATTAAAAATAATCACAAACATATTCATAAAATTAATAGTAAATAGTGTAATCAAGTACACACAGTAACCTAAGTTACGAAAACTGTCCCACATTATCGATCATACAGCAAAAATGTATAATTTCACTCTTTAATTGGTATCCATGTTACATGCAGGTAACATGGATACCAACTGAATAGTACATTTAAATGGTAGTACATATTAAATTATAGAACATTATGGCTTTATAGACACATTAGTAATATCAATAGAGTGTAACGACAGTTTGAATGTACAAACACATGCTCTGTGTACCACCAGTAAATAAAATAAATGAGAGAAAATAGTCTCAGTTTAATGGTAGAAATTAGTCAGTGTTGAATAAACAGACTCTGTTTGTAGTAATATTATAGTGACTATATTATACATCTTAACATGTACACCTCTTGTAAACCTATTAATCTGTTAACATTAGAATAGAGTAGAAGCCTTCAAATTGGATAGGTGAATTAGCACCTTCATTGCTCTAAAGTCTATCCCATACCTTACCACATCTTAATTTGATATCAAATAGTTCAACTTATTGGAACACTTTAAATAAAGCATATTAGATGAATATGTGGCAAATTTACTACAATGAGATGTACATTATATTAGGTAGCTACGAAAAATAAATCCAATATAGTAACAAGATGACGAGCACTTGGTGGAGTGCACACTAATGCCGCCGATTACAAATGACCTTGACCTTTGACTTGATCCATCCCAAAATCTAACCTAATGGTTCCTGGACATTGACCAATCGTTTCAAAAAATGTCAGACAATTTGGTTGAATACTTTTTGAGTTATGCGAATAACAAGATGACAAATAAATAAATACTGCCTGCCCTTTTTGCAACGATAATTATATCTTCATTGGTGTAAATTTGATGTTAGTCATATGATAAAAAATGCACTGCAAAAGAAAATGTTTCCTATCACACATACCTTAGTCCCCAGTTAGTGGCAAGTCCCACATTCTAATTGGTATCCATGATACCTACAGGTGATGAGTAGGGTTGTGACAATATGCGCTTAAATCAAATATTTTCGAGATCTATGATTTCAAACGCATATTGTCACAAGCCTAGTAATGATACATGCTTCAAAGGGAGTAAATGTTTCTAGTTTGGAGAAGATATAGAATAGAACTGTAAGAAGTTGCACATTATTAGAGTTATACTTGAATAGGTACGCAGTAGATGATAAGATGCATATTTGACCAACTAATAGGGACATAGAGACCAGTAGTTATGGTGGGTATATTTGTGAATGTTCTAACTAGCTATAGCCTGAAGCACAGGTGTCATTTGACCAATTAAAAAGATTGGACTAATCTGGTTTGATTAATCGTATTTGATTAATTCAATCAATAAGATTTGACTAATTAATGGTGACATAGAGACCATGGAAACAGTATTTGACACCAAAGATCTAAGAGACTAAAGCAGGAGAGAGGAGGTGTGAGAGGACATTTTTTGTAGCTAGAGAAGGCGTGTTCTTAAACAAACAACTCTCTCTTTGTGACCAATAATGAGCGCTAGTGTAAACACAGTCAGCCAATGGCGAGGCAGAGAGAGAGAGAGAGAGGGGGGGGGGTGAAATGAAGTAACGTGAAGCATCTACAACAACACACACTAGATAGTAAAACAACAGAAAGATGAAGTGTTGGAATACATCTTCAATAAAATAGGGTAACTCAAAATACTGTTACACCTTTCGAGAAAAACTTTAGGAATAAAAAATAATGGCTAGAATGTCACTGCCTTTCAAAATGAAGGAAAAAAAGTAATTAAATCGGACAATTTTAATAATGTTGAAAAACTTTGCCAAGAAACAACCTAAGTACAGAGTTTGGAAGAATGTTACTAACTGGGAAAGAAGACAGTATTTATTCATTAATTTGGCATCTTAATTCCCTGGAATTTGGTGGGATGGATGGTCAATGTCCGAGAACCATATAGTACAATTTTGGTAACGATATGCTCAAAGGTCAAGGTCATTTTTAACTCAAAAGTATTACACCAATTTGACTCAAATTTGGTGGGACGATTGGTCATTATCCACGAAACAGCTTGATAAATTTTGAGTGCGAAAGGACCAAAGGTCAAGGCCATTTATAACCATGGATTTTTGGGGTGATCGATGTCATTTATAAGCGATGGCGAAGGTAGGCGTTCTACGATGGCCCGTCTGTGCCGTTATCTAATTCTAATTACTTTAGTTGCATCAAAAACTACCAACTGTTCACTAAGGCTAGATTGTAGTTAATTCTAATTACTTTAGTTACATCAATAACTACCAACTGTTCACTAAGGCTAGATTGTAGTTAATTCTAATTACTTTAGTTACCTCAATAACTACCAACTGTTCTCTAAGGCTAGATTGTAGTTAATTCTAATTACTTTAGTTGCATCAAAAACTACCAACTGTTCACTAAGGCTAGATTGTAGTTAATTCTAATTACTTCAGTTATATCAATAACTACCAACTGTTCACTAAGGCTAGATTGTAGTTAATTCTAATTACTTTAGCTACCTCAATAACTACCAACTGTTCTCTAAGGCTAGATTGTAGTTAATTCTAATTACTTTAGTTACCTCAATAACTACCAACTGTTCTCTAAGGCTAGATTGTAGTTAATTCTAATTACTTTAGTTACCTCAATAACTACCAACTGTTCTCTAAGGCTAGATTGTAGTTAATTCTAATTACTTTAGTTACCTCAATAACTACCAACTGTTCAGTAAGGCTAGATTGTAGTTAATTCTAATTACTTTAGCTACCTCAATAACTACCAACTGTTCTCTAAGGCTAGATTGTAGTTAATTCTAATTACTTTAGCTACCTCAATAACTACCAACTGTTCACTAAGGCTAGATTGTAGTTAATTCTAATTACTTTAGTTACCTCAATAACTACCAACTGTTCTCTAAGGCTAGATTGTAGTTAATTCTAATTACTTTAGTTACCTCAATAACTACCAACTGTTCAGTAAGGCTAGATTGTAGCTAATTCTAATTACTTTAGCTACCTCAATAACTACCAACTGTTCACTAAGGCTAGATTGTAGTTAATTCTAATTACTTTAGTTACCTCAATAACTACCAACTGTTCTCTAAGGCTAGATTGTAGTTAATTCTAATTACTTTAGTTACATCAATAACTACCAACTGTTCACTAAGGCTAGATTGTAGTTAATTCTAATTACTTTAGCTACCTCAATAACTACCAACTGTTCTCTAAGGCTAGATTGTAGTTAATTCTAATTACTTTAGTTACCTCAATAACTACCAACTGTTCTCTAAGGCTAGATTGTAGTTAATTCTAATTACTTTAGTTACCTCAATAACTACCAACTGTTCTCTAAGGCTAGATTGTAGTTAATTCTAATTACTTTAGTTACCTCAATAACTACCAACTGTTCAGTAAGGCTAGATTGTAGCTAATTCTAATTACTTTAGCTACCTCAATAACTACCAACTGTTCTCTAAGGCTAGATTGTAGTTAATTCTAATTACTTTAGTTACCTCAATAACTACCAACTGTTCTCTAAGGCTAGACTGTAGTTAATTCTAATTACTTTAGCTACCTCAATAACTACCAACTGTTCTCTAAGGCTAGATTGTAGTTAATTCTAATAACTTTAGTTACATCAATAACTACCAACTGTTCTCTAAGGCTAGATTGTAGTTAATTCTAATTACTTTAGTTACCTCAATAACTACCAACTGTTCTCTAAGGCTAGATTGTAGTTAATTCTAATTACTTTAGTTACCTCAATAACTACCAACTGTTCTCTAAGGCTAGATTGTAGTTAATTCTAATTACTTTAGTTACCTCAATAACTACCAACTGTTCTCGGCTAGATTGTAGTTAATTCTAATAACTTTAGTTACATCAATAACTACCAACTGTTCTCTAAGGCTAGATTGTAGTTAATTCTAATTACTTTAGTTACCTCAATAACTACCAACTGTTCTCTAAGGCTAGATTGTAGTTAATTCTAATTACTTTAGTTACCTCAATAACTACCAACTGTTCAGTAAGGCTAGATTGTAGTTAATTCTAATTACTTTAGCTACCTCAATAACTACCAACTGTTCTGTAAGGCTAGATTGTAGTTAATTCTAATTACTTTAGTTACCTCAATAACTACCAACTGTTCTCTAAGGCTAGACTGTAGTTAATTCTAATTACTTTAGCTACCTCAATAACTACCAACTGTTCTCTAAGGCTAGATTGTAGTTAATTCTAATTACTTTAGCTACCTCAATAACTACCAACTGTTCACTAAGGCTAGATTGTAGTTAATTCTAATTACTTTAGTTACCTCAATAACTACCAACTGTTCTCTAAGGCTAGATTGTAGTTAATTCTAATTACTTTAGTTACCTCAATAACTACCAACTGTTCTCTAAGGCTAGATTGTAGTTAATTCTAATTACTTTAGTTACCTCAATAACTACCAACTGTTCTCGGCTAGATTGTAGTTAATTCTAATAACTTTAGTTACATCAATAACTACCAACTGTTCTCTAAGGCTAGATTGTAGTTAATTCTAATTACTTTAGTTACCTCAATAACTACCAACTGTTCTCTAAGGCTAGATTGTAGTTAATTCTAATTACTTTAGTTACCTCAATAACTACCAACTGTTCAGTAAGGCTAGATTGTAGTTAATTCTAATTACTTTAGCTACCTCAATAACTACCAACTGTTCTCTAAGGCTAGATTGTAGTTAATTCTAATTACTTTAGTTACCTCAATAACTACCAACTGTTCTCTAAGGCTAGACTGTAGTTAATTCTAATTACTTTAGCTACCTCAATAACTACCAACTGTTCTCTAAGGCTAGATTGTAGTTAATTCTAATTACTTTAGCTACCTCAATAACTACCAACTGTTCACTAAGGCTAGATTGTAGTTAATTCTAATTACTTCAGTTATATCAATAACTACCAACTGTTCACTAAGGCTAGATTGTAGTTAATTCTAATTACTTTAGTTATATCAATAACTACCAACTGTTCACTAAGGCTAGATTGTAGTTAATTCTAATTACTTTAGCTACCTCAATAACTACCAACTGTTCACTAAGGCTAGATTGTAGTTAATTCTAATTACTTTAGTTACCTCAATAACTACCAACTGTTCACTAAGGCTAGATTGTTGTCATAAACAATCATTACAGCCACAGAACACCGACCAATTTGTCCACAGAAGAAATTATGCAATGCTTTGTGTATATTAGAAAAGTACAGTCGAATCTTCAAGTAAATCACTCATAATACACCTATGCAACTCATTCGAGCATGATACCAATGGTAGAAGATGAGGTCGTGTAACTATATAATCACAGTAAAAAGCATATGGTTCAATACATTACGGCTTTAGGGACATTGTCAGTAGGCGACACTAAGGGTTTTCCTGTAGTTCAGACAATTGGACTGTGCAATAAATTAAATAAGTGTTTGATTTTATTGTTCTGCTACCGAGTACAGTGTACAGTCGCAAACTCTACTCTGTGATATCGACTGTACTGTCTTTCTAAAAGATAGCGATACCAGTAGTCAATTATGTTGATAAAGGAAGGCTTTATAGTGCTACTTATCGAAATAACTATGATGTGAAGAGAATAGTGAGAAATGTTAGAGTTGGGTACATAATTAAACTACTAGTTTGGACATAAAGTTATTGGTGAACTAAATAGATATGTCAAGATACTAATTAGCAGATGTTTCTAAAATTAGTAATAAGGAAAGTGGGAAGAAAATTAAGTTATGAAATTTAGAAGCCGCTGAACTGTCAAAAATGATAGAAGAGGCAATTATTATGAATTGAAAAAAATGTCACCATAAAAAATAAAAAATAAGTTGACGTACTATCAAAATCAATTCTTGTTTCACTAATTGCTAAATGTGAAGTCTATTTATGTGCGCGATAGTACATAGCAGAGAATGCAGCAATTGTCCAAAAGATACTAATTAATTACGACACTTAGGTATAATAATGACTATGTATATCATCACCTGGACAATTAAGCCACAGGTTAGTACAGTCGTGCATAGAAATACCACGTACCATCACCTGGTAAAGGCGGTGTGACTAATCAACTTACGAACTTCATTCACACCAATCTACACTTCATAATTTGAAACTTGATATATAAGACCAAACCCTTTCAAAAAGAATTAGTACTCTATCAGTATAGCATAACAGAAAATGTTTGAATGAATAAGAAAAGCAAAGAACTGAAAGTACTCAATAACCTAACTTTATACTCAGGTTAAGTTCAACTGATCAAAGACAAACAGAGCCAAATGGTAGAGCTAATGATTTAACTCCTACCAGTCTCTGACATTCCTCCTCAAAGCCTTCCCTGTAAATCGCACAACAACAACAACAATAACGACATCAATAGGACAATTTGTCAGAGCAGACCAAATTTGCCAAAAAGTGACCGGCTTGGACAAACAGATTGTGGTGCTGGATTGACGAGATTGCAGTCTGCACAATTACCTACTTTCTCATAAGTTACACCAATTACAAGAACAGCTTCCAATATTGCTCACATTGATAGTGGTAACCATTCAAAGATAGCTGCTAGTACCAGCTCTGCCAAGTGATAAATTAAGTACATTTCACGCAGCAGACTGAATAACACCATTGCGTTAGTAGCTTCAAATTATACCTCAGCGGAGGATGCTTTGCCTAATTTAATTAGCCTTTGTGATCAAAGGACCTTTGAATTATAGCATCTTCCTTTACACCTTAGAATTATGACTCCGGGGAAAGAGAACTCAACTTGTGAACTGTAACTCATTCTACACACCTCTGGAAACTTGATAATGTACTTACTGGGTCATCTGTGACCACTGAATATTAGATGTACATTTGTGAATCAATAAAAGCGAGTCTACCTGCTAAAATTCGTTAACTTTATAATCTCTTTCTTGGGAGTGATTTCGAGGGATTGTAGGTGACCGGTAAATCTAGTTTTTCCGAGACACAATCGTAGCAGCCACTAACATCTTTTCTGACGAGTTTGTTCACGAAAATGTTAGTGAATTCAGTTCACATGAGTGTAGTTGAGGTGCAATCAGTCTATTTTCGGCTACTCTATGATTTAGTGAGCGTATATCCTTACATTAGGAAGCAAAGGCGCTAAGTGATCTACAGCATATAGCTCACTTATCAATGTCAAACGCAGCTAGCGTAAATAGCCTTAACTAAGTACAGTCACATTATGACGTCACGCCTCAGCCAATCGGAACACACCAAACTAATGACAAAGGGGTAGTGCACCAATAAATTGAAATACAATGCTAGCTAATAATTGACTAACTAATATCATTTTCAATTTTAAGGAAGGGCATTTGAAGGCAACGTAATTAAGATTACAACATAATTTGATTTAAAAAAGTTGCTAAAATCTCCTACATTATGTACAGCAGTTCTCAAACTAGTGATTGTCACTATTTATTAACATTATATAGAACATTAAAGTGAAAAGTCTCTCTAAATCAAGTGAAGTAATGTCACTATTTCTTTAATAATAAGAAGAAAAGGGGCGTTTATTTCCAAAAGAGGGCGTTATTTTTCGAATTCTTTATTTCAGAGAAAAGGTGTAGGAAGCGTGACTAATTCATCTCATAAACCTCATCTTTTGTCACAAATGTGCATGCGCACAATAAACTATTTTACTAAGAGGAATTTTACTATGAGTAGCTCGTGTAATCTTCAGAGTTATCTGCTTAGTAACCCAATACCTTAGAAATTTTAATTTAGAAAACTCCTCCAGGAAATTCACAGATTTTTTATTTGTGTTGTTGCTTTACCCTTCACGACGTTAGGTTACAAATTATAAACCTAAAATAATATATAATTCAACATTTTAATTACTTCTATAATGATTTAAAAAATCCTGTCGTTCTTTAATTTTGAGCTAGCAAACATCGCAGACCACATAACTGCTCTAGAAAATCCATGTAAATCAATATATCTTTTACTCTTCTCTCAATTAAAAGTGTGCAGCTAACAAAAACACAAAAGTTATTTGGCTGACATTAGAATTTTGAATAAAAACAAATTGAGTAGCCAGTGATTGTTGCCATACACAGAGAAATCTAATTAAAATCTCCCATCATTTTTTATTCCTACTTAATATTAGAACAAAGCAGAGCAGTGAAGTTACAAATATCAACTAGTACGCAGCATGCTATAGCTAATATAGTCTAGAAATGAGCAGAAAGGCGATACCAAACTAACTAACCAGTCTTCTAGACCTATCAATTATAAATTATGCTTGGTAAATATCTTTGCAATCATAAGCACTTTACTATGGCGATATATCAACACAAGTACGTACTGTACCATCCACTAACTTTGAACCAGTACCATCATCACTCAGCAACAGATTTAACATAAAGTATAAACAAAAGCGGTCCCAAGATAGACTCCTGCGGTAATCCCTATACTATATTGGCTAACGTTTACAATCTAGAGAAATAGATATGGCTATGTCAGAGATTGGTAGATAGTATATTTGTAATTGATGGTACATGCTTCAGGACTTACTAACGAGTACTTATACCATGATATTAGGTAATAATTTCTTGTTAATACAGGTATGATATCTGGATCGTAAAAAGTTGTTCACATGGAAACTATATACATCGTACGTTTGATAACTTCTTTTATGAGCTAGGGTGTCCATTAATTACATTTTTTATATTTTATCAAGTATTGATGCTGAACTCATTAATGATGGCAACAATGAGGCAAAAAATGAATGAAGGGTAAAATTGAACATGAATATGGAGTGCATTGGGCCGAATAATGGTGGAACTTTTGACTATCTTAAAACCTGGTTTTTCTTCAATTTGATAACATTCGTACTTGAAAAAAGCTTCGATTCCTCACTTTTAAAAACAAACTATACATTTTTTAAATCTATTACAATATAGAATAGTCTTAAAGAAATTACTACAATATATTAGATACTTTTATTCATCTAATGAACTCACAATTTACATAAACTCTACAACTGAGCTTTACCCTGCGAAAGAGTAAAATGAAGCGTATGCACCCTTAGGCAGACTCATTTGTTTAAGGCAAATTGCATTCCCCATACCTACTCATACTTTACAAATTACGTGAGCTAGTATTTAGAATGATTATCTTCCATTATTTTATTACCCGGTGTGTTATTAGCGGAGTAATGGCCACTAAAGACACCTACAAACTGAGGATTTCCGCTACTGGGGTCCGCGTGGTGGAAACTCTATCCCTCGATGGGACCACACTAACTACTCTAAATTGCATTCAAATTGATAGAAAATGAAGCATCTTCAAACTTGTCTGTCATGTTCAATCTATTGGATGTCAATCAAATAATTAAAATACAAAATGAAGACTGACCCTATTTATATGTTTATATTTTTTAAATTTCAAATAGACTATTGGCCAAATTTCCTACATTGATTATGAATTTCTAACCATAACACCATTAATTCTATTTTAAGCTAGTATAAAAAGAGGTTAAACAGTTGAATAAAATAGCAGTTATATATCTGAATAATCGTACTAGAGATTAAAAAACAGTTCGTCATGAACATTGAGAATGACAATGTGTCGAAAAGAGTTTATCGACAATAGACATCCCCGGTGTGTTATTCTCCGGAGTCATTTACACATCTATTAGCGTTACAAATGACAATAACTCAACAGTTAATCTATTGTCAGTAGCTACCGGAAAGTGAACACACCTAAGCCTTTGTAAAGACTTTCAAAAAGCCTTTACCATTTCCTCTCCCAACTTTCACACTTAATGAAATTAAAAAAAAAAACATAATTGGAAATTGATGCAAAAGGTGAGATATTGACATCGGTTGGAGATATTTCTCATTTAGACCCGTAAATATTCCAGGAGAAGATAATTTAAAATATTTTTCACATGTAATTCTCATAATAATTTTTCTCTAGTAGCTATTCCTTGATTCTTTTATTCAATATATAAGCATATAATTTCTTTTATTTAATACATTACATTAGCATATAAATCTCCAAATACCGAAAAGGCACAAAGTAAAAAAACATTCAAACACGGTGAAGAATCTTTTCTTTGCAAAATGCATATTTGATTTGTTAACCTAGATTTAGACCAATATTTAGACTGGATTTAGACTCCACCCAGCACCAATAAATTACTAACTTTATATCAATGCAAACTCTAATTATTTAGACCATGTGTTCTAACATTCAAAATACAAACACGCTAGGTATTACTAGTTTAAAGTAAGTCTCAGCGGTGGGATTTCTCTTTAGATTTCGAAACTAATCATCAATTATTTTACATATGGATTACAGTTTATGTGAAATGGTAAAGAAAAGATAGAAATGTGTTACAATAGTGACTAGGTCGAATTTTGGCTTTAAATGTTAGGATGCATGTGACCACAAGTGACTTCACAACCAAGGATAGTCACTGATGATACCGCCACACGTAAAAGATATTGACGACATAAATTGGCGAATTAGGAGAGTTGGGAGGTAGCCCTGCAATTGAGCTGTAGAGGACCCCATAAAGCGACCCATTTTGTCATTACGGTGCCCAATGGGGACTCATTAACAATCATTTGAAGGACTCACTCCCCTCCACCCCTGTAATTTGTGCAGGATAAACATAACTCATCCAAGTGATCCTTACGTAGGACATGGACTAGAATATTCAATGTGAGGATGTGGCTATTCTACGCTTAGAGGGAAGAATTGCCGGTCGTACCCCAAAACAGAGGTTATGTTCGTTTTAAGGTTTGATTACACTAAATATTAATAATCAGAAGATAATGATAAACAAAATCTGATAAAGTGGTCAGAAAGTTGCATCAGTGTTAAATACAAATTAACATATTTCTTTTCAATTGGGAGTATCTGAGGCACCTGACAGTAGACTACGTAGCTAATTAAAACACGGATACACAAATCATTAAAAGGCTACACAAGCAAGCCACTCAAATTAATATTCCCCACTGATTATGATTAATTCCACCATAGCTTCTCTCTGACTGAACCATGCCACGTTGTTTGAGTTTAGCGAGACAATGCTATTCCTACCTGAGTGACTTCGTTAACCAAGTGTACGCTCATTAAAGCACCTTAGTCTCGTCTTGCTATTAAATTACAAAATAGGTGAGTTTATGCTGTAATATCAGGTCGTAATGGAGGGTTCAGGCGCTAGCAAATCGGCCATTGCCGACAAAATAGTGTACTTAGCATACTACATGGCTTTGTTTGGAATATCACAGAGACTGCATGTATCTACACACCATATGGGTATTTACATTCTCATCATAACGACCACTTCTTTCTGCAACCAAGAGCTGGTATTCGATGAGACAGATTTCTATGAATCCTTCATATTCCACCAATAGGTTTCGGTAGAACTAAAAATGCAAATGACGTTTATACGATTCTTAACGTAAATCCAGACGAAGTTATAGATGGGCAATAGAAGATTAAGAGGTAACATCGCCTCTATTCTTTTATGGTTTCACCATATTTTTAATAGGGTATGTGTTGACTCGCTCTATCAGATGCTATTTTATATATTTAAATAGATTAATGTACATAATAACTAGTCGGCTAGCATATAAATCAATGTTAACGTTAAATTAACCCAGATAATAAGTATATAGCTCCATACACCAGAGGCTACTTATTTTACTGTTAGCACACACTGCACTATTAATTAGATGTAAGAAATAAACTCCGTTATTTGCTACTCGTAAAATTACTTCTTAGTACTAAATTAATTATATTAAGAAATGAGCGTAGCAGTACGGTGTTCACATGGAATCTACGGGGATATCATCGATTTCTGATTAATTTATCTCTATGTTCTGAGAAACTTAGAATTCATTACCAAGGAACAAATTGGGGGAATAACTAATTCAAAATAAATGACATATTTACTCACACAGCACCACCGGAAATATCTATAGAATTCAATTGCACAATATGGATATCATTCTACCTAATAACTGAACACAATATGGATATCATTCTACCTAATAACTTAAAAGTTATTTGTCTTAAAAAGATTGAAGATCGATTATAAGTTTCTCCTGTAGGGCTGAGACAATTCTCCATAGCCTGTTCTGTGAGTAGAATCCAAAGTGGCAGGTCGGGGTGTGAAACTAACACCCTCACCCCATCATTTAGTCGGAGTGATTACAGCCCACGTATGTCTAGTCATAGATGAGACACTGCGATACCTAATGTATATGTTACGTCAAACCACAGCAACCATAGGCCAACACACACATTCGAACGAATAAAGATGGTTATATTTAGTGCATCTTCTGAGGAAATAGTTGATAAATGAGATAAGATTATTTGGAAAAGTAACATTAGAAAAGTTGAAGAGAAAACTGTGGTGTAACTTACTTTTTTACAATGATTTGGTCAATGGTTACTGGTGCGGCAGACCTATAAATATT
The DNA here is from genome assembly GCA_947561585.1 of Caprella mutica. NCBI lineage: Eukaryota > Metazoa > Arthropoda > Malacostraca > Amphipoda > Caprellidae > Caprella > Caprella mutica. The sequence continues at coordinate 202,861 of CANNZV010000197.1, forward strand.
TCATCAAATCTCATGCCTAGAATTTTGACTTGAGCAAACTAGGGTGGTTATTATCACACTAGGTATTTTGTTGTTTGAAATGCAAGAGATTACATCTTTCCTTATTTAATAGTTTTAGAATTTCTTAGTTTTAAACTATCGCTATGTATAAGATGTCTAGAGAATCTTCAGGTTAAGTGATGGTATTTGAGATTAGGCTGATGGGGCGGCAAGTATCTAAAGGTACTGATTTTGCAATGTTGTTTGAAGTATCATGATGATGCGTAAATAACTTCGAAAGGTGTTAATCGATGAATCAAAGCTGAGTTAACTCACATGATTCTCTAGTTTTTTTGCCTATAATTTACTGGGCAAGATTGTTGGTTGTGGAAAAGATAACTGCGAACATCTTCGTATATCATCTTGCACAGTCTCCCAAATATGCATTCATTATATATTTGATCTATTGTAAAGTCTAACTTTTTATTGCCTAAATCATTACAGATCTGAACATTCTGATTCATCCATTGTATATTTTATTAAGCAGATCGAGAGTGGAGCATTTCATTACAGTTTTTCGACAGTTGCCAAGCTGTATGTTTCTTCATTATAGAACCGTTCAAATATAGATATAAATTTTTCTAATGGCCAATAAATTGAGACATTAGTGATGTTGAGTGTGTTATTATTTATCAACTCTCGAGAGCTTCTTTGTAATAAATTAACTTTTAATTTGATACCCGGGCCTAAAAACGAGTGTATTCACCTACCTACGCACCTCTTAAACCCTAAATTAATCCCTCGCAGCGGATGTTGTAATGGAGAGACTTAATATTTCTACATAAAGGCTCATAATAAAAACAGGAAAAGAGCCTTTAACACCCACATCCAATTCTAAAAACTGATCATTCTTATCCACACCACACACAGTCAATGCGACATACATAACGATAATAAAAACACTGAAGGAAGGAACTTAATTGAAGAAAAGTAATTCGAACAAACCATTAGGAGCATTCTGGCTAAATTAGGTTATAACGTCCCGTGTTGCAATTTGCAAGTTGTCGCGCGTGAAAAAAAAAACATTTTATTGCTTCAGCTATAAGCGCGCATCCTTATTTATTTGAATATTGCTGTCTTTCTAGAGGTTTCTCGTCATTTCCTCCTTATCCATGACAAAATATATCCCCGTGAGTGTTTGTAGCTACCCTTCAATTACATATCACAGGAATCTTGTAACAGAAATTAGCTTTTTGTGGACCTGCGCCTGGAGCAAAGCCTCCGTAAATCCTAGTGCCTGACACATATCAAATGTACACCTATTATATGAATAAATGACTAGAGTTATGTTGCACATAACTGGAGAATGATTGTAATTGTAACAGCAACTTATTGGATAGATATCGGGTGAGTATTAGATAAAAAATGAACTGTTATTGAATATTGAATGTAAAGTAGGTTATTTTGTAGGAATATATTGGGAATGTTGAGAACATGAGAAGACACATGTAGGATTGAAATATTGCGAGGACATTGGATTGATATGTTGGACTAAGAAGAACGTATTTGAAAAAAAATTAAGGGGGAATCTTGGACAAAAAGGGAGGAAATTTTGGACGAAAAGGGAGGAAATTTTGAATCAAGAGGAGGAATCTGGACCAAAAGGAGGAAATTATGAATCAAGAGGAGGAATCTGGACCAAAGGAATGCAGGAATAAGCAACAACGAGGGGAATTGCAGACCGAAAAGGAGAATTCTCGGACCATAAAAGAGGAAATTTAAACCGAAAAAGGGGACTCTCGGACCAAATTGAAAAACTTGGACTAACAGGGGGAATCACGGACAAAAAGGGGGTGAATGTTGAATTAGAACCATAAAAATGTCCAATGAATCCCAAGAAAATATATTGGAAAAGCATCAAGAAAGTAGAGAATTGTAGAATAATTATAATTTTGTATAATGATATCCGAATAATAAATTTCCAACTCTCAAAGGTAGATTACATAAAATCTCATTATTCTCACTTATCACTCTAGCCAGGTCTTATTGGTCTAGGCAGGACGTTACCTATCTGTTCGGTTGGGCTTTGTTACCGTATGGTGGTTGTGCCTTGTTGGAAAAATTGGGCGTGACTAAAGTGCGTGAAATTGTCTATATGTGCCATAGCTATTTGCGGTAGTTGGTATGTGCTATCTCTATACTTCTTCAGTTGCAGTTGGTATGCGTGAATCTATTATTGTTCTCTTTGTTGTTCTTTCTCCCTTCTGCACATTGATTTTCGCTGGTGTTAGTCTATCTATGGGGCGTGTGAAGGTAGGCATCACATGTCCAATTAATTAGCAAAAGCACGAGCGAGGCATTTAAAAACTGCAATTCAATATCATTTGTCTTTGTGAGGGTTTATAAGTTAACCGAGAGTTTGAAAAATTACAAAAATATAATGTATTCATAAATCAAATTAACAGCGAATATAAATTTTAGCTTAATTTGTGTATCAGGATCCAGAAATATAAAATATCTTAAATCAAATCATGTTTAGAAATTTATTATTCTATCAAAAATAGCCGAGTTTCCCCTGACCATTTACAGAAAAAAGGTGGATATAAAATAAAAACCTATATTAATCATTCTTTTAATTTACATCCCTGAGATCTACTAATTTCTACCTTTACTAAGAATTATTTAATGATTGCATAGTTATACTAACAACATTGTGCAATATTAATTGTGCCACCACCACCAACTGACAATAAGTGTTTTATTTATTAAATAAGATGAGGAGATAGCGTTCTTTATTGGTTTGGTAAGAGAAGTTCTTATAGTTTCTTGGTTGCTCTGAGATTTCAATAAAGATAAAGTAACTATTTTACTATCTGCACATCACTTCAATTTATCACCACTATTTATTTATGTATTGCAATCTACTTAAAGATGAAGCGTGAAGAATTGTAAAAATAGTAAATTGCGTCCATTTATGATAATTGAAGACCAATTAACTCGAAAAATATATAGAAACATATTCTAATGAGAATTTTTTAATTTTAGGAAAATTCATTCATAACCAGTTTACTAAATACTTCATTTGAATTAATGAATAAATAAATGATCTTAAATTATAAATAATTCTTCTTATCCTTATTGTTTTGTCTTATATTATGATCTAACTCATATATAACAGATTTTAAAACATAATGTAACAGAAGATTTAACAGCATAAACTGTTCGTAAAAAAATAAAACAAACTATTTTAGGAGTTTGAAAATATTATGAAATTATATTCAGAAACAGTTTACAAAAATTATTTTAATTCATTTACGTTTCAGACTATTCAAATTTGGATACATTTGAAACGAAATACTTTATAACCGGGAGAGAATTATTTATTGATGTCATCCACAAAGAAGTCCTAAGAACTTTATTCTTGAACTAACTTCACCGTAAATTTTGTGATGGTTATTTCTTAACTAGATTAATCCTCATTCATACAAGTAAAGAGTGTAATTGTTACAACAGTGACGTATTGATGACGTCAGAGCCAATGCAGCACTGCCATTGGCTGATGTCCTTCACTGGAGTTCTTTGTATTTTCCACATCAGTGGGATATTTTTTCACTGTCGCACAGGGGAATAAAGATCGGTGTCCGCTCTTGCATTCACAGTCATGACTTTTTTAGGCCTCCATAAAAGAAGTAGAGGAAGAACTTCAGAGGAAAATATCAGGGGACCAACAAAAGGAGGGTTAGACATGCTCTAAAACATATCAAGAAAAGAGTCTATTAATGTTGTGTGGCATTATTGTGCGTTTACTCACACAAGTTGTTAGTAATTTAGTAGGTATACAGTGCGAACTGCAAGACTGGCAGGTCTTTGGCTTCACTACCTTTCCTCCATTTTGGTGGGTGTGATTTACCGACTCCTTTTGGGGCTGACAGAGAATTATTGTCTGCGGTATAGTTGACTTTTACCCAGACAAATTAGCCTTCAGTTGCCCTGACAAATTAGTTTTCAGGACCACCGTAACTTCATGCCTCCAAACTTCTAAAGCTCTAATTTATGCTGCGGAGGATCTTGCAGCTACAGCCACTGTTACGAGGAATGCCAATAGAGTCTGTGAAAAAGGAATTTTATTCTTTAAATGCAGTTTTTAGGCGACAAATTTATTAGTAACTTGAATGAAATTACTTTTGAATACCTAAAATATTCTCTCATAACAAGAATATTTGATACAAATCACTAATGATTTCAGACTATTAATTTTACGGGTGTAACTGAACAATATCGAAAAAGTCGATTAACTCAATAGGATATTCTAATTTTATCAACTTCAATGTAATTTAGAACTAAATTTCATAATCCTTTATAAAAAACTTATCTAAAATTATCTTCCTAAAGATTAATGTCTTTTGAGGAATAAAAATAGGAAATGTTATTAATTTGATAATAGAACTTGGAGAGGAGGCTTTTTAGAGAGAGTCGGTACTCCGAACACATTGTCAGATGTCAGTGTCCTATTGCATTTAAAGAGTGAATTATTTCTATCTAGTATTTAACAATTATATCACCTACTAAGCAGTTACATGAACAATATACACCGAGTAGTAGGTAGAACTAATTGCCATTTCATCATCACAAGTGTCAGTTCGTACATCTGTCATGTGAGAGGGACTTACCATCACTAACATCACCACAAACAATCAGTCCGTACAATAGGTGTCACGAAACAATATTTATAGCAGCGCAACACATAATTAACAACTTTAATCATTAATATCTACTTTATAAAAATTTACATCAATGCATTTATTGATTTAAATGATTTGAACAGTATTGAAAGAGTTGATTAGTGTGCTATCTAACATCAGTTAGAATGTTACGAATGGATAGTTCAGAAATAGAATTTAACTGATAATTCCTCACTGAAACACCTATCACTTACTAGAAAGAGATAGGACTAAGTACACATCTTTACCTAGGTAACACACGACTACCTTACACTATTAGGTACACTAATATACCTATAACTTACTAGAAAGAGATAGGACTAAGTACACATCTTTACCTAGGTAACACACGACTACCTTACACTATTAGGTACACTAATACACCTATCACTTACTAGAAAGAGATAGGACTAAGTACACATCTTTACCTAGGTAACACACGACTACCTTACACTATTAGGTACACTAATACACCTATCACTTACTAGAAAGAGATAGGACTAAGTACACATCTTTACCTAGGTAACACACGACTACCTTACACTATTAGGTACACTAATACACCTATCACTTACTAGAAAGAGATAGGACTAAGTACACATCTTTACCTAGGTAACACACGACTACCTTACACTATTAGGTACACTAATACACCTATCACTTACTAGAAAGAGATAGGACTAAGTACACATCTTTACCTAGGTAACACACGACTACCTTACACTATTAGGTACACTAATACACCTATCACTTACTAGAAAGAGATAGGACTAAGTACACATCTTTACCTAGGTAACACACGACTACCTTACACTATTAGGTACACTAATACACCTATCACTTACTAGAAAGAGATAGGACTAAGTACACATCTTTACCTAGGTAACACACGACTACCTTACACTATTAGTATTAGGTACTTACTTGCAGACTACACTGATTGGTGTTATAGGTGCTAGGCGGAGGATTAACACTGTAGGAAGTGCTAGGCGGAGGACTAACACTGTAGGAAGTGCTAGGCGGAGGATTAACACTGTAGGAAGTGCTAGGCGGAGGATTAACACTGTAGGAAGTGCTAGGCGGAGGATTAACACTGTAGGAAATGCTAGGCGGAGGATTAACACTGTAGGAAATGCTAGGCGGAGGATTAACACTGTAGGAAGTGCTAGGTGGAGGATTAACACTGTAGGAGGTGCTAGGCGAAAGATTGTGCTACCTGTACCGTTGCGATCCGTGCTCACTTTACGCCTTTAATCATTTTTGGTTGGTTTTAGTTCTTTACTCGCCACGTCCAGAAGAAATGACTGATCGAACTACGCATGCGCAAACAAAAAAAAAACGAAGAAATTGGAGAATTGAGAGACTGATGAAGAGAAGAATTAAAAGGAAATGTCATTACCTGAAGATTTGAAATAGAGAATTAAGGGAAGAACATTTTGATATTTTAGTAAGAAGGGTGATATAAGAAGGGCTCTAAATACAACGGACATTGTTCTGTGCTTCTCCATACTCAACTACCATCATATGTGACATGGCTCATGGGTGCAGAAAAGTTACCCCGTACTAAGGAATGTGAAGAGTATATATACTGAAAATCAAAGACACCGTAGTTGAAGAGCCTAACCCTAGCGCTATCCTCTAAAACTGCAAATAGCGTCAAATTAATGAAGTATTCACATCATGTTAAGTCATTCACTTTCCACGCAGTTTGTGACAAATGGTAGTTGTGACAAAAAGGATGTGATGCACTCACACTTAGGCCTATGGAACTTTTAGAGACAGGAAACATGAAGACTCTGCCAAACAACTCGCACTAATTGATATCTTTTAAATCATTAGAATCTTCTTTGTGTGACAAGTTTTGTAATATAAATTGCTGGTACACATGACGATGGATTGTTAGTTACAATAAATGTAGTCAATAGATTTCATTTCGGAAGATGGAAAGAAAGTCTTGCACGAATTAAGTATCTTTAAACTATTTCCACTGACAAGAGGAATAATTGATATCAGCGAGATTTAATTAGGCATTTCATTTCAATGTGGGCGGCTGCCGGTACACCAAAGGGTGCCACTCTAATGGCAACAGGAACCAATTGTCTCTTTTCAATTTGTCGGAAGGTAACAAGTGTGAAGATTGTTGTGGTCCAATTTCACCACCTCTAATTTCAAATGCCGCCTTGAATTATATTGCCCAGGCACTGATATCCTACTGAGTCGATAAAAAGTGAGGCAGACTCTTTAGAAGAACTTCAAGAAATGCTTATTGATAAAAGTGACTATGACGCTTAGAAGATTAAACAAATGGTTAGAGAAGACACGCTTTCTGTGTAGTGTCTTGTATACCATTGAAAATAGCATTTATTTTCGAGGTAATAGCATCAACACTCTTTGTTTTGAAGTTAAAATAGTAAAAATAAGTTTGGGTATCACTGGTCCTGATATAAAATTTATAAACAAACCCCAATCTTCAAGAGGATATTAATTAATTAATAATCCTAGTGCTTTCTTCAAGAGGTATCGATACCTTTTTCTATATTGATTAGGCCTAAAGAAGAGGGGGGGGGGGGGGAGGGGACAGAAAAAAAGAAACAGGAAATTGTAAACTGTTGTTCAGTTTCCCCCAGTTTCTATTAGGAAAAAACTGACACGATTTAGCTTTCTCGGTAAAAAATAAACAACCGAGAAGAAATACCAGAGATTGGCATCGAAGAGAAAAGAAAAACATCAGGAGTTTACTAGGAAAATTACATAACTAATAATAATGTTAGAGGAAGTTAAAAGTTTTTAAAGTAAGTTTAGAAAGATTCAAATTCAACGGGACTAGCCCTTCTATCTAGAGGTTATTCAAACTGAAGATTTGAGGTAAATAGGATAGCAATGAGAAGGTGTATTTAGTTAATTGACTCATTAGAGGTATTCACACCTTGTGTGCAGGTATTGATCTCAAACAAACGTGACAAAGACTTTAAGACTATTTCAGAGCTTAGAGTGGAGGAAATGACAGAGATTGATTGAATCATCTAAGCCCCTGGGCTAACTTCCGAGTTAACCAACAGTTAACTATTTCATATGAGAAAAAATAGAGCTAATTGATATATCACGAATAAAAATTAAATTAGTTCAATAATAATTAATAATATCAAATTTAGAAGATTGGAAAGAAACGCAAGAGAATATCGAGAACCGAATGATTTGAAGAAATTTAGTAAATAAAAAAGCTTTGAGAAGAGATAACATCTGAATGATTCTGTAAACGTTTAGAGTTTAATCAATTTAAATACTAACTGAATAATTTGTTGAATATTTAGAGTAGAATAAAGTTAAATAGAAGTTAGAAACATAGCCCAATGTGTCACATCTACCATTTGAAACTAGCGATGATACCATAACCTCCAAAGCAGTCTTACCCCGATAGTCCTAATTATTTGGTGTAAAAAGTTACAAGGGAGTAGAGCGTGACAGACAGCCAATGCTGTGATAGGCGTGGAGGTGATGATAGAAAATTAACTGCTGAGTCACCCTTGACACATCTAGCGTGCATTACCTAAACACAAATAACGTCTAACTAAATGAGCAAAACATATACTAGATCTAGAAGAAATAGGATTGGAATTTGAAAAAGTTCTGAATAGTGAAGTGATTTGTTTGTGCAAGAAGATACAAATAATATTAAGTCAGAACAAATTAAGTGTGAACAATAAAAAAAATGAGGTGACGAATTCATAGACGTCTGTGTTAGATATACAGACTAACATTTAAATTACATGCAGTAATTATCACTCTATTAGCTTCTTTACCATTTAGGTACTATTATCAGCACTGCTGAGTGTTCCTATCACCAATTTGTGCTAGGTGATTTTGTCTGCTAGGTGTATGTATCTCTCTGCTGGGTGTATCTTTCTGCTAGTTGTTTTCCATTGCTAGATGTACCTTTCTGCTAGGTATTTCTGTTTGCTGGGTGTTCAGTACCATCAACACTCTGCTAGTTGTTTCCCTTTGCTGGGTGTCTGCTGGTGCCATTGATCAGTGACTGTAATGGATCTTTCCGATACGTGTTCACTTTTTACGGTAGGGACCATTCCAGAGCACACAAAGCACCTTTCTTTTGAGTCATTGTGACGAATTTAAAAGTACGAGACACATCTTTCAGCAGGCCTTTGTGTCTCAATATTCTCCTCACTCTCTCAACCTCAAATTGATATCAAATTAACCGTTAAATTATAATCTTTTTAATCCCATTCAGATTTAGAAGCGATTTGGGAAATTCTTGAGCAACCTCTTGTTCATTTAACATTTTTAAACTCTTCATCAATTTACAGACGAGAAAAAATAGTAATTTAAGTGGTTCAAAACTTAACAGTAACCCTAAAACTAAAACACGGGATGTTTTTGAGGCTTTATTCCGGGATGTATTTGAGGCTTTATTCCGAGATGTTTTAAGGCTTTATTTCGAGATGTTTTTGAGGCTTTATTTCGAGATGTTTTTGAGACTTTATTTCGAGATGTTTTTGAGACTTTATTTCGAGATGTTTTTGAGACTTTATTTCGAGATGTTTTTGAGACTTTATTTCGAGATGTTTTTGAGACTTTATTTCGAGATGTTTTTGAGGCTTTATTTCGAGATGTTTTTGAGACTTTATTTCGAGATGTTTTGAGACTTTATTTCGAGATGTTTTTGAGGCTTTATTTCGAGATGTTTTTATTATTTCGAGATGTTTTAAAGCTTTATTTCGAGATGTTTTGAGACTTTATTTCGAGATGTTTTTGAGGCTTTATTTCGAGATGTTTTTATTATTTCGAGATGTTTTAAAGCTTTATTTCGAGATGTTTTGAGACTTTATTTCGAGATGTTTTTGAGGCTTTATTTCGAGATGTTTTTATTATTTCGAGATGTTTTAAAGCTTTATTTCGAGATGTTTTGAGGCTTTATTTCGAGATGTTTTTGAGACTTTATTTCGAGATGTTTTTGAGACTTTATTTCGAGATGTTTTTGAGGCTTTATTTCGAGATGTTTTTGAGACTTTATTTCGAGATGTTTTGAGACTTTATTTCGAGATGTTTTTGAGGCTTTATTTCGAGATGTTTTTATTATTTCGAGATGTTTTAAAGCTTTATTTCGAGATGTTTTGAGGCTTTATTTCGAGATGTTTTTGAGACTTTATTTCGAGATGTTTTTAAGGTTTCATTTCGAGATGTTTTGAGGCTTTATTTCGAGATATTTTAATTATTTCAAGATGTTTTAAAGCTTTATTTCGAGATGTTTTGAGGTTTCATTTCGAGATGTTATTAAGGGTTTATTTCGAGATGTTTTAAGGCTTTATTTCGAGATGTTTTAAGGCTTTATTTCGAGATGTTTTAAGGTTTTATTTGGAGATGTTTTAAGGTTTTATTTCGAGATGTTTTAAGGCTTTATTTGGAGATGTTTTAAGGTTTTATTTGGAGATGTTTTAAGGTTTTATTTCGAGATGTTTTTAAGGTTTTATTTCGAGATGTTTTTAAGGCTTTATTTCGAGATGTTTTTAAGGCTTTATTTCGAGATGTTTTAAGGCTTTATTTCGAGATGTTTTAAGGTTTTATTTCGAGATGTTTTAAGGTTTTATTTCGAGATGTTTTAAGGCTTTATTTCGAGATGTTTTAAGGCTTTATTTCGAGATGTTTTAAGGCTTTATTTCGAGATGTCTTTAAGGCTTTATTTCGAGAATTTTTAAGGCTTTATTTCGAGATGTTTTTAAGGCTTTATTTCGAGATGTTTTTAAGGCTTTATTTCGAGATGTTATAAGGCTTTATTTCGAGATGTTTTAAGGCTTTATTTCGAGATGTTTTAAGGCTTTATTTCGAGAATTTTTAAGGCTTTATTTCGAGATGTTTTTGAGGCTTTATTTGGAGATGTTTTAAGGCTTTATTTCGAGATGTTTTAAGGCTTTATTTCGAGAATTTTTAAGGCTTTATTTCGAGATTATTTTAAGGCTTTATTTCGGGATGTTTTAAGGCTTTATTTCGAGATGTTTTAAGGCTTTATTTCGAGATGTTTTAAGGCTTTATTTCGAGATGTTTTTAAGGCTTTATTTCGAGAATTTTTAAGGTTTTATTTCGAGACGTTTTTAAGGCTTTATTTCGGGATGTTTTTGAGGTTTTATTTCGAGATGTTTTAAGGTTTTATTTCGAGATGTTTTAAGGCTTTATTTCGGGATGTTTTAAGGCTTTATTTCGAGATGTTTTAAGGTTTTATTTGGAGATGTTTTAAGGTTTTATTTCGAGATGTTTTAAGGCTTTATTTCGAGATGTTTTAAGGCTTTATTTCGAGATGTTTTAAGGCTTTATTTCGAGATGTTTTTAAGGCTTTATTTCGAGATGTTTTTAAGGCTTTATTTCGAGATGTTTTTAAGGCTTTATTTCGAGATGTTTTAAGGCTTTATTTCGAGATGTTTTAAGGCTTTATTTCGAGAATTTTTAAGGCTTTATTTCGAGATGTTTTTGAGGCTTTATTTGGAGATGTTTTAAGGCTTTATTTCGAGATGTTTTAAGGCTTTATTTCGAGATGTTTTTAAGGCTTTATTTCGAGAATTTTTAAGGCTTTATTTCGAGATGTTTTTAAGGCTTTATTTCGGGATGTTTTTAAGGCTTTATTTCGGGATGTTTTAAGGCTTTATTTCGAGATGTTTTTAAGGCTTTATTTCGAGAATTTTTAAGGCTTTATTTCGAGATGTTTTTAAGGCTTTATTTCGGGATGTTTTAAGGCTTTATTTCGAGATGTTTTTAAGGCTTTATTTCGAGATGTTTTTAGGCTTTATTTCGAGATGTTTTAAGGCTTTATTTCGAGAATTTTTAAGGCTTTATTTCGAGATGTTTTTGAGGCTTTATTTGGAGATGTTTTAAGGCTTTATTTCGAGATGTTTTAAGGCTTAATTTCGAGATGTTTTAAGGCTTTATTTCGAGATGTTTTAAGGCTTTATTTCGAGAATTTTTAAGGCTTTATTTCGAGATGTTTTTGAGGCTTTATTTGGAGATGTTTTAAGGCTTTATTTCGAGATGTTTTAAGGCTTTATTTCGAGATGTTTTAAGGTTTTATTTCGAGATGTTTTAAGGTTTTATTTCGAGATGTTTTAAGGCTTTATTTCGAGATGATTTAAGGTTTTATTTCGAGATGTTTTTAAGGCTTTATTTCGGGATGTTTTTGAGGTTTTATTTCGAGATGTTTTAAGGTTTTATTTCGAGATGTTTTAAGGCTTTATTTCGGGATGTTTTAAGGTTTTATTTCGAGATGTTTTTAAGGCTTTATTTCGGGATGTTTTTGAGGTTTTATTTCGAGATGTTTTAAGGTTTTATTTTGAGATGTTTTGAGGCTTTATTTGGAGATGTTGCAAGGTTTTATTTCCACTCGACTTAACATCTTCCGAAATAAGAAGATAGAAGATACCTCACAATTTGTTTGCTCACTACAGTTTAATTAAGTTTTTTGGTTTGTTAATTTAAATGTTTAATGAAGCGGTTCACGACACACAGTCACGCTTTAGAGGGGGAGAAGGTTGTCCTTTAAATGGTGGGACATTCTTCACAGAACTACTTAGCAAAAAATACACCGCACCTGCTAACCATTGCATTGAATTGAACAGAAACACAATTCTAATCAAATAAAGCATTTCTTCATTTTAAAAGTTATACTATTTAAGATATTAATAATGTTTTAGTTTAATATTTCAATTAGAATATTTAACTGTGTGATAGAGAGAGATGTAGTTGTAGAAAATGACACACGAAATCAGTCTCTAAATATTGAGGCTGTGTCTGCAACCCGTGTTGTTTCATCTCATTTGTTGTCGTGTAGTTGTTTTCAGTCGTTTTGGTAGTTTGTTATGTCGTTAGTGTGTCTTAACGCAAACAACTCGCTCTGCTCATTATAAGAGGATGAATATGACAAATTACTTAGGATTTAGGGATAAAAATGAGCATAATAATGGACTCCCAGACACTGGATTACACTGAAAATAAACAACTGTCATTGTGTGCTGTAGGTATTGAAGATAGCAACCTAACACTAGACAGAAACCATTGCAACTACCAGAACTAATGTGCTTTGCAACTACTACAACTAATATGCTTTGCAACTACTACAACTAATATGCTTTGCAACTACCAGAACTAATATGCTTTGCAACTACTACAACTAATATGCTTTGGAACTACTACAACTAATATGCTTTGCAACTACTACAACTACCACACTTTGCAACTACTACAACTAATATGCTTTGTAACTACTACAACTACCACACTTTGTAACTACTACAACTACCACACTTTGTAACTACTACAACTACCACACTTTGTAACTACTACAACTAATATGCTTTGCAACTACCAGAACTAATGTGCTTTGTAACTACTAAAATGGAACTACTACAACTAATATGCTTTGCAACTACTACAACTACCACACTTTGCAACTACTACAACTAATATGCTTTGTAACTACTACAACTACCACACTTTGTAACTACTACAACTAATATGCTTTGTAACTACTACAACTACCACACTTTGTAACTACTACAACTACCACACTTTGTAACTACTACAACTACCACACTTTGTAACTACTACAACTACCACACTTTGTAACTACTACAACTACCACACTTTGTAACTACTACAACTACCACACTTTGTAACTACTACAACTACCACACTTTGTAACTACTACAACTACCACACTTTGTAACTACTACAACTACCACACTTTGTAACTACTACAACTACCACACTTTGTAACTACTACAACTACCACACTTTGTAACTACTACAACTACCACACTTTGTAACTACTACAACTACCACACTTTGTAACTACTACAACTACCACACTCTGTAACTACTACAACTACCACACTTTGTAACTACTACAACTAATATGCTTTGTAACTACTACAACTACCACACTTTGTAACTACTACAACTACCACACTTTGTAACTACTACAACTACCACACTTTGTAACTACTACAACTACCACACTCTGTAACTACTACAACTACCACACTCTGTAACTACTACAACTACCTCACGTCACAATGACTGCTATACATCTCTCCATTATACAAGGCTTTCTATTTCAGATCTGGCAAAGTTTGACAGCTTGCATAAAACTCCAAATAAAACCCTATTCACGAATAACAAAATGTCCAGAGATGCTTCGTTATCGAGATAATGATACCCCGATTCTAGGGTGTTCCTTACATGGCAATTTCACATCATTGTTTCGACTAAAATCTAAATCATCCAAACTGCTTAGTTTTGAAGATAGTGACTTTTAAAGACTCCTGTTCACAAGTACTTTCATCCCCAACAGATGGTTATTAGTGGAAAATTAAACATAACAGACTTAGGGCTTAGTGCCTATTATAATGTTATTACTATTACAGGTAGGCCCTGCTTTTGTTACACCCCTCTTTTATTAGAAATTGTAATAAGATCGAGGTATGACTGACGTTATTATATAATTGTAATTCATTAAACTATTCAGTTTCTATGAGTTTGAAAAAAGAAAATGATTATGAAGGGAGTAATGCGTATATTGAAATGATTTAAGCTCTGTAGTTCAAGTTTATAGTAGCGAATGAATTAAAAGAATTAAAATTCAACCATATATTAACTCTCACTCAGAATAGTGAGGAATTAGTTCGATCCCAATTTAATCCAGTGTTTGACCAAGAAATTGTATTTCAATGACAGGTTCAAAATTGAGCGCATCTGTTTTTCAAAAAGTGGCTCTTTAGGAGAATACAATATAATTGGTTTTGCTAGCAATTATCATAATGTTATTGTATCCCAACCATTAAGAAACATCGCACATATTAGAAGTAATCTCATCATTTATTGTTGGCAGACATTTTCTTGGAAATTTAATCAATAGAGTAGAGTCGTCCTCAAAAAGATTGAATTAAAAAACAAACGAGTACGTTTAAGGGAAATCATTGAAAAAATCAAGAACAACAGGTGACCTAACACACTCCCTTGGGGTACCTCACAAGTCGCATCACAAACTACAGAAGATATAATATTAAAAATGACACATTGTGTACGTTCAGATCAGTACGAGGGGAACCATGACAGTGGGATACCTCTTACACCATAGTGCGATAGGTTACTCAATGCTTTAGAAAGAGGCACAGAATCAAAAGCTTTCATGAGATTAAAAAACATAGAAAATACAACAAGTCATTATCATCTAGAAGAGTAAATATCACCTACCAAATTAGTGACAGCTTGTGTTGAAGCACCTAACACAAAATCTAGCAGCTCGTACTTGAAGAGCATAACTCTTGTGCTATCCTCCTAAACTAAGTAAACCAATAATAACAACAGCACCTAAAGTCCCACACTATTTCTCTTTCTGCTGCAGAGATATTCATGCATTATTATTTGCTAAATCCATTCACAAGGTACAATAATGAGTTGTAAATTTGTTACAGAGGCTCACAGATAGCGTTATACTACTGACAATAAGCTTGTTACAGAGGCTCACAGATAGCGTTATACTACTGACAATAAGCTTGTTACAGAGGCTCACAGATAGCGTTATGTTAGTCACAATAAGCTTGTTACAACAGTAGCTTGCCAATAAATATTTGCGGTTTGTTTTCATTGTGTGCATTTGTTCGCATTATCGCCTAAGAGCGATCACACGAACAAAGTGGTGGCCAAACAAGAGGTTGTTTTTAGCCATAGCAAATTCACAACAACACATCACAACCCTAATGATATTGTTAGGCGCATTTGAATAGGCTAATTGAAAGTAGAGGCTAGCTCTGACGTTTATAAATTCGACTGTCAGTTGTACTTTGTGTTGCTTCACCATCACAATCTACAGCAAGATAAATGAGCACACAGAAGACATATATATTGGCATCTTGTGAGAAGTACAAACAGATATTCCACTTGCGTAATAACATGAGTAGAACATAGCAAAAAGAACACATCATTTCTGTAGAAAAATATGAAGTTTATAATAAATTAAGTTGGTATCTTCATTTACTATTTTTTCTGGCAAACGGTATTTTATTTTATTATATCCAGAATAAACATATAAATTGAAATTTAAAAGTCCTCGTCAGGTTCCGGAAAAAAAAAGCTTATTACATGATATTAAAGAACTAAGGTCTATGATTTTTAGTAAGAAAATAGCATGCAATTTAGTTCAGCATGTATTATTTACTTGTTTTAAAGTATTGGATACTCTGTGTAACAATTGTACGAAACACTAAATTGACGTTGATGAGAAAAACACAAGCTCTGCTTTGTTTTCCAAGTAAAATTTGATAAACAAACATTGCATATGCGGTATTAATTTAAGTAAATGATATTCTGATTTTTGATATAAATAAAAATATACATTTATTTTCTTACAATTTTTTTTCTGCTTCATACCTTTACCCGACTATTTAATAGATTATACCTACCTACCTGACATTCAAAACAAAGGGTGTGCAATCTTTTTCTTCGCACTCAAATTAGTAACTCAGAAAAAACTGATATTGTAGCGTATTTATTATAGAAATATTTAAAAGAATACAGAAACAATTATTAAAATTACATCGAGTTTGCAGCAAAATGATGAGGGACATTAACCACTTTGATTGGGACAATAGAAATATTAGCCTGGATTGGACCTCTAATTCCTATTCATTCTCTAACTACATTTTACTACCAAGTTGCAATTGCTGCCATCCTTTAATAATATTTTGACTATAGAACAGAGCTCTATAATTTGGCCAAACATAGTAACACCATTACCTCTGTGTAACTGACGTCATTTGTAAATGTTTGGTGAATGCAAAGCAGCAGCCGAGGCGTGAAATTGAGGCGACAGAAATGCTGACGCTAGCAAACCAACGACACGATGTACAGTAACGCTTAATGCCACCAACGTGTAGAGAAACCTATTGCGACAAACAAGAATAATGCTATGATGCTACAGTTCCGAAAAATGAAATGAGTAGAGAAACCTATTTCGATAAACAAGACTAGTTTCTAAAAATAGGAACTAGTATAATATAGCTAACTATTAGCCTCTAACCAACAACAAAGAATATACCGACTGTTTAGTGTTTCGATTATATGTTGACAAATTTTCAATGGTGATATTAATAGGGTTGTGACAATATGCTTTATAAATCATAGATCTTAAGAATAGCACAGACGAAATGAAATGGTATCGAATACTACATACCGATGGTGTAGAACCATTCAATACTCTTTAATTCTCTCCGTCTATAATATATTCGTGATCTATGATTTTAAAAGCATGTTGTCACAAGCCTACCCTTCGTATTTGCCAATTTAGTTGACTGATGTGAATCTAGTGATAGCATTTCCCTGTCTCCCTTCTACTCCTTAGAAGCTACACAAACAATCCGAGGCATAACTCTTTATCAATTTGGACGCGTTATGCCCCATTATCTCACAATGTTCCCTCAAAGGCGGTGTGCGAGTCGTGCTCCTCAGATCTCCTATCGACTCAACTTACACAATTTATTTACATTCATTCATCTGTAGTGAATAATGAGTAGAGGTAATGAATAGCTAAATCATACCGCGCAAACTCTCTCTGCTGCAACTGCCCACAGAGTGCAAGACGAATACTATTTTGTGTAGCAAGACAAATACTATAATGTGTAACAAGACAAATACTATAATGTGTAACAAGACAAATACCAGCAACAATAGAGTGTTGACGTCACACGTGATTATACAGGGCTGTGACAATATGCTTTTAAAATCATACATCCCGAGAATATTATAGACGGAGAGAATTAAAGAGTATTGAATGGTTCTACACCAGCGGTATATAGTATTCGATACCATTTCATTTCGTCTTTGATATTCTTAAGATCTGTGATTTTAAAGCACATTGTCACAAACTCACCTACCTAGAAAATAGGTGATAATTAACTATCAGTCCCATAGAAAAAAGGGCAATTTATAACAACCATAGTGAAATCTTCAGCACTCTATCGAATCAATCAAACAATCAGTTTATTATAATATCTTGTAGTTAGTGGGGTTTTAATCTAATTATGTGGGGACTTCACTCAAAAATCAGAGGTACTTCTCTCTTCGTGTGTACGCGGCTTTAGTTAACTGGAAAAGGGACACCCTCTGATTGGCTGAGAAACTGTGACGTCAAGATAACAGAGAAATGCATCGCTGTGATTGGCTGACTTCAGTACCGCCAATAGACTTAGATAGAGAGGGCGGAGTTTAACTCTATTACTAATGCATGTTTGGCAATAAGAGGAATGGAAGTCTAAGTAGGAGTTTAGATTCAGCATCTTGATTTACTTTGCTCAAACTCCCAATATATCTCTGCTAAGTGACTATTGCCTAACTAGAACTCATGATAAACTCTGACCTCAGATAACGTTAACCCGGGGTCAAATGGCATAAATATCCAATATACCAGCCAAAGGATAATAAATAAACTATGGAAATATTATGCTACAGGCTTGCAGAGATATGATCACCAGAAATTATTCACCATTATTTATTAATTATAATAGAAAGTATTTCTGAGAACAAAGCAAACCATTTTAGCCTCTTTTCTCCAGAGTTTAACGTGGTGAAGATCATCATTTCTATACCGCAGTCATCACTGCAATTCATCACAATTGTTCAAATTGTGGTGCTAAATCAGCACTTTTAATTACTTTGTCAAGTCTTACGTTGGGCAATACGCCACTCAATTAAAAGCTCTAATTACAACATCTATCATGGCTCTGACTTCCATGAACACCACCAGTGTGATATCATTATCAGGCAACATGGCGGTACAGTGAGGGAATGTAGTGTTATTATCAGGGAACATTGCCACAATATCGAGGGAATGTTGCTAGTATCGTGGGAGATACATGCATGGCATCAACAGGTCTTGTGTTCTACAGGGTTTGTGTTCATCTAATGGTTCAAGACTCACTATATTTTAAAAGAGTGATTTCTTCTAATCATTGTTAACGGATAAATTTATTATCAACTGTACTTTTGGGACCTAATGTGTTCCTCTTTCTCGGCGAGATGATGACGACTGTGTCTACTTTATCAAACCGCTTACATGCTTCAAACCCCCCAAGTTTCTCTCTACCAACAGAGACAACCATTTCCAACAGAGCCAAAGCAGAGCATTGAGGTGATGACAAATACCGCCACTAATCTAGACGATCAAACTACAATTACTCCAGTCACAAAAAAGCTACTGTTCAAACAACTCACTAATACGAAGCAATATCCTTTTGTGTGAATTACACACAGTGTCTTATCTGCATCCGATCACAGAGTTATTTGTATTGCTTATCTGAAGGCAAGGATTGCCCTTCAACACTGGCAAAGAATTAGAGACTCTGAAGTGAATGCAATGATGGGGTGCGAGGAGAAAAATGTTAATGCTTTTACAAATAGAATCTATTAACTAACTACAAATAATTCCAGATAAATGATAGATAAAGACAAGAGAGACGTAAGGCAACTGCCGACATCTAATTTGTAGTTAGAGCATTGTAATATTATTTGTAGATAGGGATCATCTCTCTCATATCCTGTGTCTAACACTCACTGACAGATGCAATAACAGCTATATGCAAACTACATCAGATTGCTGTGACGATAGGGCAGTACTAGGGCAGTTAATCTATAACACTGCCATACTACTACGGTAAATTATTATATTGAAATGAAGAAACAACTTTAATAGTGAATAAGAAGCAAAAGTTTATTAGTTTCATCACAAATGACATCGTAGTTGGAGGAAAAATTTAAAAAATAACGTCTTATTCTTAGAATTAAAATGAGTTAAATCAAATATTCGTTAGAGGACCGAAAATCAGAGTTATCGAAAAATGGTTCGATAACTCTGAATAAAGCTTGAACGTTTTCATTTGTTCAGTGACAATAAAGACTAGCCTTTATTCACTTTAATGGTGAATAAGTCACCATACTCTCCAAAGTAACTACTCACTAAATATAGAGTGTTTTGGTGATAGTGACCGGTAGAGGGACATATAGAGTGTCACAAGAGTGAGAGAAGTGGTGATTTATTGGTACTGCCTTGACTAGGAAAGTACCAGAGACACTACTATTGTACTCAAACAGACAACACGCTAAAGACACTGCACTGAGGGTGATGCTATTGAAACTTATACTCGATAATAGGATTATAGTGAAGGAAATACTCCGATAAATATCTTTCAGAACTAATAGATTATCGTAGGTAAGAAACAGTTCAGTATTTTGGTGTGAGAAATCGTACCGAATGCTCATGATAGTACCAAATTCAGTGTGCAGGTAGTCCCGTACTCCAAAGTCGTATAATTTAGGGTAATTGCAGTACGTTTCACTGTGTAGTACTAATTTGCGTACATGTTCGATGACAATGACACGCACTAATGACAGAGAACATAACTCGTGCTAGTCTCTCTATGAACATCACACTGACCCTATAGAAACCAACATCAAACTTTATAAAAGGTATTCGTTTCGATGGACAGGTGGATTTTATTAACATTTTAGAGGCTATTCATTGTGTATGAACTATAGACAATACTAGCAAACAGCAAGACTATTGAGTTGCTCGTGAATGCAGAAAAGCTACCGCGTATTCAGCTACAGCGTATTTTCTGTTCAGCACGACCACTACATTCAGGTCACACTAACCGACTGGTCGCTATCACGTGGAGATACGTTCAAAAAAAGAATAACTGTTGAAAATATAATTGTGGAGCTAAATATATTTAGATAACTTGAATTATTTTCATAAATTCAATATAAAAAGAACTTTCGGTGATTCTTTTTATATTGCATTAATAGTTTAAATTAATACAATAAGGTTACTATTGAGGCTATTGTTAACAATGCTATATACTAATTATATTCATGAGACTATTGTCAGTGGGCATTATGAGAGAAATAACTCATTATTAATGACATTTAAAAGCATTCAATGAAAACAATTGCATAGATAACTACAATGGAAGGAGTGGTACCTACTGTAACGTGAGTGTGTCTTATTGTAACCGATAGTACAGACAGGACACGTGTGTGTCCGGTAAGAGAATACCGTACAGACACACCCGGTAGAGTAGGGAATACCGTACAGACACACCCGGTAGAGTAGGGAATACCGTACAGACACACCCGGTAGAGTAGAGAATACCGTACAGACACACCCGGTAGAGTAGAGAATACCGTACAGACACACCCGGTAGAGTAGAGAATACCGTTCAGAGGCACTTCTCTCACATTGCAGTTCACCACTTCTCTCACATTGCAGTTCACCACTTCTCTCACAGTGCAGTTCACCACTTCTCTCACAGTGCAGTTCACCACTTCTCTCACAGTGCAGTTCACCACTTCTCTCACAGTGCAGTTCACCCCTTCTCTCACAGTGCAGTTCACCACTTCTCTCACAGTGCAGTTCACCACTTCTCTCACAGTGCAGTTCACCACTTCTCTCACAGTGCAGTTCACCACTTCTCTCACAGTGCAGTTCACCACTTATCTCACAGTGCAGTTCACCACTTCTCTCACAGTGCAGTTCACCACTTCTCTCACAGTGCAGTTCACCACTTCTCTCACAGTGCAGTTCACCACTTCTCTCACAGTGCAGTTCACCACTTCTCTCACATTGCAGTTCACCACTTCTCTCACATTGCAGTTCACCACTTCTCTCACATTGCAGTTCACCACTTCTCTCACATTGCAGTTCACCACTTCTCTCACATTGCAGTTCACCAATTCTCTCACATTGCAGTTCACCACTTCCCTCACAGTGCAGTTCACCACTTCTCTCACATTGCAGTTCACCACTTCTCTCACATTTCAGTTCACCACTTCCCTCACAGTGCAGTTCACCACTTCTCTCACATTGCAGTTCACCACTTCTCTCACATTGCAGTTCACCACTTCTCTCACATTGCAGTTCACCACTTCTCTCACAGTGCAGTTCACCACTTCTCTCACATTGCAGTTCACCACTTCTCTCACAGTGCAGTTCACCACTTCTCTCACAGTGCAGTTCACCACTTCTCTCACAGTGCAGTTCACCACTTCTCTCACAGTGCAGTTCACCTCTTCTCTCACAGTGCAGTTCACCACCGTGCAATTCACCACATCTCCATGCAATTCAGTGTGCTCTTCACCAAAGGTAGTAGGAAATAACACTTCCCTTCTCTTTTTGTCAATTGTTTGAGTTGGTATTGTATTTAATACAAATAATTGGCGAGTGTGCCTCTCCATTGTATTAAAGTAATCACCAGTGGAGCCATTCAAACACAGAAGCAAAGAGGAACATGGAGAGGCAGAGGGGGGGGGGGTGAAGAGCAGAGTGCTGCATGGAGAGAAGGAGGAGGAAAATGAAGAGCAGGGAGAGGAACAGGAAGAGCGGAGAGTTACTTCAATAGTAAGGTAATAAGAACTAAAATAGGTTGATTTTAGTGTGTTTTTATCGGTAGGAAGGTCAGCAACGAGTACAGTTTATTTCTGATAGATTTACTTATACATGTATAGAGGTGAAAACTGAAAATGTCATAGGTCGCCATATTACAGGTCATTAAACATACATGAAGTACAAATGAATGGATACAACAAACTACATTGCGGCTTCATATTAAAATGTCTAAAAACGGAATCTTAACTTATCATACGATTTTGTTGACTAGTGGGGTGTCGGACCATTGACTTGAGACGTTCCCAAGTTAGTAATACTAATGAGTAACACTGAGGTAGTAACACTGAGGTAGTAACACTGAAGTAATAACACTGAAGTAGTATAACCATGATGGTAGTAACTCTTAGGCAGTAACACTGAAGCAGTAACACAAAAGGTTCACTTTATTTAGCACCACATCCGATTAGTTAATTAGTCCGTTTGTAGCTCAGTTCTCTAATTTATTTTCTTTACGTGCAGAACTGCAAAGGATAGCAACAGAAACTTGCTATTTATCCTTTACTGAAACAATGTGAATATATTGCACTTGCAACTGAACTAATTAAAAAAAAAAGTAATAGCTAATTGGCGAGTGATTGGACAGTTCCATTTTTTCGATTATATCAAAAAAAATGACTTGTTATTATAATTGTTATCCATAATATCTACAGATATCATTGATATTGGATATCAATTTAAATAATCAGTTAAAATGTTATATAAATATATTTCTTATATGATGGAAACCGTGGAACTGTCGGGTGATTCGTAAGTTAGTCTCGTTACCTTGTATTGGAATTAGCATGTGATACAGTACTAGGAAATTAGGTATGTATGACACATGCAAATACGTTCTGTGAGCTGAGTTTCAAATTGATTGCTTCCTCCGGTGCAAATCATTTTGAATTCAATGCAATGTACCTAATGAATGTTTCCTGTCAAATAATACTATTAACTAGAGTGACTCTTTAGTAAATAAATTAACTGATGTAGTACCACATCTATTTCAGCTCACTGTACCTAACTAGCGAGTGTGCAGTACCGATACATGGTAGATAGCGTGTGTGTCATTTTAGATGTCTAACCACACCTCTGTGTAGCTATCATCGCACCATCCACTCTATCTAACACATAAAGTATCTATGTACCTCATATCGTGCACACTTAGCCACATCTCCACACCATCTCAGGTCACGCTCTCACTATCGCTAACCATCTTCAACACGCTTGGGGAACAACCTCGTGCATTATCGCCAACAAATCCGGTCATCTCCAACACCTTGCAAGCTGCCGCCTTCCCTCCATCTTAGATAGCTCTGAGAGATCTACTCTACCTAAGGTAATCATCTTCAACTTCAGAACTACCCAGACATAGCACTGAGAGATCTACTCTACCTAAGGTAATCATCTTCAACTTCAGAACTACCAAGACATAGCAATGAGAGATCTACTCTACCTTAGGTAATCATCTTCAACTTCAGAACTACCCAGACATAGCAATGAGAGATCTACTCTACCTAAGGTAATCATCTTCAACTTCAGAACTACCCAGACATAGCAATGAGAGATCTACTCTACCTTAGGTAATCATCTTCAACTTCAGAACTACCAAGACATAGCAATGAGAGATCTACTCTACCTAAGGTAATCATCTTCAACTTCAGAACTACTCAGACATAGCAATGAGAGATCTACTCTACCTAAGGTAATCATCTTCAACTTCAGAACTACCCAGACATAGCAATGAGAGATCTACTCTACCTAAGGTAATCATCTTCAACTTCAGAACTACCCAGACATAGCAATGAGAGATCTACTCTACCTAAGGTAATCATCTTCAACTTCAGAACTACCCAGACATAGCAATGAGAGATCTACTCTACCTAAGGTAATCATCTTCAACTTCAGAACTACCCAGACATATCAATGAGAGATCTACTCTACCTAAGGTAATCATCTTCAACTTCAGAACTACCCAGACATAGCAATGAGAGATCTACTCTACCTAAGGTAATCATCTTCAACTTCAGAACTACCCAGACATAGCAATGAGAGATCTACTCTACCTAAGGTAATCATCTTCAACTTCAGAACTACCCAGACATAGCAATGAGAGATCTACTCTACCTAAGGTAATCATCTTCAACTTCAGAACTACCCAGACATAGCAATGAGAGATCTACTCTACCTAAGGTAATCATCTTCAACTTCAGAACTACCCAGACATAGCAATGAGAGATCTACTCTACCTAAGGTAATCATCTTCAACTTCAGAACTACCCAGACATAGCAATGAGAGATCTACTCTACCTAAGGTAATGGGTAAAAATTAATCTGTAGATTAACAACTAGCTATAGAGCCATACTGGTAGTTTTAATCTTATGCAGATGCAATTCTAAAGAAAAAACCAAGATAGAAGATTTCGAAAAGGCAGTTACTGATATCCAATCTAGCAGTGACAACTAATACCAAACTTAGGTAAAACAGTCTCTCGAAATACCTTTTTTTCTTAACATTAGGCACTCCAGATACACAAAATACAAGATATCTACTTTTGAAGGTAATTCTCAGAGCATCTTCAGATCGTACAGCTGATTCAACCGAGAGCAATCAGGAAATCTTGAGGCAGTTTTGAGGCACATGCCCAAATCGCGCCAAATCTCGTCTAGTCAACACGTGGGAACACTTTGGTCAAACCTTAATTGTTTGGACTGCACTATCTCTAGCAACTTTAGAAAAGGGTTTATACATCAGTAAATTAGTTAAAATATGACTTTACAGACTGTACAACACAATCCAACTGCACTATGTTTGATGGATGTCCTTCTAACTGACCGTGTGTCTATCTCAGGTCATCCAGATTATCACAACCTCTCTCATTACGCCATGAAATTCTCATACATTTACAGATGGAAAGCAGATTGTTGCGAGAAAAGAAATTACAGAAAAGTCTTTGGCAAAAACATGGAAAGAATATAGTGCATCTAAGGACAATGGAGTAGAGTAATCTGTCAGAATATTAGTCCTTTGTTAGATTAAACACAAAGTAATTATGAAAATTAGAAGAGAGTGTGCATATCATTGGCAAATGCATATTGCATAATGAGGCAAATTGTAAGTTTCTCTGCCACCTGTTCATCAATTAAAGCCTTTCCCCCACTTTACTACTACTGCAGTTTACACAGAGTGCCACTAACGTTAGTTGCGAGTGTATGTTTCCCATGGCGCTCTGGCAGTTGTTTAAATTTATTCGCCTGTCTCTTCTAACACCGATACAGGCGATTACAACAGAATCGTGAGCGCTGCTCGATAATTTCACCCCAAGATATCGGCAGGATAAACATCGGTGACATTGGGGAGATCTATCGGAGAAAATCATAGAAATAACTTTATTGATAACTCATCAAACAGTGTGAGAAAACGCTCAGGGATGTGAAAAAGCTACTCTGTGTCTAAAACACTCAATGAAGTGAGAGATAATTAATAAAAGAAGATGAATTGTTTTTAAAATAGTACTATAGTAGAGAGTTCCGAGTAACTGACGGTTCCAAATTTTCGATTACGTTATAAAATAGATAACTATTATTTAACTCATTATTATAATTGAGTGAAATAATAATAATTCTATCTTATTTTCTAACATGTTGAAAATGTGATCCCATAACTCTTTAGTTAGCATGAACTGCACAAAGTTTATTTCTTCCGAGTGCTATAAATAGCGTGTAATTATCGTTAACTGTTGCACCGTTCAAAAACTACTGACAACCATTCAACTAAATGAGAACGAATGTATTGCTCACTTTAGATCACAGTGAAAAAGGGGAGTTAATTGTATTTATCAGGGGTAATTAGGACACAATGAAGTGCTCATTAATGCAGAGAGTTCTTTATTAGAACCATAGGCTACACTCGCACTAAAGTGAAGCTTATTGTCCAGAAGAGGAAAACTTCACCTACAGTTCATAGCTCTGACAGCGCATTAGTAATTCCCCCAACTTACAGACATTTAACACGTTACTGAAAAACACAGTGAGAGAAACGAGCACAGGGCACCATAGCTCACGTCAAACGGAAATTAAGTACAAGGGACTCTGAAGAAGCAGTCAGAAAGAAAAGTGGCTACATGAACAAAGTCACCTACCATAATTGAATGGCAATGCTCATGGATGCAGTAAAGCTACACTGAACTCAATGGATGTATTATAATTTGCTTTGGATAGGTATGAGGATGGAGTTGATTGAGTGGAGGTATTTCTAGCCAGAGGCTTAGATACCATATCTCTCTCTAAATAAATGAGGTAATGACTAACAATTGGTGAGTTCGGACAGATAGAACAACTGAAAACAAACTAAAACAGTTTGGTTAGTTAGGCTTAGGCAGTGCAATAGGATTATTGAAATATGGAATATATAACAAATTTATGGAATTTTATAACTCTTTGTGTACTTATTGATCATGTCTGTGTGATAAAAACAGTGGTGTAAATTAGGTACACATTTTCACAATCTATTTCTAGTTCAACTTATTGACAATGGCATATATTGTACCACCTTCTCTATCAGTAATATACATAGTGGTACAAATGTGTACCAATACGTGGTCAACGTGTTAAAGAATGCTATAAAGACACCAATGTAGGAACACACATCACATAGTACAGCATGGCATCACATAGGTAGTATAGCATGGGCCGCATTCTAATTACCGGAGAATGGCCGTAGTTCTAACCTGCTGTTTTGTGAGATATTTCGCGCCTAGGGTGTCACACACGAAATAAACATGAAGAGGCGGCTCTTTTCAAGACGCGGCAGGCAGTGACTACAGAGGCCTACCCTTAGGGGTGTGACGCGCAAGATAGACCCTTAGCTAAGCACACTGTAAGGGCGAGAGTGCTCGTGACGGCGTGATAGCTACGCCCCTAGAGCAGGCAGTTTGGAGGTGTCGGAGTGGTTGTAAGTACAAATTGTTATGGGATGAGTTTAGTTCTCCAGATAGAATGTAGGAGAAGTAATTTAATTTGAGTCATAATCACATTGATTTAGTGCACACATATTGGGGCAATAAATAAACTAGAGGAGTATATACAAATAACACATTCCTTCGATGGCAATTAACGGGTAGATCTTAGGGATGAACATCGAGAACAACAAACGTGGGGAAAACAGAGAATGGGATGAGCTGGTGAGTAATTAGAGTGAGAGATAACCAATTGGCACAAGTGATAACCAATTGGCACAAGTGATAACCAATTGGCACAAGTGATAACCAATTGGCACAAGTGATAACCAATTGGCACAAGTGATAACCAATTGGCACAAGTGATAACCAATTGGCACAAGTGATAACCAATTGACACAAGTGATAACCAATTGACACAAGTGATAACCAATTGACACAAGTGATAACCAATTGACACAAGTGATAACCAATTGACACAAGTAATAACCAATTGGCACAAGTGATAACCAATTGGCACAACTGATAACCAATTGACATAAGTGATAACCAATTGGCACAACTGATAACCAATTAGCCTATGAAAATTATTATCAATCAGTATATGATAAAGATAACCAATTAGCCTATGAAACTATAACCAATTAGCTTATGGAAAAGATAACCAATTGGCCCATGATAATGCTAATTAATTACTCTATGAAAGATAACTACATGGCGTGTGATAACCACGGCCTCTCTTCCTCAAGATACTGGTTGTGTTTTGAGGACAGTATTGGAAGAAGGAGGCAGGCACCTGTTGTACGCAGGCAATGAACACTGTGAAATTGGTTCATTAATCACACGCAGGCGCCAATGGGACTCAGCTTGCATACTTGTTAGCCATAAATAATAATGGTGTGGACACCTACAAATCGGATGCGAGGGATTAACATTTACCTCAGGAGGTATTTAGGTAAATTGTCTAGGGCTGTTTAGCTGAGGAGGTAAATTGTCTATGGGGGTGTCTACGGTTGAACAGTTTGGACTTTTGGGATGCATTTATAGATGGTGAAAAAGTACAAATAACAGAGTGTAGTTTCCTGTCACAGGCAATAAACAACTGCCCTGCATACAATTAGTAGTCCATCAAATGGCATATCATCTTGGTATGGAGGTGACAAACTTTCCACTGCACTGACAACTAAACACAGACTATCTATGGTGAGATGATGGCTGTCAAATGGTGCTATTAAACTAAAGACTCTCAGACAAATAGAGGGATTAGGAAAAGAATGAATGGTGTGATGAAATGGTACCTTAACCTTACGAACTAAAGAGAGAAGATATTGAGCAAAGGAGTGAACTGATTGCTCAAATGGTACCTTAACCTTACGAACTAAAGAGAGAAGATATTGAGCAAAGGAGTGAACTGATTGCTCAAATGGTACCTTAACTTTACGAACTAAAGAGGAGATATTGAGCAAAGGAGTGAACTGATTGCTCAAATGGTACCTAAACCTTACGAACTAAAGAGAGAAGATATTGAGCAAAGGAGTGAACTGATTGCTCAAATGGTACCTTAACCTTACGAACTAAAGAGAGAAGATATTGAGCAAAGGAGTGAACTGATTGCTCAAATGGTACCTTAACTTTACGAACTAAAGAGAGAAGATATTGAGCAAAGGAGTGAACTGATTGCTCAAATGGTACCTTAACTTTACGAACTAAAGAGAGAAGATATTGAGCAAAGGAGTGAACTGATTGCTCAAATGGTACCTTAACCTTACGAACAAAAGAGAGAAGATATTGAGCAAAGGAGTGAACCGATTGCTCAAATGGTACCTTAACTTTACGAACTAAAGAGAGAAGATATTGAGCAAAGGAGTGAACTGATTGCTCAAATGGTACCTTAACTTTACGAACTAAAGAGAGAAGATATTGAGCAAAGGAGTGAACTGATTGCTCAAATGGTACCTTAACCTTACGAACTAAAGAGAGAAGATATTGAGCAAAGGAGTGAACTGATTGCTCAAATGGTACCTTAACTTTACGAACTAAAGAGAGAAGATATTGAGCAAAGGAGTGAACTGATTGCTCAAATGGTACCTTAACCTTACGAACTAAAGAGAGAAGATATTGAGCAAAGGAGTGAACTGATTGCTCAAATGGTACCTTAACCTTACGAACTAAAGAGAGAAGATATTGAGCAAAGGAGTGAACCGATTGCTCAAATGGTACCTTAACCTTACGAACTAAAGAGAGAAGATATTGAGCAAAGGAGTGAACTGATTGCTCAAATGGTACCTTAACTTTACGAACTAAAGAGAGAAGATATTGAGCAAAGGAGTGAACTGATTGCTCAAATGATACCTTAACTTTACGAACTAAAGAGAGAAGATATTGAGCAAAGGAGTGAACTGATTGCTCAAATGGTACCTTAACCTTACGAACTAAAGAGAGAAGATATTAAGCAAAGGAGTGAACTGATTGCTCAAATGGTACCTTAACCTTACGAACTAAAGAGAGAAGATATTGAGCAAAGGAGTGAACTGATTGCTCAAATGGTACCTTAACCTTACGAACTAAAGAGAGAAGATATTGAGCAAAGGAGTGAACTGATTGCTCAAATGGTACCTTAACCTTACGAACTAAAGAGAGAAGATATTGAGCAAAGGATTGAACTGATTGCTCAAGTGGTACGCTAACCAAATGTTACACTAAGTTTTTCATTAATATATAATAAATCAATTAATTAATTGATAACATACAGGAGATTCCAGGTCATTATTTAACGGTTATTACACAGTTGAGGTAAAGCTTTAAAATAACCTATCTAATTGTAGCCAAAGGAATGGAGTGTTGAGGTCTAGTTGTAGAAAAGGCATTGCAAAACAGACACCGACAACTCATTATCAATTGGTTATGGCTAGTACATGAACCACTTTGTGAGGATAGTACAACACAACTAACTAATGCTACAAATAACACAAGTCTACTAGTGGGGAAGCAATTTGAATAATAAAATTAATTCCCTTAAAAGTACCTTTAACGTATTTGGCAACAGCTCCGCCAATGAATCATGATTGTTGTTCTGTTTATTGTAAGCTTCATTGGAAATAAATTAGTATTTTCTCGAACCATTTTTTCGTAACTCTTTATTTATTCAACACTCGTGTGAATGAGTTAACTAGTGGTATGTAGTTTCTACCTATACTCGGTGTACTAACCTAAGAGTCGAGCATGTTTATATGTAAGATAGATGTGTATCATTAGCCCCTGCAGTCACGGGTCATAAGGCTCATATCACACTAATTTAAAAGACATCTTAGACCTAATGGACCAAATATGAGGGCAGTTAAAAAGAGAATACAGAGGGTAGAGACAGTGTAGCCAG
Organism: Caprella mutica; assembly: GCA_947561585.1. NCBI lineage: Eukaryota > Metazoa > Arthropoda > Malacostraca > Amphipoda > Caprellidae > Caprella > Caprella mutica. The sequence goes on from CANNZV010000197.1 coordinate 233,368, forward strand.
TGACAAGGTAATTGTGCCAAAGTGTAAGTAGCATCTCACATTATCTGCTAGTTTTTCATTTCAAAGTACACCTTATAGTCAAAACTGACTTACGAACTCCTCAAAGAGTTCTTACTCATACGTACAGTGTGTCTGTCTACTCAAGCAATCGATCACTTCAGTTGGCTAAGTTCTGATGGTAATTTGTCGAAATAACAGAGCAAGCTGAGAATATTAAGATGATAACATTACAATGGTAGAAAAACAGTAGCCAGAGTAAGATTTAGCAAAGTTCTCAATAGATCTGATCCAAGGTGCTAAATTTCATGCTTCATTCAGCCAATTTTCTGGACATGACGAACAATAAAAAGAGAGACAGCCAAATAAGATGTAGTGGTGGAATGAGATGTTCTACCACAATGACATTATTTGTATGTTTTTTACCTTTTTCTGGGGACTATAAAGAGAAGATTGTGCGGAGCCCCAAGCGACTCTTTTTGAACGGGTGGTCCTCGAGTCAACGGCTCTAAATACCAACACAAATTAGCCATAATTGGAAAAAGATTTCACCCCGAGACATTTCTAGCAAGAAATGGAGATAAACTTTTGAAAATGATCAAAGAATTGATTTTGTCGTTAAAGAGAGTGTGTGACTATTTATATTTAGCCCCACATACCACCACTCCATTGAAATACCTTTGGCATGACAAATAATTTAGAAGGTTAAAGAGATGGCAACCATTTATCACAGTACAATGATAGTGATTGAATAGATTTCAATATTGATGTCACTTCATTTTTCACATGTCAAAGAGAAGTTAGAGCAATCGCACTTTCCATCTGAAGCCCAGGAACTACACACCTAGTGTATTATCTACACACCTAGTGTATTATCTACACACCTAGTGTATTATCTACACACCTAGTGTATTATCTACACACCTAGTGTATTATCTACACACCTAGTGTATTATCTACACACCTAGTGTATTATCTACACACCTAGTGTATTATCTACACACCTAGTGTATTATCTACACACCTAGTGTATTATCTACACACCTAGTGTAGTATCTACACACCTAGTGTAGTATCTACACACCTAGTGTAGTATCTACACACCTAGTGTAGTATCTACACACCTAGTGTAGTATCTACACACCTAGTGTAGTATCTACACACCTAGTGTAGTATCTACACACCTAGTGTAGTATCTACACACCTAGTGTAGTATCTACACACCTAGTGTAGTATCTACACACCTAGTGTAGTATCTACACACCTAGTGTAGTATCTACACACCTAGTGTAGTATCTACACACCTAGTGTATTATCTTCACACCTAGTGTATCATCTTCACACCTAGTGTAGTATCTACACACCTAGTGTAGTATCTACACACCTAGTGTAGTATCTACACACCTAGTGCAGTATCTACACACCTAGTGTATTATCTTCACACCTAGTATACTATTTACACACCTGGAGTGAGTAGCAGTGTGTTATTTGACACATTTCCTACACACCTATCGTAACTTAACTGTGTATATCATCCTATATCGCTAATCATTTGATTTCTTTCTCCTCTGTCTGTAGTTCAGATAAAACCACTCGAATGCAAACCAAATAAATGTATTCCTGCCGTGATTTGCACTCCAATACTGTGATGCCATTCTCTATATTTTCTCCAATGACTACGTAATTATTTCATGTTTTCTATGTGGTGTCCATTGATGAAGTATAAATGACTTTTAGTAGAAGCTGTGCGAGTTTTACCACTCTATAGTAATGATAAAATATTGAGAGAATGGTGACAATATGCTTATAAAGATCTATTTACTATACGCTAAGTTGCAATGCTTCACATTTATTAATTATTTAACTTTTAGCTCTTCAATTGGTATCCATTATACCTGTAGGTATCATGGATACCAATTAATCCATAGACATGCAGGTATCATGGATACCAATTAATCCATGGACATGCAGGTATCATGGATACCAATTAATCCATGAACACGCAGGTATCATGGATACAAATTAATCCATGAACACGCAGGTATCATGGATACCAATTGAAGTTACCTCCTAATGGTTGTTATTTATTGTGCCTGTGAATAACTGGTAATTAGTGCACTAGCTTCAGATAATGGAGGTGATATCAATGGTTAGCAATACATACCTAGTGGTAATTAAAGTTAAATAGACTGCAGAGAATAGGGAATTGATAGATGCATATGGTTTGCATCTCTCACCTATTAATGAATAGGGAATTGATAGATGCATATGGTTTGCATCTCTCACCTATTAATGAATAGGGAATTGATAGATGCATATGGTTTGCATCTCCCACCTATTAATCATGATTGGCTGAGCAGCAAAGTGAGGAGAGGCATCAGATGTCAGAAGTTCTTATCGCTGACGAGCGTGCAAAATCGTTGGAAATGAAGTAAGGCTTTTATCATCTAAAGAGCATATAACTCTCATTATACCGGCAAGCGCTACGTCGGTGACGCCTTTTCAACCCCTTTCTGTCTGGTGAGACACACGGCACGTAGCTAAGGACACTACCCGTGATGGGGAGGTGAAGAGCTAGTGTTAAATATCATTTTCCTTTGAGAGTCTTATCGTGTATCTAACAATTAAGTACCCCGTCAAGATGATTGCTGAATAATTTGTTAGCGGCTAAATTGTCGCACTGAGAATAATCGCCATATTGTCACAAGCTAGTAAAATATCACGCCATATTGTCACAAACTAGTACAATATCACGCCATATTGTCACAAGCTAGTACAATATCACGCCATATTGTCACAAGCTAGTACAATATCACGCCATATTGTCACAAACTAGTACAATATCACGCCATATTGTCACAAGCTAGTACAATATCACGCCATATTGTCACAAACTAGTACAATATCACGCCATATTGTCACAAACTAGTACAATATCACGCCATATTGTCACAAGCTAGTACAATATCACGCCATATTGTCACAAGCTAGTACAATATCACGCCATATTGTTACTAACTAGTACAATATCACGCCATATTGTTACTAACTAGTACAATATCACGCCATATTGTCACAAGCTAGTACAATATCACGCCATATTGTCACAAGCTAGTACAATATCACGCCATATTGTCACAAACTAGTACAATATCACGCCATATTGTCACAAACTAGTACAATATCACGCCATATTGTCACAAGCTAGTACAATATCACGCCATATTGTCACAAGCTAGTACAATATCACGCCATATTGTCACAAACTAGTACAATATCACGCCATATTGTCACAAGCTAGTACAATATCACGCCATATTGTCACAAGCTAGTACAATATCACGCCATATTGTCACAAACTAGTACAATATCACGCCATATTGTCACAAGCTAGTACAATATCACGCCATATTGTCACAAGCTAGTACAATAACACGCCATATTGTCACAAGCCAGTACAGTATCACGCCATATTGTCACAAGCTAGTACAATATCACGCCATATTGTCACAAGCCAGTACAGTATCACGCCATATTGTCACAAACTAGTACAATATCACGCCATATTGTCACAAACTAGTACAATATCACGCCATATTGTTACTAACTAGTACAATATCACGCCATATTGTTACTAACTAGTACAATATCACGCCATATTGTTACTAACTAGTACAATATCACGCCATATTGTCACAAACTAGTACAATATCACGCCATATTGTCACAAACTAGTACAATATCACGCCATATTGTCACAAACTAGTACAATATCACGCCATATTGTTACTAACTAGTACAATATCACGCCATATTGTTAGTAACTAGTACAATATCACGCCATATTGTCACACACTAGTACAATATCACGCCATATTGTTACAAACTAGTACAATATCACGCCATATTGTTACTAACTAGTACAATATCACGCCATATTGTTACTAACTAGTACAATATCACGCCATATTGTCACAAACTAGTACAATATCACGCCATATTGTTACTAACTAGTACAATATCACGCCATATTGTCACAAACTAGTACAATATCACGCCATATTGTTACTAACTAGTACAATATCACGCCATATTGTTACTAACTAGTACAATACCACGCCATATTGTTACTAACTAGTACAATATCACGCCATATTGTTACTAACTAGTACAATATCACGCCATATTGTCACAAACTAGTACAATATCACGCCATATTGTCACAAACTAGTACAATATCACGCCATATTGTCACAAACTAGTACAATATCACGCCATATTGTTACTAACTAGTACAATATCACGCCATATTGTTACTAACTAGTACAATATCACGCCATATTGTTACTAACTAGTACAATATCACGCCATATTGTTACTAACTAGTACAATATCACGCCATATTGTTACTAACTAGTACAATATCACGCCATATTGTTACTAACTAGTACAATATCACGCCATATTGTTACTAACTAGTACAATATAACGCCATATTGTCACAAACTAGTACAATATCACGCCATATTGTTACTAACTAGTACAATATCACGCCATATTGTCACAAACTAGTACAATATCACGCCATATTGTTACTAACTAGTACAATAACTCTACTGCTGAGAGTAAGCTCCGAGTTATTCCAAATTTTCGATAAAATAATAGAAATGCATAATATGACATTTCAACTCGCTATTTTGATTAGTATCCATGTTCGAAAATGTGTAACCGTATAAATTCGCAGTTCAGCCACAGATCTCTCCAAGACAAACATGGTGTGTACAATTAAAGTCATTATACTGTGATGAGTGAATAGTTATGACAAAATAGCAGATAGTGTCTGCTAGACTGATGATAAACTTCCAGTGGTAGATGAAGTTCATTCCGATAACAGCAGGCGATAGGAATAATAACACTCAAACTACCAGTAGCGTTATGTTTTACATCGCTAATAACAATAATTATTAGCGGTCAATGAAATAAAATGAGCAGAAAAATACGGTATACCAGATTCAGAGTTCTATACTCCCATAATTAAATATAATTATTCCCATTTAATGATATCAATGTAACACATTGTGATTTTAATATTCAAACCTTGATTACATTTTTTTAACAAAACTGTACTTAGTTCACTGTTTTACCATATATCCTCCATGAGTAAATTTAGATATAATTATAATACGAGGAATGTAATCATTCACTCCTTGACAGTATATCCCCATGCAGTTGTACCTACTTTACACTCATTGTTATTGATTATGGTGCGCATGCGCAAAGCAGAGAATATATATCTCATTAAAATAATAGTTCTTCAAACAACTTTGGTGCGATGTATGTTGTTCACAACCGCCAATCCGTCATAGTTTGCACGCACACCAGACTGTCAGTCCGGCACTTCGCAAAACAGTCCAAAGTAACCCAAGTACTGGCTTTATAATGTAATGAAGTGACTGTACACTGCTGCAGTTGATAAAACTATATACTACTTATTGTTACACTAATAGACAACTTAACACTTGGAGAAGACAGAGAGTAACAACACTCTTCTGGAAAAGGACTGTACGGAAAGTATTTTGAATATTCTGCCAGACTTTGAGAGAAATGATCCTATGAATGCTCTCTTACGGTGTGTCTAATTGAGTAGCAAGCACTCGCATCAAGATAGGCAATAACTCAAGGAGGTAATTCTCAGCAAGCAGAGAGAGCATAAATAGAAGAGGATTTGCTTTTTGCGATACCAAAACTGCAGAAGCCTGTAGACACTGAATGTAGATGGTGAAGCCTATTGACACTGTCGAATCGTAGAGGTGAGGCCTGTAGACACTGTAGATGACAACGTACAGGGTACAGACAAAGTCCTTGGATAACATTTTAACATTCAATTTAATGAATGTATAAACACCCATATGCGCTGAGTGTTGAGTAATCAGTATTATGAAGTGGAACAAGCCACATACAACAGATTCCATCATTTATCTAATATAATTTAGCATTAGTAGTATTTAAAGCCGAGTGAATTAATACAAAGTGCAATTATTATTGAGCGCCATCACGCGGACAAGACAAACTCTGCGATAATGAATTCTTAAAGCTCCAAGATAGACTGTTTACTACACTGTTAGGAGGTTTCAAGAACTCAAAGGTACTGAAAATCGTCCTCGAAGTGGAAGACCGCGATCTTCTCACACGGCGAAAGTCGTTAAAGCCGTCAGAGCCCAAGTTCGTAGCAATCTATATAGAGTTCGTTCCAATGGGAGAATGGCCTCTTGACATAAATATGGGTGAGAAGAAAATGAAAAAATTGTTCAGATAGCTTTGATGTTGTCACCTCTCAAATTGCAACCTCGTCAGCACCTCAAATACCTCCAAAAAGAAGAGAGTGACTCGAGTGAAGGCAACAGTTGAAGGCAGGAATGGACATAGTCGGCAACCTGCAACCGACAAAATGACAGAGTTCAGGCAAAATCATCTGCAGACCTTCCTGACTCAATGAGAACGGGTTTCAGACGAAAGAAACCTCCTTCCGTCATAGTGTGGGCCACCATATCTATTTAATAGAAATATCTCCTCATTTTTGTTCCAAAAGGCGCAAAAGTGAACAATAAATTCGTACATAGAGACAATTTTTACTCTTGTACTTCAAAAAGCAAGCAGACTCTTTATAGACTTTTCAACAAGACGGATCATCGTCATACACGTGCAAGAAAACTCAAAAATGGTACCAGGACCACTTTCCACGTCTCTGGAGCAAGGAGGCTCGGCAAGACATGAACCCAATATATTTTTGTTTTTGGAAGTAGATTCATGTGCTTCTTTCCAACGGGTCAATTGAAGCTCTGAAGCGAAACCTCGAGAAAGCATAGGCCAAAATGCCTCAAGAAATCCTGCGTAAAGCGGCAGAGGGTTTCCGTAGCAGGCTGAAGCGTGTAATTCAGGCCAGAGATGAACACATTGAATGGAATTTTGTATGAATGTTCAAATATATTTCATCAAACATATCTGAAATATCTTACAATTTTATTAACAAGTTAGGGAAATACCATACATTGTCCGCACCCTGTAGATTAGACCCGTACAGACACTGTAGATGAGACGCTTCTAAGCAGTGGTGTGCTGAGCTGACTGTATAGTTCCACTTATTCAGTCCAAATCCAAGCGGCGTGCAATTATGAATTAGTTACGGCATATTGGGATGCACTATCTCTCTATCTAAAGCTGACTAGTGAGAGTGCTGCTGGTACTCTCCTTATGTCTGGTACTATAGTACACTATACACCTATTTGATCTAGTAAAACTAAGCCTATTGGAGTGGTACTGCTACTCTCCTCAATACTATAGTACTCACTATCTTATAAGCCTATTGGATATTGCTTTGAACACTGGAGAAGCCAACAAATCTATATCATAAATGGAACTGTGAGAATAGATACTATAGAGAGGTCTATATTCCCTTTACCAACATGCGGAGTAAAAAGATATTTTGAATGATCGTTACTTGCGTTATATGATCGTTACTTGCGGTTTATTGATTCAAATCAGATGTTTTCTATTTAAACATAGAAAATAGTTAAAATTTATCTTATCTAAGGGCAAACATTTTGTCTCTATCTTTTGAATGCGAAATATGATAAGTTAGACTCAGTATATTGTTAAATAAAATATTATTTATCATTTGAAAAAATCTTAATTTAACAGGAATTGTTCCAAATGATAACATTCCATTTAACAATACACTATATTAAATCTATTTATCATAACTTGAATTCAAATGATAAATATTTGGTGCAAATCTATACGAAACTAATCACAGTTATTTCTAGATACAACGGATGTGAATTATCAGGGTAAGCTTTTGAGTTGAGTAGCTTTTTTGCATTCATGAGCTTCAAGTCTCTGTATGATACGTCTATCATTTCATGAAATAGTTTAGAACTTTAGGGTATACACTCGATACTACAAGTATACTATCACAATATTCTTTTAATTAGTACAGTAATAAAAAAAATTGAGGGATTGGTGAACGTACAGTCACGGTAATTGAGTATTTGCCCTGTGTGCATTGAAAGTTGAGTACTGTGGGTACTAATAATGTTGTGTCGAAGATACTTCATTAAATTCTCGTGTATGAATTATAGAATGAGACTCGTAGCTGTGGAGGGATATTGATTCACCAGATGATTATAACAATCAGAGCAATTTGCAAAGTCCACATTTGACGTCAAGACAGAGTGTGTGTGATCTACAGAACTCACTGGTGTGATCTACAGAACTCACTGGTGTGATCTACAGTAACTCACTGGTGTGATCTACAGTAACTCACTGGTGTGATCTACAGTAACTCACTGGTGTGATCTACAGTAACTCACTGGTGTGATCTACAGAACTCACTGGTGTGATCTACAGTAACTCACTGGTGTGATCTACAGAAACTCACTGGTGTGATCTACAGAAACTCACTGGTGTGATCTACAGTAACTCACTGGTGTGATCTACAGTAACTCACTGGTGTGATCTACAGAAACTCACTGGTGTGATCTACAGAACTCACTGGTGTGATCTACAGAAACTCACTGGTGTGATCTACAGAACTCACTGGTGTGATCTACAGTAACTCACTGGTGTGATCTACAGAAACTCACTGGTGTGATCTACAGTAACTCACTGGTGTGATCTACAGTAACTCACTGGTGTGATCTACAGAACTCACTGGTGTGATCTACAGTAACTCACTGGTGTGATCTACAGTAACTCACTGGTGTGATCTACAGTAACTCACTGGTGTGATCTACAGTAACTCACTGGTGTGATCTACAGAACTCACTGGTGTGATCTACAGTAACTCACTGGTGTGATCTACAGAAACTCACTGGTGTGATCTACAGAAACTCACTGGTGTGATCTACAGTAACTCACTGGTGTGATCTACAGTAACTCACTGGTGTGATCTACAGAAACTCACTGGTGTGATCTACAGAACTCACTGGTGTGATCTACAGTAACTCACTGGTGTGATCTACAGAACTCACTGGTGTGATCTACAGTAACTCACTGGTGTGATCTACAGTAACTCACTGGTGTGATCTACAGTAACTCACTGGTGTGATCTACAGTAACTCACTGGTGTGATCTACAGAACTCACTGGTGTGATCTACAGTAACTCACTGGTGTGATCTACAGAAACTCACTGGTGTGATCTACAGAAACTCACTGGTGTGATCTACAGTAACTCACTGGTGTGATCTACAGTAACTCACTGGTGTGATCTACAGTAACTCACTGGTGTGATCTACAGTAACTCACTGGTGTGATCTACAGAACTCACTGGTGTGATCTACAGAACTCACTGGTGTGATCTACAGTAACTCACTGGTGTGATCTACAGAACTCACTGGTGTGATCTACAGTAACTCACTGGTGTGATCTACAGAAACTCACTGGTGTGATCTACAGAACTCACTGGTGTGATCTACAGTAACTCACTGGTGTGATCTACAGTAACTCACTGGTGTGATCTACAGTAACTCACTGGTGTGATCTACAGAAACTCACTGGTGTGATCTACAGTAACTCACTGGTGTGATCTACAGTAACTCACTGGTGTGATCTACAGTAACTCACTGGTGTGATCTACAGAACTCACTGGTGTGATCTACAGAACTCACTGGTGTGATCTACAGTAACTCACTGGTGTGATCTACAGAACTCACTGGTGTGATCTACAGTAACTCACTGGTGTGATCTACAGTAACTCACTGGTGTGATCTACAGAACTCACTGGTGTGATCTACAGTAACTTACTGGTGTGATCTACAGTAACTCACTGGTGTGATCTACAGTAACTCACTGGTGTGATCTACAGTAACTCACTGGTGTGATCTACAGAAACTCACTGGTGTGATCTACAGTAACTCACTGGTGTGATCTACAGTAACTCACTGGTGTGATCTACAGTAACTCACTGGTGTGATCTACAGAACTCACTGGTGTGATCTACAGAACTCACTGGTGTGATCTACAGTAACTCACTGGTGTGATCTACAGAACTCACTGGTGTGATCTACAGTAACTCACTGGTGTGATCTACAGTAACTCACTGGTGTGATCTACAGAACTCACTGGTGTGATCTACAGTAACTTACTGGTGTGATCTACAGTAACTCACTGGTGTGATCTACAGTAACTCACTGGTGTGATCTACAGTAACTCACTGGTGTGATCTACAGTAACTCACTGGTGTGATCTACAGTAACTCACTGGTGTGATCTACAGTAACTCACTGGTGTGATCTACAGAACTCACTGGTGTGATCTACAGTAACTCACTGGTGTGATCTACAGAAACTCACTGGTGTGATCTACAGTAACTCACTGGTGTGATCTACAGAACTCACTGGTGTGATCTACAGTAACTCACTGGTGTGATCTACAGAAACTCACTGGTGTGATCTACAGTAACTCACTGGTGTGATCTACAGAACTCACTGGTGTGATCTACAGAACTCACTGGTGTGATCTACAGTAACTCACTGGTGTGATCTACAGTAACTCACTGGTGTGATCTACAGTAACTCACTGGTGTGATCTACAGAACTCACTGGTGTGATCTACAGTAACTCACTGGTGTGATCTACAGTAACTCACTGGTGTGATCTACAGTAACTCACTGGTGTGATCTACAGAAACTCACTGGTGTGATCTACAGTAACTCACTGGTGTGATCTACAGTAACTCACTGGTGTGATCTACAGTAACTCACTGGTGTGATCTACAGAACTCACTGGTGTGATCTACAGAACTCACTGGTGTGATCTACAGTAACTCACTGGTGTGATCTACAGAACTCACTGGTGTGATCTACAGTAACTCACTGGTGTGATCTACAGTAACTCACTGGTGTGATCTACAGAACTCACTGGTGTGATCTACAGTAACTTACTGGTGTGATCTACAGTAACTCACTGGTGTGATCTACAGTAACTCACTGGTGTGATCTACAGTAACTCACTGGTGTGATCTACAGTAACTCACTGGTGTGATCTACAGTAACTCACTGGTGTGATCTACAGTAACTCACTGGTGTGATCTACAGAACTCACTGGTGTGATCTACAGTAACTCACTGGTGTGATCTACAGAACTCACTGGTGTGATCTACAGAAACTTTGTATCACTTTCGGTATTCCATTTGTATCACCCATAGATATTCCATTTGTATCACCCATAGATATTCTATTTGTATCACCCATAGATATTCCCTGGGTAATTCTTTTGCATCACCATCGATATTCCCTGGGTAATTCTTTTGCATCACCATCGATATTCCCTGGGTGTTCTATTTGTATCACCCATATATTCATCTAATAAAAATCGTATCAATGTGTTTATGAGATATTGTAGAGACATTCCTTTAAAATGTGCTGGGGATATCAGTGGCCAATATACCAATCTGAAGTTGTCACACGATTATCCACAGTATGACGTACTAACCAGAGGTTCTGGTGAATATTTTCATAACATTTTGCGTAGTTGAATAAGATGTAACACGTGTAACTAATACCTTAACACCCATTATATTGATCAATTAACTCACACATCATTAAGATGGTGTACCTCCCATAGGCTTATCAATTAGCACTCTAATCAGAGGGTTGGTGTTTAACACTCTAATCAGAGGGATGGTGTTTAACACTCTAATCAGAGGGTTGGTGTTTAGCACTTTAATCAGAGGGTTGGTGTTTAGCACTCTAATCAGAGGGTTGGTGTTTAACACTCTAATCAGAGGGTTGGTGTTTAGCACTCTAATCAGAGGGTTGGTGTTTAACACTCTAATCAGAGGGTTGGTGTTTAACACTCTAATCAGAGGGTTGGTGTTTAACACTCTAATCAGAGGGTTGGTGTTTAACACTCTAATCAGAGGGTTGGTGTTTAACACTCTAATCAGAGGGTTGGTGTTTAACACTCTAATCAGAGGGTTGGTGTTTAACACTCTAATCAGAGGGTTGGTGTTTAACACTCTAATCAGAGGGTTGGTGTTTAGCACTCTAATCAGAGGGTTGGTGTTTAACACTCTAATCAGAGGGTTGGTGTTTAACACTCTAATCAGAGGGTTGGTGTTTAACACTCTAATCAGAGGGTTGGTGTTTAGCACTCTAATCAGAGGGTTGGTGTTTAACACTCTAATCAGAGGGTTGGTGTTTAACACTCTAATCAGAGGGTTGGTGTTTAACACTCTAATCAGAGGGTTGGTGTTTAACACTCTAATCAGAGGGTTGGTGTTTAACACTCTAATCAGAGGGTTGGTGTTTAACATTCTAATCAGAGGGTTGGTGTTTAACACTCTAATCAGAGGGTTGGTGTTTAACACTCTAATCAGAGGGTCGGTGTTTAACACTCTAATCAGAGGGTTGGTGTTTAACACTCTAATCAGAGGGTTGGTGTTTAACACTCTAATCAGAGGGTTGGTGTTTAACACTCTAATCAGAGGGTTGGTGTTTCCCTTTAGTACAAACTAACACACACACACACACATTCCCCATTTTCCCCTGGTATCGATTTAGTGTTAGTGCGAAAACTAAAGGTTAACAGAGACCTCGCACTTTTACGGCACTGTGCCTCCTGTAGATGCGCTAGGCCTAACCATCTCAGCAGTTATGAATGAAAAGAAGTTACGAGTTACTGGTTCATATGAGAAAATCTCTCTCTGTAATAGAGACTGGTGTGAATATAAATCGTGTCTCATTTTCATAAAGTTGAAAAAATGAGAAATGTAGCCATTAAACGCACGGGAATAAATTGATATTTTAAAGCTTTATTCAATGTTTATATGTATTTTAATATATCAGCTATGCAGAATAAATATTTCGAAAAGGAATTTAAACACTGCAGGGTATAATATATCAACACGTACCATGTGTGCATTGTTAAAATTACACCAATATTATCAACATTGAGAACCAGTTATTTTTAACGTGAAAGTACACTAGTAATATTTAATAATTAATCAAGTAACGAGTTGAGTAATAATTATTTACCTTATTGTTTCAATTTGTATCCAATGGATACAAATTGAAACAACATTAATTATCACGTACTTATTACTTTTACTAATATAATATTCTGATATCAATTAGATACCTAAAAGAAAATTCTACCCCAGAGTTTATTGATTACTAAATTTAAATTATTTTCTGTGAATGATTCACCCACTAGTTTTATTTTCTCACTATATATTAATAGTTTTGATGGTTAGTGACCCATTACTGATGTTTTAACAGTTAGAAAGAGAAGGGCAACCTACTTCTCAAATAGGATTTACTATTTTGATAGTTTCTACAGCAGAGTATCTTTCTTCTGAACCATTTCAGTTATTCAGTACTCTGGTTCATCTAACTGTTAAATGATACTATTGAAAAGAGAGTAAAATAAGTACTGTGGTCTTTAAGTACTATTGATATTAAATCAATAGAACTATTATAATATAACTATTATCAAACATTTATTCATTTGTTAATTGATTATAACCCTTTAAATCTGGTAAATTGGTGCCATTTTTGACGGGCGTGGTACACTAGTTCTCAGTTTTTATCTTTAAAGAGTCAATTACAATTTACAGCTCTAGAAATTAATTTGCATTTCTCCTTTCGAAATAATTAATTCAATTTAGCATCTGTTTCTACTCCATTCAATGTATTCCGTTTTGGTTTATTTTTGTATTTTTGAGTTTTCCTTCTTTTTAGTTGCGACATCTTTAGTTTATTATGAGCTACATTTGTTACTTTGAATATTACTATATTCAGTTTATAAAACCATTTTATTGAATTATGACATTATTTCTAGCTAATTAATTTCAGTTTATTACATCACTTTGAATGTAACCATGTTCAGTTTATAATTTGGCTCACTAAATTAGGACATTATTCTTAGTTTATTATGAGCTACCTTTTTACTTTCAATTTTACCATTTTCGATTTGTCAAATCATTTTTCGTGAATCATGACATTATTTTTAGTTTATCATGAGCTACATTTTATTTCTTTGACTATAATCATTTTCAATTACTAACTTCATTTCAGTAAATGTATTTCCCTTAAGTGCTGCAGTGAGTGAATCAAACAAGTGATTAATTTAACATTTTCTATTGATAACACTTTCAACAATTACAAGAAGCTTCTAACAGTTCTACACTATACATTTATACAGAATTATACACGTAAATACCTACTGAGTATTGCAGCCTAAGAGGTAGGCCTGTATCTATTTGTTAGATTAAGTATTAGAAACTAACAAGGATACCTCTTACAATGCAATACTCGCATCTAATATTTACAGTCGAAGCATTTACATCAATGTAAGACATATACTTTATGTATAGAAAATAATGTAAGACATATACTTTATGTATAGAAAATAATGTCAGACCTATAAGATATTCAAGAGAGCACTAATAGGTACTGCTAATTATTTGATAATTAATTCAAGGGGTTTAACATCTGCAACCAGAGACAATATCGCTGACTTCAAAAGGAAATTAAATAATTATTTAATAATAATCAACCATTTCATTTTCAATTTAAATCACTAAATTTCAAAATAGTACTCTCTGTTCTAAGATGAAATAGCAAAATATATTTAAAGGCTAATACATTCATGTAACAAAAGCTTTACAATTAATTCATCTAAAATGAATTAATTGAAAACTTTTACTCAACAATAGAAATCAAAATATTTTCATCGTGAAAAATATAATTTGATAAAATTAGGATCTAATAAATTTGGCATAGAAGATAATTAACATATTTGTTATTGCACTTAAAATAACTTGGCAGAAAATGGAAACATTGCAATAATTTAACAAACTGTAGAAACAGAAATAGCAAAAATAAGTCATTTAGAGACTTTGAAATGTTATAATAATTACATTGAAGAGGAGCTTATTCAATAAAATATTGTACGGTTTCTTTGGTATTTCAAAAGATGATGATAAGACCGAAACATTTCTACACCCGTCATCGAAAATAATAAAACATTGGCACAACATCAACAACAGCAATAATAACATAAATAATTTAAATGGTTAAACAGATCGACCGTTTGGCGACGTGGAAGCCAGCAGCTCCCCGGAACCAATGGACGCAGCGGGGGAGATTGCTGATTCGGGCAGATTATCTTGGGTAGATGAGGTCCGAAGTTTGGATATCACATCAGTTTCCATATCGTCATCCTCGATATGAATGTGCTCGTCATCATCTTCGAAGTGACTGACTGTGGAGGACATGAGGGAAGCGAGACTGGCCATCGCGGGCGGTGAGTGCGGTGGTGAGTTAGCGCTAAGGAATCTCGCCGCGGCGCTGTTAGGAGCCATGCCCGGGTAACCAGGCCGAGAGAGAATGGCTTGAGGTCTGAAAGGTGTCAAAGGAGACTGTCCTAAGGCAGAGGATAAGGAGGCGAGTGTCATGGGTGGCATGTGGTGCAGTGCAGTGGGTCTCAGCGGAATTGTGGGAGCCATGGGTGACAGGGAGGCAGCCATGGCCGCTGCTGCGTATAAGTGGTGCAAAGTAGTGGGGGGAGTGGAGAGATAATGCTGTTGGAAGCTTGGGGGGAAATGGGAAGAGCCTAGGGATGGTGGTTGATATAAGGGAGGGTAAAGGCCATGTTTTTGATGAGAAAAACTATCCATTGGAGGATATAAGAATGGCCGCGCCTGTAATTGCGATGATAAAATATTAGGATTCAAACCAAATGGAATCTGAGTTGGAGAAATATTTGGAACTGCCGGTGGTGAGCTTTTCGCATCTGAAGCTGCCAATGTTTCTACATTGAAAGGTATTTTAGTCTTGGACTTTTTAGTTGCCACCGGTGAACCTATTATAGATGTTTCCCCTTGACACCGAGATGTTTCCACACAATTTAATGGACCACCGTTAATTTGTTGAAGACCTGCTTCCAGAGCATCTTTCTCGGGTCTTGTGATTTTAAAACGTTTGCGACGGCGAAGGAAACTACCGTTTTCAAACATGTTCATTGCTGACGGGTGTAGAGTCCAGTAGGCACCTTTGCCAGGCCTGTCTGGTCGTCTGGGTATCTTGATAAAACAGTCGTTAAAGGACAGATTGTGTCGTAGAGAATTCTGCCACCTTTGAGTGTTTTTGCGGTAGTACGGGAAACCATCCATGATGAATTTGTAGATATCGGCAAGGGTACTCATTTTGTCGGGACTGTTCCATATTGCCATTGCAGTCAAAGAAATGTACGAATAGGGTGGCTTTTGATCACCATAACTTTCTCGAGTGGGACGAGGCATCGTGTATCGCTGTATTGTGGTGCACTTTGACAATCAATGTTGTGAACTGAAGTAGATTACAGTGCGTACTTTTCAGAGGTCTCACCCTCACAACACGAAAAGCATTACTGACGGCTGCAACACTTCCTCCAGTGATGTGAACAAGATGTTCCAGGAAAGTGGGCGGAGCAAGGACTATCTACGCGCATATCGGCTGCACTGGAGGGCGGTGCTCTGGAACAAGGGCGGCGCTTCGTATCTACCATGTTAGTCCGTGATAAATGGGACGGAGTTGACCAACGTGAACGTCGAGTAACGACTACGTTCTTACTTACCCTCTCGCAAAGTTTAAAATGACTCATTAGAGTAACGAGGGTGGTGCACTGGGCTCCAAATTACATTCCAGTATCTCAATAAAATCTGCATGCGGAAAATTAGTTCTGTAGTTCATAGACTACATTTCTGTGGGGAGGAGTACAAAACTCTCCAATAACTCATTAGTTAACGTTGCCTTCTTTCAAAACATGGCACTAACTTATGCCTACAATAACTAACTTTCTGGTTGACGTGCTTTACTGGCATATGGGGAATTTTATGGAGAGCATTTAAAGCTGCGGCGCCACGCTTTACAAAATGGCTAGTTTCCAAAGAGTGGGAGTGGGTAAAACAAACAAATATGGCCCCTGAGGGAGGTTATTGGTCAAAGTTAGTCCTGGCTTGCGTTATAGCAACTAATTGCAGTAATGCTGTGCATTCTTGTAAACTATATTCTGAATGTGGGGGCAACTCTCAAATGAGATCAAGTGATGTCCTTTTATAGAGTTAGTGCTCTTAAATTATATTATTAAAATTTATTACTTTCCATTAATTATTATTTATTTAACTGTGAGTAAAACCCTTAATTGGATTATAGCGAATCAGTGGTACATAGCGACTATAATTTCAATGAACATAATTAATACAATATCAAATATTTTCTCTAAAGAAATCATTGTCAAAATAGTGATCGACAATGACGTTGTTACATTTATAAACCATGAACAATAAGAACTAGGCCAAATACACAATAGCAGATAACTTATCATAAAAAGATGTTCGATTTCAATTTCCCTATCAGTAAATTACCACCAACTCGATCATCTTCTTTGCTATTTCCCGCCAATTCATTTTGTTATACCCAATACACATGCGTAACTGACGGAGAGTAACGTATTTGCATCATGTACACCACGTACGGTAATGGATCAATTACCAGATAATTATTTCATTCACATATATAACCAGAGGGAAATATTCAAATAAATATTTTTATAAACTATGTTAGTTCCATTGTGCTGAATATATTTTGATGGTCATTAGCCATCTTATTTATAATAATCCCATTTGGAAATTTGCAATCCGGTTATTGGTGAAGAAAACTAAGCTTACGTTTAGAGTTATATGAAAGTTGCACATTGTCGAACACACGTGAAGTATTATCAGAGGTTTTTAACTTCAAAGTTGGAGTTTTCCATAACCTCTGATGATATGGATTTCCGTTGAGTATGAATCTTTTCAATCAAATTAATTAAACTATATGTTAATTAAAAATCGAATTAAATTATAATTACTACTATAAGTTTTTTCTTACATGATCATAGATGTGCAACCGTACGATAACTCGAAACTTACATTCACATGTAAGAACACTCCCACTAACTGGAACTCCAACTAAGTACATAGGAATGTACTTAGTCTGCCCGTAGGAGTAATAAAAGAGCGCCATCGTCAACTGTACTTTATTTAGGAAACATACAAAGGCAAAGATTCGAAAGAAATCAATTTGGACGACAGACTTCAATTATCCTAATTCGTAACTGTACAGGAAAACCAATGGCAATAGCAGTTAGATTTCGTAACTGTACAGGAAAACCAATGGCAATAGCAGTTAGATTTAGTAACTGTAAGGAAAACCAATGGCAATAGCAGTTAGATTTAGTAACTGTAAGGAAAACCAATGGCAATAGCAGTTAGATTTCGTAACTGTACAGGAAAACCAATGGCAATAGCAGTTAGATTTAGTAACTGTAAGGAAAACCAATGGCAATAGCAGTTAGATTTAGTAACTGTAAGGAAAACCAATGGCAATAGCAGTTAGATTTAGTAACTGTAAGGAAAACCAATGGCAATAGCAGTTAGATTTAGTAACTGTAAGGAAAACCAATGGCAATAGCAGTTAGATTTCGTAACTGTACAGGAAAACCAATGGCAATAGCAGTTAGATTTCGTAACTGTACAGGAAAACCAATGGCAATAGCAGTTAGATTTCGTAACTGTACAGGAAAACCAATGGCAATAGCAGTTAGATTAAGTAACTGTAAGGAGAAACAAATTGGCATTTGCTCACTAACATTTCCTAACTTACTATCAGTCAAATAGTAAATTGCAATATGTGTTTTTAACAACATACTTCATTTTCATTATCAAAATACACAAATTAGTAACCTCATCTCAGATCTACGTTTCTTTTCGTTGAAAGGTATTTATTTTGATGTAGAGATTCACTTCTACAAACACAATTCTTGTGATAGGAAATGGTAAACACGCATTCAAATAACTAATTAATTAACACGTTGACTACGTATTGGTACACATTAGTACCACCATGATTAGTACTGATAGGGAAGTTGGTATAATTATATACCACAGTCACTATTTTAAACACGAATTAAATCGTAACAATGTTAATTACAATTATAGCATTGTTTTTATCACACAGACAATATCAATAGGTACTCAGCTCCTCTTGCTATCATGGGACATTTGATGTAGAAGCAATAACAGAAACTTTGGAAAAGTCAGTTTGGCTAGACTGCGTTTTGAGCATACGTAGTCAACGTATTAAATTAAATTAGCGTGTGTTTCGGAAACAAAGAGCATATCGATGACATCAAGAGTCGAGAAAATAAGAAGTCATACATTGCAGTGTCTGAGGTTGTGTTCAAATAAATAAAAATAGTGTCAGAATATGTATATACTATTGCTAAAGAAACATTAGAATAGAGGCACAGGTAAATGTGTGTGAGATAGTACCTCTATTTCTGTGGGGAGAGAGTACTTAATTAGCAGATAGTAGCTCACAACTCAACAGAGTCAATGAAAAAGTAGAACATTATGGCAGTGAGACAAACGTGAAAGGAGAAGGGAAGAAATCGACAGAAGTGGAGGAAAGGAAGAGAGAAGGGAAAGAAAGAGAGAGAAAAGGGATAGATTGCAATAATACACTACCATCTCCTTATATTAGCAGATAGCAGACTATGTTCTATGGTTGATAATAGCATTCATTTACCAGATAGCACATTAATACCTTGGAAAGATTAAAAGAAATAATTCCACTTTATTCTGATGGTGACAGAGTAACAATGTAACTAGTGACTGTACTGATAGTCTATTATAAACAGTTAGGACATTGCAACAGTCTAAGATAGCGTATTGACTATGTAGTGGTAAGAATAGATATATACTATTTGTACCACTACGACTATATACTATAGTCTAACATATCCAGTATGTTACACTGAATATAGATACCAACATATCCAGTATGTTATGTAAATACTAACATATCCAATATGTGTGACCAGACGTTAAACACAGCCAATCAATAATCAACAGAAGGTTTACTGTCAGTGAGCGTCCTTAAAGAAAACACACGCTACGTACACACTATCCAACATGAAGTGTGCATCTCAGCAGAAAGTTAGAGTTACGCTATAAATGTTCTACAGGAGGTGAGTCGTACACCTTCCACATATACTGCAGAACTAACCAAAGTACATCATTGCTAGTGTTGCTTAGACTAGAGAAATAAGGCCACCACCTCACCACTCTAACTAAGGGGAAAATGGCCAACTAGGGGTACTTTGATGAAAGAGTGTGAGTGAGGGAGATCTGCGAGACATGGTGAAACAAATAAATACGTGAACAATCTGATGTGAACTGTTGATATAAATTGTTCATGAAAATATAAGCTGTATATTATATGCAAAACAATCACAAAGTGAATCAATTCGAAGCCCTAATATTTAGAGTTGTTGCCAAAATATGGAGGCTTGCATCAACCTACTGGTAAGAAATAGTGTGCAAGTAATAGCGGTAAGTCACTTAGATGAATAATTTATTAATTTAAAGGTCCTCTCCAGGCTCCGAGAAAAAAATGAGTTCATAACATAATATTATAGAACTAAGGTCTACGATCATTATTCTGCAAACCGCATACAATTCGGTTCAGTATATATTTTATAATTTGTTTTTAAAATTTTTCAGTACTCTGTGAGCAACAATTGAGCGAATCACTAATCTGATGCTCAAGAAGAAGATTCTACACTCTTTGTTTTGATTACAAATTTGAATTTTATAAACAATCCCTGCGTTTTCGGCCATTATTTTAGATATCAATTGTTTCCTAAAGTATATAAACGGTTCTATTATAAGTTCATTCAATTTTATACCTCTACACGAATATTAAATGGATTTGTTAAATCTATTACCTAGTTGAAAATCAAAACAAATGGTGTACATTCTTTTTCTTCAGGCTGAAAATTTCTTAAAGTAGTAAGTCGGAAGTAAAATAGGTTTTGTAGAGTTTTGATACTAAAAATCTTTAAAAGCATATAAAATTAAAAATATGCTACCAAATTAGATGCGGTTTTCAGCAAAATGATAAGAAACATTAGCCTCGTTGAATAAGGCAATAAAAATATTTCCTTGGAGGGGACCTTTAACGTCTCTTTCAAAACCGAAGGCCATATCGAAAACGTCAAATGGAAATTAAATACAAGGGACTGGAAGAAGCAGTCAGAAAAAAATGGCTCCATGAACAAAATCACTTACCACCGTCAGTGACGAAGCTCATAGATGCAGAAAAGCTATACCGTGAATGCAGTCACTTACCAAGAAATGTGACGAAGGGGGACACAAACACCAGTGTCTGCACTCACGAATTGATCTTCAGATTAACAAATAACAATGATACTGTTAACATTCAGGGGTAAAGAAACCGGATATTGACCGCACTCCCGGTTGGAAGAGGAAAATGAAGCCTACAAGTCTTCCTAACATAAAAATCAAAGACCTCGAAGTTGAACAGTATAATCCTAGTGCTATCCTCTAAAACTGAAGTTTCACCACAGACAGCTCATCTATTGGGTAAAGTATCTAATTTTCGAATAATTTAGCTAGGAATAGTGGATTGTATGCAGCAGTAAGATAGGTAGTGAAATAGTCCATAATAGTTATGATTAATATTGAAAATATTTATAAAGTGGCGAACTTGTGATTACAAAATGTAAGTCAACTGAAACTTTTAAATCTATAAACACTAAATTAAAATATGAAATTATAGTTATTAGTTACACTGCTATAAAAGTTATAAAAATGACATGGGTGACTTTGATTATAAATTGGCTTGAAAACAAATAGATAATAGAGATTATCGAGTAAAAAGTATATCATAGATAATTTAAATATGGATTAAATAAGATAAGCAACAAATATGGAAGTTATGTATGTAATATATACATGTAAAGAATAATAAAATATAAATGTATTATTAACATGTAACGATCCCTGAAAGCAAATATAAGACATGCAAACAAAATACAGAAATGTGAGCTATTGAATTATTAGTTAGGTTAATAATTATCAGCCCAGCAACTATCTAATATATGCATCTAAATAACATCAGGGTTATTTAGATTTTAGACTGTAATAAAGAATATATTTCATGGCCAGTCAATTAAATCATTAAATTGTAGTTTTGATAAATAAACTCATTGCATCCAATATATATGCTATAAAGTGTAGAAATCAATACATGACAATCTACTGAGTTTAGTTACCAGGTAAATTACACACAGTAAGTTTCTATCATCATAATCCATATTTCAAAGTAGGGAGTCAAATGATAAACTCAAATATTCAATTATTGTTGGTTGATTGTAAAATTCTTGTGTTGGCACTGTCGCTATGTTCATCATCTGAATTAGAAAACTATGTGTGTGTTAACTTTCTTGCCACACTCTTAAGTCATGTTTACATTGTCAGTCACAAGCTAGGGAATAAACGTGGTGATCACTGAGCATTCGACACTGTCATCACGAAAGTGTTCAAACGGTACTACAGTACGTCAGTGTGTTTAATAGAGGCTGTGCTCTCAGTCTGTGTTAACCTGTGAGAAGGTCTGTGCCAAATGACTCGCTATCAAAAAGAAAGAGCCTCGCATACCCTCCCCTTCCTATTGCTAACAACACACTGAAAAGTGCCACCATCCGACAGTGTGGTGATTTGAACGAACACTGTCCGTTTTTCAATTTCGAAATTCTAGCCTTTGTGGTGAATCCCTAGGGAAATACCTAGGTGCTGACTGATAATGTAAACACAGCTTTAGTATGGCGCATTGTCTGCCATGCTATGAAAGATGGATCATAACCTCAAGAGTTTCATCCTAAAATTCATAATATCCAAGATAACTAAATGCTATGTGGACGGTAATGCTTAAATTTATTATTAGTTATAAAGAATATATAATCTAAATAACTGCAACAATGGGTCTTCACATCACCTAAGTAAAGTAATAAAGAATGGCAGTTCTATTCATTTCCAGCATAAGAAAATGACACTTTGGTCACACAGGTAAATTACAGACCTTTAACATTAAGGAAATTTTCTTAAACAAAGAGTCTCTAAATCCAGCTGAACTGAATTATATTAAAATGTTGTAATCTTACATATGCTAATTTATCAACTTTTGAGTGTTTTGAAGCATGATTTTTACTAGCATTTCTTTGGTTTGAGGCCAAAGTTAGTTAGCGTGCAGCAATTTAGCTACATTAATTATCATATTTTAATTTTGGAAACCCTTTAATTGGTGATGATTGTAAATAATTGATTTTCTGATTCTTCTCTGTATGGCAAAGTTTATTTTATGATAAACTGTATATTTTGTTAGAATTTTTACTTCTTAACTGAAGGCTAAGAGCCACATAATTGACTTGGCACATAACCAAATCAAGTGAAGCAATTCTATTTCAACATTCAATGTTTATTTAGACTTATACACATAAGACTCTCAAAACACTATTTCATAAATTCAAATTTATGTTTTTCATAAAATTAATCTAAAGATAGGGAATTAGTTTCCCAACCAATTATAGCATAGCTACTACCTATCAGTCTTCCTTAGTACCAGATTGTATTTGATGGTAAATTTGGCTGATATGTTGATTAATTTTTTATCGATCAAACAAAACAAAAATTCTAGGTTATTCCTAATATTTCCTATATTACATAATTACCATTAATTTTGGGAGGGCAAAGTGATGTTCCTGATGGAGGATTATCCAGTCAAATCTTAGGCTACCTGATTCTCTGGTAAATCTATTATCAAGATTGTATTTGATGTTAAATTGAATAAATATTAAATTAGGCTGACATGTCAGCAAACTTTTCTTCTATTTGAATAAATATTCCTGCATTTTGTAATGTCTGAGGACATTGTGCTATTTATCCCAATATAGCTAACTACTAATTTTGGGAGGTAAAATTGAAAAAAACATGGTTAGAGGAAATGAAATGTTGACAGATATTTTCAAGGTTTTGGGAAAAGTCAGAGGATTTCTGTACACCAAATACAGTCTGGTACAGAATGATTGAACTGAAAGTTTGTCATATTTTACATCACACAGATATACCTAAATAGGATTTCCAAATTCAGAGTTCTGACCTTATAATGAATTAGAACTCAAATACCAAAGCAGTAGCCATGGCCCATCATCCATGTTTCAGAGTGTGTCAGTTAAAGCCAAATTGATTGGCTTAACTACATATCAAATGGTCAAAACTCAGATAGCCTATATGTAATTGGCTTAAAATTTTGAATTAATTCCTATGTTCCCATGTTAACTTGAAATTCAAAACATCAGAAACGAGCAAAAATTGGCTTGTCTCACGAGTTTTTGTGAAAATTTGGCTTTCAGTTGCGTATGTCAGCCTCTAAATCAAGGGGCAGTGGACCTACCTACAGAATATGGTTTAATTAAATCATAAATGTTTTCAATTACAAAGTAGGTAGGTAGCTACTCACCAAAAAAAGGAGGATTGCCATTCCATTGAGACAGGATACCAAATTAGTTCACAATAATTTGGCCAATTAGCTTACCAGACAACTAGCCTAGGTACAAAAGTTAGGTAAAAGTAGAAACCTAGGTTAGGTAAGTGCTTAGTATCTACCTAGGTACACATTTGTTTTCTAGTTACACTTTCACAATCATAATTTAGATCCCTAAATATGTTTATAGATACAAGTTATGAATAAATCAATGTCACTATATCGATAAAAACAGAGTAAAGTACATTTAATTAGCAACACTTAGGACACCATACGACCTATCTCAACAAAATAAAAACGCTAACTGAAATATATGACGTTCCACGCATTGAAACTAAACAAAAAAATTATATAAAGTTTGAATAATATTGAATTGTAGTATCTATATATTTTACAATAAACTTAAGGTAAATATGCGCTAAATCATGTTAGGTAGGTAATTTAAGGTAAACGGAAAATAAGAAAAATGGCGGTGTGGCGGATTGCAGATTTGCTGCCTAAAAATAATCAACAATCCTCTCCATTGGATTTGGTATTGATAGATATTTACTCCAAAAATGTTCTTTTTTTTTGTTCATTATCCGTAACACAATTTAATCTGAATTTAAAACATATTCTACCTATTTAGAAAAACTTGCATACATCATTCATTAGAGTTGGTGAACATTTTCAATAATTAAGAGAATCATGAATAATAACATTTTGAAAGAATTGTTCACGTATATAATTATTAAAAACCATTTTTTTTAATATTGCAACTGCAAATTGTCCACAATTTACTCACCCTATCCATGAGAAACAACTAGCCATTCATTTTATTCTCTAATGTTCCAGAATTAAAGCAACCATTTTTGTGTATCAAATAAATCATTCTATGTCAATGTTCCATTCCATAAATCATTTATAATCTTGAAGCTGATGTAATAATTTTCCTAATTCAGGCAACTACACTCCAAATTAATAAATGTAGCAATGCTGTAGATATGAATTTAGGATAAATCCCTAGTTCATGTCCCTAATTCAATTAGGGACGTGAACTAGGAAGACGGTATTTGGATCGGTTCCTAGTTCACATCCCTAAATCAATTAGGGACGTGAACTAGGAAGACTGTATTTGGATCGGTTCCTAGTTCACATCCCTAAAACTAGGAATTTACCAAATTTAGTGATGAAACTCCATATAAAATGGGTAAAAAATGAATCATTGCAAAGAAAATGATTTGAAAGTTGATACAAGTTCAAGGAGACAGTTTAAACCTCTGCTAAACAAAGATGAAAGCCATGAACAGAGAAACTGAACTAATCAAACTAAAGTCAATCTAATCAGAAATTGGCCGCAGAAGCCGGTGTTGGCAAATTTCAGTGTGTCGAGTGATGAGAATGATAGCGGAAAGAAGTCGTCACATCCTGAATAGGATAACTGAAGGCACACCCCTAAACTTGGTGTTCACTGATGAAAGAAACTTGATATTCAGAAAGTTTTCAACCATCAGAATGATCGGGCATTTGTTTCCAGACTGAAAGCTGTAGTTCGAAATGAACAAACACTGCGTCATTGCATGGTTCGCTTTTGAATTGCAATCTGTGAAATCAAAATTGACATTTTGTGTTGAATACAGCTAATGCTATGTGACAAAAAGTTGGTTGCCTTAATTCTGAAACAGCCTGTATTTTCCATAGTGAGTTAGTTACTTCATAGGGCAACTCAAAATAATGTACGAGAGAAAACACATCAATGGGGGAAGAGGGAAATGAAGAGGTGGAGAGGGAACATCTCACGCTACATTTAATTAAAACTAATATTTCCAATAAATAACATATATACATAAAAGAAGATTCAACATTTAAAATATAAAATGATATGAACAAACTAAGATAAATTATCACACAATAATTTAAAGACAATGATACACATTAAAGTAAACTCTCTTACTTCTTATTATTGCTACGAGTCAATAGAAAATGGCTAAAACTGCCTGAGAATAGGAGGGATATTTCAAATGATTCACATTACGTGAAAGTAGGATTATTTAGATCATTTTACGATATCCTCCACAGGAATAATTTACTGCAAACCTGCACTAATAAAAGAGTGAACCTTTAAATTGAATATACGGTGAGTCTTAAGAAACAGATCTACTTCGAGTAAATAGGTAAGTAAACGCATAATAGTAGCTACAGTTAACAACATTGTGAGACAAAAGACAGTGTGCAGTTGGCACTCCTGCATACACTCGTTGCTTTTGCAGATTGGCACCCCTGACACTAAGTCTGGAGTGATTGGCACCCCTGACACTAAGTCTGGAGTAGTTCAGTTGGCAAAAGGAAAGTAGAGGGTTGGCAGGCCTGACTATCTATAGTGAACCCCTGACTAGCCCTTAGAGTAGAGGGTTGGTAGGCCTGATTATCTCTAGTGGGTTGGTAGGCGTGACTATCTCTTATGCAACACAACTGGTTTCAAAGGTCCGATATTTGCCCCCCGTCCTTTACTGTCTATGGTAGGTTTGCCATCCACTCCAAGGTAAAGCTGTAAGCCTGGCTCTGAAACAATGGAGAAAAATAGGCAAACTGTAGCTACTAGGATACTGAATGCACTCATATGAAGTGGATCTTAACATAGCACAAACAAATATTTAGAAGTCCAATTGTTGAAGCATGTGCTTTGTGCAGACTTTTAGCCAAAGAAAATTTGGGTATCATTCCCTCGTAGTAATAAAAAAGATTTAATGATGTGTAAAAGAGAGCCTAGAAATAGAAACCTCTTTCTATGTGAATGTACAAGGCAATTAGTGCTTTTTAAATTCTAGTGGTTAGCCCAGGACTATGACCACCCAAACTATGGACGGGGTAAACCGCCCAGGACTATGACCACCCAAACTATGGACGGGGTAAACCGCTCACTACTAGCTTACGGTGGAGAATTTACAACTATGGACGAGGTAAACCGCTCAATAGTAGCTTACGGTGGAAAATTTACAAGTATATTATTATCAAATAAAAGACATAGTGGTTCAGTAGTAACTTTCAGTTGAGTATAGATCCAGCACAAGGAGAGTCATAGTTTCAGTATTCAACATAGAAGAGAGAGACTCATCTCTTGTGTCACTATCGGCACCATCTACTATAACCATTTGAATAAGACTCTACTGTATTATGTCATTGTCAACTGTAATATCCGTGCAAGAGATATAGAAGTACTTTAAAGTTGTAGCTGTATTCGTTTCACTTTACCCCAATGTTACATCCTCCACTCACCATCATGCGACTCACTACTCACCATCATGCGACTCACTACTCACCATCATGCGACTCACTACTCACCATCATGCGACTCACTACTCACCATCATGCGACTCACTACTCACCATCATGCGACTCACTACTCACCATCATGCGACTCACTACTCACCATCATGCGACTCACTACTCACCATCATGCGACTCACTACTCACCATCATGCGACTCACTACTCACCATCATGCGACTCACTACTCACCATCATGCGACTCACTACTCACCATCATGCGACTCACTACTCACCATCATGCAACTCACTACTCACCATCATGCGACTTCACTACTCACCATCATGCGACTTCACTACTCACCATCATGCGACTTCACTACTCACCATCATGTGACTCACTACTCACCATCATGCGACTCACTACTCACCATCATGCGACTCACTACTCACCATCATGCGACTCACTACTCACCATCATGCGACTCACTACTCACCATCATGCGACTCACTACTCACCATCATGCGACTCACTACTCACCATCATGCGACTCACTACTCACCATCATGCGACTCACTACTCACCATCATGCGACTCACTACTCACCATCATGCGACTCACTACTCACCATCATGCGACTCACTACTCACCATCATGCGACTCACTACTCACCATCATGCGACTCACTACTCACCATCATGCGACTCACTACTCACCATCATGTGACTCACTACTCACCATCATGTGACTCACTACTCACCATCATGTGACTCACTACTCACCATCATGTGACTCACTACTCACCATCATGTGACTCACTACTCACCATCATGCGACTCACTACTCACCATCATGCGACTCACTACTCACCATCATGCGACTCACTACTCACCATCATGCGACTCATTACATTCTCTCTTCTGATTGTGCTCCTCAATTGTCTTCTGGAAAATTTGTTCTATGATGTCATCAGCGTCAACGCGAGTGGCTTCGACACGAGACTCTTTCGAAAGATCACCTGCAGGGGATAGATACAAGTGACTTCAGAAGTTCAGAGATTAAAGAGCTACCTTAGACCATTTTCAGTGACTATTGGGAGGTAGCTGAAGAAATACAAGGGACTCAATAGAAGACAACATATCGTAACCTTTTCAGGAACTAGATTTGTTCCTTCAGATAATATTCTGATATCTTATTTAGGTACAAAAATAATGATGGGTGATCAGTTTCAAATGGACTTTACGTTAAAAACGTTTGCAGAAGGTACTAGCTACTAACCAGTGGATGCTTTGATAAGATTCATTCTGCCAGTAGCCACAGGGTTGACAACTCCTGGCACTTCTCCAATGCAGATTGGGGAGCCGAGGGAGCTACTCCTGTCAACAGAATGCAGTGGTGAGTGGAGATAGTCTTTCGAAATAGTCTTGGGAATTACTAAGTAGCTACTCGGCCACTGCCAACTCTTTAGAATATTATAGCATCTAAAGACTGAAACTTGAAGTTAGGATGCAAAGTAAGTAATTTGAAATATTGCTTGCAGTAACAGGAAAGTTGTACTCCTATTCTCAGTCAGTAACTTATTGGATTACTCATAAAGTACCAGTGCAGTAACTCTTTACCTTTTGAAGGTACCTAACTCCACAAACACCATGCATGCATTCATCGAACCCATGTAATTGAAAAAATAGAATGCTTTTTTCTCTTCAAAATATGAATATATGTAGCTACATAACTATAGCAAATACTGTATTATTGCACACACAGAACCATGCATCAATTGCACAATAAATAACTATATGCTCAATGATATTTGTAACATCCAACTCATGTTGCCATAGTAACAGAGAAAGAAAGAATATTGCAAGCTGATGTATGTAAGAAAATTATTGCAAGCTGATGTATGTAAGAAAATTATTGCAAGCTGATGTATGTAAGAAAATTATTGTAACATGAAGTAAGTAACAAGAGTTACTGTAACATGAAGTAAGTAACAAGAGTTATTGTAACATGAAGTAAGTAACAAGAGTTATTGTAACATGAAGTAAGTAACAAGAGTTACTGTAACATGAAGTAAGTAACAAGAGTTACTGTAACATGAAGTAAGTAACAAGAGTTATTGTAACATGAAGTAAGTAACAAGAGTTACTGTAACATGAAGTAAGTAACAAGAGTTATTGTAACATGAAGTAAGTAACAAGAGTTACTGTAACATGAAGTAAGTAACAAGAGTTACTGTAACATGAAGTAAGTAACAAGAGTTACTGTAACATGAAGTAAGTAACAAGAGTTATTGTAACATGAAGTAAGTAACAAGAGTTACTGTAACATGAAGTAAGTAACAAGAGTTACTGTAACATGAAGTAAGTAACAAGAGTTATTGTAACATGAAGTAAGTAACAAGAGTTACTGTAACATGAAGTAAGTAACAAGAGTTATTGTAACATGAAGTAAGTAACAAGAGTTACTGTAACATGAAGTAAGTAACAAGAGTTATTGTAACATGAAGTAAGTAACAAGAGTTACTGTAACATGAAGTAAGTAACAAGAGTTATTGTAACATGAAGTAAGTAACAAGAGTTACTGTAACATGAAGTAAGTAACAAGAGTTATTGTAACATGAAGTAAGTAACAAGAGTTACTGTAACATGAAGTAAGTAACAAGAGTTATTGTAACATGAAGTAAGTAACAAGAGTTATTGTAACATGAAGTAAGTAACAAGAGTTACTGTAACATGAAGTAAGTAACAAGAGTTATTGTAACATGAAGTAAGTAACAAGAGTTACTGTAACATGAAGTAAGTAACAAGAGTTATTGTAACATTAAGTAAGTAACAAGTTACTGTACCTGATGTGTCCGCTGTGTTCAGAGACGTATCCAGAGGCATGGCTTTTGTTGCTTGTGTTGGAGGAGTTACGGGAGTGACCTGCTGCCAAATTGTCACCTTCTTCTGTAGATGAAGGAGTAAAACGATGTCAGAAAAACAGTAAACACCTTATAGCTTTATTTCTTTCAATTCTACTATATTTATGGAGAAAATACAAAGAGTGCATTAATTCATAAATAAGTGACAAAAGCAGGATAATGAACTAGATACAAGTGAAGGATTTTAGATTAGAATTAATGGTAGGTGTTATGGAGGTGACACAAACATTCAGCTTGTACACCGTCAGCAAACCTAAAGAATTAGCTTTCCTACCTTTAGCTTTCTTGTTGAGAGAATTGTAACCAGAGGAGGTGAGGGAGGAGTGGGAGCCTTTAGGAGCAGGAGGAGCGGAGTCTAAATGAGGAGCTGGAGTAGAGGCCCAAACTGTCAGGGAGTCATCTTTACCTGGTGGGAAAGGAAGAACATTACCAACTGGTAAAGTGGACAAAGAATTATAATGTGAATTATCTTTATATTATAGAATGAATTAAAGAAGTGCCTGTTACACAGTTGCCTGTTATTATCAAGAGGTAATATAAACTAAACGTTGAAGGTATTTTTGGTTTCAAGCTCGCGAATAGAAAAATTTCCATTCATCATCAGGAGAAGAGTTGAAAAGCTGGACCTAACAATGAATTTTTTACCATATTGCTATTTAAGCTCCTTATCTTATAGTTTATTATTGTTAATCTATTAAATCTATTTTCCCTTCCTTGTCCTGATGATAAATAAAAAAAATTATATTCGAAAGCAAGCTTCTAACCAAAAAATCTTCAATGTAGAGTGTAAATAACCTCTGATGTATTTCCCGTTGAGTTTGAATCTTTTCAATCCATTACCTGTGAGTACACTGTCTGAATTACTTCCTGAGCCAGTTCCTGTACTGTTAAGAACTCCGCTTCTCTCTTTGCTGAAACAAAAAAAATATTACCATAAAAAATAGTACCACAAATTTAAGATTTAGCAATTGTTCGAGATAACTCAAAGCTTCTCCAAGAAGCTAAATATTTTATAGAAACTAGCTTTATAAAGAATATGAATAACTTAGCTATATAAAGTAGCCCTAGCTATATAAAGAATATGAATAACTTGTAGCTACATAGAGTAGCATGAATAGTTAAAAAAATCTTTGCATTATATTAGTTACAACAGTGAATAGCTAATTATTTCATCTAAACAAACAAAATCAATAATTTTCACATCAATTTAAGTGTTTAATTGTAACTAAATGAAATGGTTCTATTCTTTCATACTAAATTAATTCATACTAAATTGTAAGAGATATAGCATTGCTACTCACACTTTGAAGCAAGGATCACCACTAGTGATAGTCATATGTAAGATATAGCATTGCTACTCACTCTTTGAAGCAAGGATCACCACTAGTGATAGTCATATGTAAGATATAGCATTGCTACTCACGCTTTGAAGCAAGGATCACCACTAGTGATAGTCATATGTAAGATATAGCATTGCTACTCACGCTTTGAAGCAAGGATCACCACTAGTGATAGTCATATGTAAGATATAGCATTGCTACTCACTCTTTGAAGCAAGGATCACCACTAGTGATAGTCATATGTAAGATATAGCATTGCTACTCACGCTTTGAAGCAAGGATCACCACTAGTGATAGTCATATGTAAGATATAGCATTGCTACTCACGCTTTGAAGCAAGGATCACCACTAGTGATAGTCATATGTAAGATATAGCATTGCTACTCACACTTTGAAGCAAGGATCACCACTAGTGATAGTCATATGTAAGATATAGCATTGCTACTCACTCTTTGAAGCAAGGATCACCACTAGTGATAGTCATATGTAAGATATAGCATTGCTACTCACGCTTTGAAGCAAGGATCACCACTAGTGATAGTCATATGTAAGATATAGCATTGCTACTCACGCTTTGAAGCAAGGATCACCACTAGTGATAGTCATATGTAAGATATAGCATTGCTACTCACGCTTTGAAGCAAGGATCACCACTAGTGATAGTCATATGTAAGATATAGCATTGCTACTCACGCTTTGAAGCAAGGATCACCACTAGTGATAGTCATATGTAAGATATAGCATTGCTACTCACGCTTTGAAGCAAGGATCACCACTAGTGATAGTCATATGTAAGATATAGCATTGCTACTCACGCTTTGAAGCAAGGATCACCACTAGTGATAGTCATATGTAAGATATAGCATTGCTACTCACGCTTTGAAGCAAGGATCACCACGAGTGATAGTCATATGTAAGATATAGCATTGCTACTCACGCTTTGAAGCAAGGATCACCACTAGTGATAGTCATATGTAAGATATAGCATTGCTACTCACGCTTTGAAGCAAGGATCACCACTAGTGATAGTCATATGTAAGATATAGCATTGCTACTCACGCTTTGAAGCAAGGATCACCACTAGTGATAGTCATATGTAAGATATAGCATTGCTACTCACGCTTTGAAGCAAGGATCACACTAGTGAAAGTCATATGTAAGATATAGCATTGCTACTCACGCTTTGAAGCAAGGATCACCACTAGTGATAGTCATATGTAAGATATAGCATTGCTACTCACGCTTTGAAGCAAGGATCACCACTAGTGATAGTCATATGTATCGCTACAGTCAGGGTAGAGTTTAAGAGTCTGTGTTTGGTGTCGTAGGCCTGTAGTAAATATCTGTGGTTGCCCCCTGAGCCGGCAAATTCTGCCAGATTGACATCAGCAAAACCAAGCTTCTCATAGGACTTTCCTCCTCTTAACTCCTGTCAAATTATTAGGAGAAATAGGGTTCATCTTTTTAGTTGCCAAATGCATATCTAACTACTTTCCAGATATTTGAAGCTGCATCTTACAAAGTGTGGCAAAACACAACCGAAGGAGAGAAATTAGAATGTGGAGTAGATAGCTATTTACTTTAATGTAAAATACAGTTTTGGATGTTTTGAAATACTTATTAAATTACCTAATGACATAATTACTATTAGCTTTACCTTTCTAACAGAAACTCTACACATTGAATTGTCCAGTTCTCCAGTGCTAGGATTGGCAGTCATTTTGCACTCAAACTCAAACTTGGCATCCCACTTCACTGACTGATTTACTACTTTTTGTCTGAAAAATAAGAGAATATGAATAGTCAACCAAAGAGAAAAAACATTTAAACTCTTTAAAGTGAATGGATTCAAAATGAACTTAATTTCAGAATAACAAATAGTTTCAATAGAATATAGTTTTCACCTTTCAGATTGTCTAGTGAAGCCCCCACCATCCAGCAGTCGTATTTTAGTGTACACCAACTGATTGACCAGAGGCACGTGTTCCAACTCCAGAACTGAGAATTCTACTTGGAATTTATATTTCTTTTTCCTTGACATGACATTCATATTTGAGATGTTTCTATAACTAATAACTCAAGTAATTGTATTGCTTAGCTATAGAATTTAAAAGGGCTCTGTAGAATAAAATAGTTTAATTAATTGTTTATGATTTTATTATCTAAAATTTACCACAAGGAGACTATGAGTATGAACCAGTTAGTCTTTCTGCAGAAACTGTTCTGCAGAAAGTGTTCTCCATAAATATTAAATAATGAATATTATGAACTGAAAATTTCCATCAAGGGCATATTGTAACTTGTTTAATTAATAATGAGGAAAATTGTATGATTAGCATTGCACAACTTGTTATTTAATAATTCATTATAATTGTATTCAGAAAATTCATACTCCAAAAGCAGAAAGCTTACACTTGCCTATAACTTTATAAGCAGTCTGATACTATAATAAAAACTAAACCCATAACATAAGTTACAATTCCCAAACTAAACCCACAACATAAGTTACAATTCCCAAACTAAACCCACAACATAAGTTACAATTCCCAAACTAAACCCATAAAATAAGTTACAATTCCCAAACTAAACCCATAACATAAGTTACAATTCCCAAACTAAACCCATAACATAAGTTACAATTCCCAAACTAAACCCATAACATAAGTTACAATTCCCAAACTAAACCCATAACATAAGTTACAATTCCCAAACTAAACCCATAACATAAGTTACAATTCCCATACTAAACCCATAACATAAGTTACAATTCCCAAACTAAACCCATAACATAAGTTACAATTCCCATACTAAACCCATAACATAAGTTACAATTCCCATACTAAACCCATAACATAAGTTACAATTCCCAAACTAAACCCACAACATAAGTTACAATTCCCAAACTAAACCCACAACATAAGTTACAATTCCCAAACTAAACCCACAACATAAGTTACAATTCCCAAACTAAACCCACAACATAAGTTACAATTCCCAAACTAAACCCACAACATAAGTTACAATTCCCAAACTAAACCCACAACATAAGTTACAATTCCCAAACTAAACCCACAACATAAGTTACAATTCCCAAACTAAACCCACAACATAAGTTACAATTCCCATACTAAACCCATAACATAAGTTACAATTCCCAAACTAAACCCACAACATAAGTTACAATTCCCAAACTAAACCCACAACATAAGTTACAATTCCCAAACTAAACCCACAACATAAGTTACAATTCCCAAACTAAACCCATAACATAAGTTACAATTCCCAAACTAAACCCACAACATAAGTTACAATTCCCAAACTAAACCCACAACATAAGTTACAATTCCCAAACTAAACCCATAACATAAGTTACAATTCCCAAACTAAACCCATAACATAAGTTACAATTCCCATACTAAACCCATAACATAAGTTACAATTCCCAAACTAAACCCACAACATAAGTTACAATTCCCAAACTAAACCCACAACATAAGTTACAATTCCCAAACTAAACCCATAACATAAGTTACAATTCCCAAACTAAACCCACAACATAAGTTACAATTCCCAAACTAAACCCATAACATAAGTTACAATTCCCAAACTAAACCCATAACATAAGTTACAATTCCCAAACTAAACCCATAACATAAGTTACAATTCCCAAACTAAACCCATAACATAAGTTACAATTCCCAAACTAAACCCACAACATAAGTTACAATTCCCAAACTAAACCCATAACATAAGTTACAATTCCCAAACTAAACCCATAACATAAGTTACAATTCCCAAACTAAACCCATAACATAAGTTACAATTCCCAAACTAAACCCACAACATAAGTTACAATTCCCAAACTAAACCCACAACATAAGTTACAATTCCCATACTAAACCCATAACATAAGTTACAATTCCCAAACTAAACCCACAACATAAGTTACAATTCCCAAACTAAACCCACAACATAAGTTACAATTCCCAAACTAAACCCACAACATAAGTTACAATTCCCAAACTAAACCCACAACATAAGTTACAATTCCCAAACTAAACCCATAACATAAGTTACAATTCCCAAACTAAACCCACAACATAAGTTACAATTCCCAAACTAAACCCATAACATAAGTTACAATTCCCAAACTAAACCCACAACGTAAGTTACAATTCCCAAACTAAACCCACAACGTAAGTTACAATTCCGAAACTAAACCCATAACATAAGTTACAATTCCCAAACTAAACCCATAACATAAGTTACAATTCCCATACTAAACCCATAACATAAGTTACAATTCCCAAACTAAACCCACAACATAAGTTACAATTCCCAAACTAAACCCACAACATAAGTTACAATTCCCAAACTAAACCCACAACATAAGTTACAATTCCCAAACTAAACCCACAACATAAGTTACAATTCCCAAACTAAACCCATAACATAAGTTACAATTCCCAAACTAAACCCATAACATAAGTTACAATTCCCAAACTAAACCCATAACATAAGTTACAATTCCCAAACTAAACCCATAACATAAGTTACAATTCCCAAACTAAACCCACAACATAAGTTACAATTCCCAAACTAAACCCATAACATAAGTTACAATTCCCAAACTAAACCCATAACATAAGTTACAATTCCCAAACTAAACCCATAACATAAGTTGCAATTCCCAAACTAAACCCATAACATAAGTTACAATTCCCAAACTAAACCCATAACATAAGTTACAATTCCCAAACTAAACCCACAACATAAGTTACAATTCCCAAACTAAACCCACAACATAAGTTACAATTCCCAAACTAAACCCATAACATAAGTTACAATTCCCAAACTAAACCCATAACATAAGTTACAATTCCCAAACTAAACCTATAACATAAGTTACAATTCCCAAACTAAACCCATAACATAAGTTACAATTCCCAAACTAAACCCATAACATAAGTTACAATTCCCAAACTAAACCCACAACATAAGTTACAATTCCCAAACTAAACCCACAACATAAGTTACAATTCCCAAACTAAACCCACAACATAAGTTACAATTCCCAAACTAAACCCATAACATAAGTTACAATTCCCAAACTAAACCCATAACATAAGTTACAATTCCCAAACTAAACCCACAACATAAGTTACAATTCCCAAACTAAACCCATAACATAAGTTACAATTCCCATACTAATTATTATTTACTATTTGTCAGTATGTGATTGGCAATATAATTACCAATTATACCATAGCTAGCTATCATAAGAGTGAACAGTGACATAATGTAATCCATTATCCAGTCTGAAAACAATGTTTCCTCAGAGTTCAGACCCAGGATTTTTTACAGAAAATGGGATTTAGGCCCAGCAAATAACATTGAACATAGGAATTAAATAGGACTTTGAGTCTTGGACACAGGATTAAATCATTAATCCACAAATCCTGTCATAATTTTCAGACTGGTCCATTATCGGCCATAGTTTGTATACAGAATTGAAATATATCTAAACTTGAGCTTATCCAGACTGCCGAATATGGAACATTTTTCCAAGACTCTCCGAGGCAAATCTGAGCCCAATTTTAGAAATTGGAGATATCTGCGGGAAATCTTGAATTAATTCCTATGTTACCATTAATTTAGCTGTTGGAGATTCTGAATCTGCTGCTGAAAGTCAGAGAGTAACTCTCTCTCAATTTGAAATCTCTGTTGGGCAAGAGACATACAGTGTGTTTCAACATTTTTCAGATGTTTCAGTGGCTTGTATTCATAGTTATACTGATGAAAAAGAAAAATAATACACCAAAATGTTCAGGAAGAGTGGATTTTTAATGTTATTAATCATTAAAAATCCATTCTTCCTGAACATTTTGGTGTGATATTATTTTTTTTTCATCTGTATAACTATGAATAAAAGCCACTGAAACATCTGAAAAATGTTGAAACACACTGTATTATGGGTCACGCAGCAAATTGCGGCCCTTTAATTTTGAATTGCGGCCATCTCCAGAGAGTCTTAAACATTCTGAACCGAAATTTAAATTACATACAAATGTTGAATACCTACCTAAATAAGCACAGTGCATGCTATAATTTATTAATTTAAGTTTTTAATAAGTGTTTTCACTGTTTAGAAGCTATGATGTTTCTGTTGTTAGAGGCCGCAGTTAGTTAGTGTGCCACAATTTACCTGCTTGACCCTATGCAGAGTGGGAGCTTATCTAAATTAACTAATAAAAACAGATTTTCAATTTGTCAAATAATCTATTAGAAATAGAATTAGCAAATGATTAACTAGGTTTATACTCTTAAATTCTCCCATGTTACAGAATATGTTAGTTAAAGCCAATTAATTGGGAAATTGGCCTAGATTTCAAAATGTCAAAATATATCTAATTTGCTTAAAATTTTGAATTAATTTCTAATTTTACTATGTTCCCATATTAATTTTGGTAATCTTCAAAAATGAGCCAAAATTAGCTTGGTTCAGAATTTTTGTGAAATTTTGGTTAAAATTGGCTTAAAATTTTCCCACTCTGCTGTCTCTGCATAATGTCTCTTCTCCCGCAGAGATTTCAATTTGAGAGACAGTTACTCTCTGACTCTCAGTAGCCCAGACTGTAGAATATGGAACATGTTTCCAAGACTCTCAGCGACAAATCTGAGCCCAAATTTATAAATTTTATATATCTGTGGGAGATCTTGAATAAATTCCTATGTAACCATTAATTTAGCTGTGGTAGAATTTTGAATTAATTCCTATGTAGTATGTTACCATCCAAGTAATAGAGCATGTCCAAACTCGCCATTTTAATGGCGAGTTTGTAAGTTATTTTGAGCCCTTTAATTGCAAATGGCGAGAAGTATTTAATTTTCTCATATGCTACTATGTTATTTTGGAGAGAATTTATGAAAATTTTATCATTTTGGAGAGAAATTTGGTGAATTTTGGAGAGCTGGAAAGACAAATGGAGAGTTTATGGCCAGTCTGCAGAATGTGTCTCTTCTCTCGCAGAGATTTTAATTTGAGAGACAGTTTCTCTCTGACTCCCAGCAGCAGATTCAGAATCTCCCGCAGCTAAATTAATGGTAATATAGAAATTAATTCAAAATCTCCCGCAGCTAAATTAATGGTAACATGGGAATTAATTAAAGGTCTCCCGCCGAGATCTCAAATTTTAAAAATTCTATCGAAAACTCCCGCAGAGAGTCTTGGAAAAATGTTCCATATTCTGCAGACTGGGTTTATGGGCCATACTATTTTACTTGGGTTACCATTAATTTAACTGCAGCAGATTCAGAATCTCCAGCTGACTCAGGACTGCAGAGATTATGATATATAATTTCTAAAATTGGGCTAGTCTGCAGAATATGGGACATTTTTAACATTTACTGTGCGAACATAAGACTGGTCACTGGTGTTCGTAGAGATCTCGCATTCTGTTTGTTGCTAAAGGCCAAAATTAATGTAAATTTTTAATAAAATTAAAATAGGTATAGGGATTAATTCAGAAGTGTTCATAGAAAAATTAAGGGTCCATACAATTACCGGAACGGACCATGAATTACCGGAACGAAACATGAATTACCGGAACGGACCATGAATTACCGGAACGGAGTTGTTTTATTGAGAAATAGTCCTTGGTAAGTCATATAGGTATACATTAGGTCTATTTATGTTCCAATTGATATCATATTTTACCATTTTATAGTCATTTCTGTTCGTATATTCGCTACCAAACATCTGCAACATAGTTATAAACTTTACAAGAGTATATGCTGAAATTCGTTTTCTTTGCATAATCTTTCTAAGAAAATATTTTGAGGGGGAAACTAAAGTAATTTTAATATTTGATTCCATATTATAGTTTTAATGAGAAGTATTTGGGTTCTATTTTGTGTATCCATTACTAGTATGTGTTGATAGTCTATTAATCAGGATTTTTAATTTTATGCAACATATACAAATTTGGTTCGTTTTTTAATCGGGTAGTAGGTAAATTCATAACTGCTATCTGTCGCATTGAAGTTATGATGACCCATGACTTACTTAATATACATATACTGTACATATGTATATTAATATATACTTACTTAATATACATAACATAAAAATGAAACAAAAAAATATTTTAAACCTATAACACCGCGGAATCACGGACTATCTAAGTTATCATGTCATGTCATGTCAATTTTCTGTCTATGTTTCAGATGTTGGTAGCGAATATACGAACAGAAATGAGTATAAAATGGTAAAAATATGACATCAATTGGAACATAAATAGACCTAATGTACACCTAAATGACTTAACAAGGATTATTTCTCAATAAAAACAACTCCGTTCCAGTAATTCATGGTCCGTTCCGGTAATTCATGGTCCGTTCCGGTAATTCATGGTCCGTTCCGGTAATTCATGGTCCGTTCCGGTAATTGTATGAACCGAAAAATTAATGTAAATAGATTATAGGTACCCGGAAGGAATAGGAAGGAATTAATTCAAAATTGTTCAGAGAGATTATCCCAAATATCTCACATAGCTATTCTGCAGACTGGGTATTTTCCTAAGTTCCTTATAAATTAATTTCACAACTAGCCTACTGACTAGTGACTACAGACTTACAGTGACTAGTGACAACAGACTTACAGACTACAGTGACTAGTGACTACTGTATCACCAGGCTGCAGAAATTGGTTCTTACACCAAGTTACTTAACTTACCTATATTATTATTATTGCATTTGCTAAGAATATAGCTATAGAAAAATAATAAAGTTACCTTTATTTTGAATCGTATTAGGTATAACTATTATTCTTTTTCTATGTTATAATTAACTTGCAATCAAACTAGATACATTACTTGATTATCTACACAACGAATAAGAAGTATAACTAATGCAGAATTATTCGTTTCATAGTAACCTAATTAGGTATCTATGACTCTTGACATATATTTATAAAAATTAACATAAAATATTTGTAAGATTTGACTAATTGTCGGATAAATCGGATCATTTCTGACACCAAGACAATAAATTCTGTCTTCTAGTTTTCCGTTATTTGCTAAATTAGGAAGTTTTCTTGTAAAATTTATTTGAGTATTCTGTTAATTTGAAATTATTAATATCATATATGATTATTTTTTCCATTATTAAAAGCATCATTCTGATAGAGTTACCTAAAATCAAATTCTAAAACTAATTAGAATTTTAATAGGGAAATAGGAAAATGGAGTCAAATATGAATAAAACACGATTACTTGAGACTTCTTCTCATCATTAAAGACTTTCATGCGATAAAACAATCTTCAAAATATATAAAATAAAATAAAATCGTCTAAGAAATTTGTTTAAACATTTGTGAAATTCAGCAGTCTTTATGAATTTGCATTCACAAAAGATTTTTTTGGTGTTTCCGTATAATGGAGAGTTATTTAACTTTTAATTGAGAGTAAAGGAGACATAGAGATCAGGATTTAGAAAATATAGGAACTTTCAATAATTAAGTATTATTTAGAAATTATTTCTCGATCCAAGATATTTTTTATTGTTTTAATCAATGAAGTTTATGCATCCTATCATTTCACTGCAAACCCTATGAAAATTGTTTATGCTTTTTTTAAGATTTTCACGATCGAAACTCTACAGAAGGTACTCGTTTTACTCCCGACTTGCTTTTCTGTCTGAAGAAAAAGAATGTAGGTACACAGTTTGTTTTGAATGTCAACTATGGTAGATATCATCAATCCTATATTAAAATATTTGGTGACCGGTATATTCCACCCCGGTATATTTCCCCCCGGTAAATTGCACCCCGATATATTCCACCCCAGTATATTTCACCCCAGTAAATTCCACCTCGGTATATTCCACCCCACTTTACTGGATAGGTTAGGTTTGTTTGTTATTGATATTAATCATTTATTATTATTTTATATAATTCTAGGTAACTTTCATTTTCATTGTAGTAAATTGAACCATTAATTCGTTGGTCAGTGACAATCTGCTTATTTTTCACTACACATGTGATAAAACAGCAGAAAGAAGGTTGTTTAAACACTTTTTATCAGTTGAGATAATTTGATTTTCAATCACAAGCTGATTTTCTTTACTATCGCCAACACAACAGCGATATTAACTGTAAGAAGAACCTGCTTCTTGTTATTTGAATATTATTTGAATTTGTTATTTTTACTTCGAGTAAAAGTGGTGTAAAATGGTTTTCGTCTGAAGGCTGTTTTTTTTTTTGACCAGGAGGTTTTTGAAAGGGATGGGTACAGTATTTTATGACTGGGGGATCATTGCCTTTTCTACATGGAGAGATTTTGACCACGGGAATTTTTGCATTAGAATCCCAAACAGCAACTTACAAGCAAAAAGCGAAAACATTGAGTGGGTTAATTCTCTGCCAATCGACCCCCTCCACACCTATTTCAACCATTGTTGTAAGAGCATGTACTATAGTTTCATGTTAAAGCAAAACTAATATTAATTTGCGCAACATGTAAACTTTGAAATAAACTACCTTATTATGAATATTTATATCTATGTATATTAGGATAAAATTTAAAAATTGACTGAAGCCACCTGTAAATATTGTCCAAATGTCTTAGGATATCGTCTGAATTATTTCTTCATGGATACGAAGTATTTAACAAATGGCCTTCTAGAAATAAAATCTTTGACTCTTTATTGTTACCCTAATGAACATACTGTCACATGGGTGGAATTTACCGGGGTGGAATTGATATACCGGGTGGAATTTACCGGGGTGGAATATACCTAGAACCAAATATTCGTATAAAAGTCAATATTGGATAAACTTATTATAGAAACGTTTATATATTTCAGGAAATAATTTTGAAATTTGAAATCATAACAAAGCATGTACAATCTTTTTCTTCAGCGTCAGTGTTTCGTACAATTGTTGTATACAGAGTAGGTTAGGTATACTGAACTGAAATTTATGCAGTTTGCAGATTAATTATCTTAAACCTTAGTTCCATAGTATTATGCAATATACTCATTTTTTTTCATTTGAGCTTGGAGGGGACCTTCAAGAATAGAATATTAATCTCATAGACCCCTTCCATAAATGTTATAGTTACTGACAGTGTACCTAAGCAAGTCATCCTATAAATGACAGTTCTATATATTCATCAAAAATGTCCATTGCAATTTGTCATAGAATGCTAGGGTTCATAGATCAGATCAAGTTAACTTCATAGT
This sequence comes from Caprella mutica, assembly GCA_947561585.1. NCBI lineage: Eukaryota > Metazoa > Arthropoda > Malacostraca > Amphipoda > Caprellidae > Caprella > Caprella mutica. Next base: position 276,542 of record CANNZV010000197.1, read on the forward strand.
TTCATCAGAGTGGTCCTCAGAGGGGTCCATTCAATGTTAGGGTCCATAGTTTCATCAGAGTGGTCCATAGAATGTAAGGGTCCATAGTTTCATCAGAGAGGTCCATTTCCAATAGCGTAATTCTGCAGTGTTGGTCCCACACGAAGAATGTTGATGATGAGTCGGAAAATTCTTTTGCTGTACGATAGTCTTAGGGCACTCATACAAATCTTGAACTCTTTATTCCAGAAACAATTCCTCCTGAAATAAAAAGGGGTTAGAGTTTTACAAAGTAATAATAGAGTTTTTATTCATTCTTTGAAATAGATTTAAAAAGAACGCTTTAAGTACATTACAGATTATGAAAATCTTTGTCAGTTACTATCGTATTACTCTGGGTACAAATAGAAGGGGTAATAGATTAGAAGAATATTCTAAAGCTGTTCATATACATACTAATATTACACACTTCGCAAACGTTTCCACTGCTATAACAACTTGACTGTTTAATAGTGTTTATCTCACCTACATTGCTGCTCAATGTTTGACTCCCTGAAAACATTCTGGCAGTCATTGCACACCGAAGACACAACTTCGTAAAGGTCTCTGTTCCCTATCAGGTTGAAACACTCTTCATCAGGACCATACCACACTGTCCTCGCACCTGGGGCCTCCACAGTCTTGGGGTACGGGGACTTGGCTGCTTGACCCGGGAAACACCCCAGACTCATGCACACCCAGGCCACCAGCTGGTGAAGAGAGAGGAAAATGAAGAGGATAGAAGAAACTTTATGAAATGCAAGTTATGCAAGAAAAGAAAATGCAAGTAATTTAGACTCTTGTATTATATAGAATACTAATAAAGTGTAAAAATTGATGACTAACCAAATCTAACCCGTAAAATGAATTGAAACTTACTTGGGTGTAATATGTATACCGAGGTGGAATTTACTGGGGTAGAGTTTACCGAAGTGGTATATTCCAGGGTGGAACTTATCGTGGTGGTGCTTACCGGAGTGGAGTTTACCGGGGTGGAGCTAACCGGAGTGGATTTCACCGGGGAGATATTTACTTGGGGGTGGAACTTATACCGGGATGGAATTTACCGGTCACTGAGTGTTTTCAGTGTCTGCGACAGTTGTAACTTTGCATCATCAAAGTAAAATTAGTTTTTTATAATTACTCACCAGTAAGCAATTGACTTCTTTCATCAGAGTTGCCTTCCTCTATAGAATTAACTAAATAATGTTAGAGATATAAGAGACTCTTTGGGGAAAAGCATTTCAGTTCATTGGTGTACAGAGTACATGAGATGAAGTAAGAAAAACATCAAAAATAGGCTAAGGTCCGAGTTATAGGATAGCATGCATTTTTTCATAAATTATTTAACTCATTCAATTTAATTAGTATCCATGATACCTATCATGGATACTAATTTTAAAGTAAACGAATTAAATAATATTTATTATATTTTTCCTTTGTGATCGATATTGTGTAGCAGTCGATAACTCGTAACTACCCCTACAGTAAATGGTAGTCAAGTTTGTGATGTGCCGTGTGACTTAGCACTGTGAGACACATTGCAAAGTCAGTCCTTTATATAGCAGGCCTATGTAGCAGTTAGGTCTAATGTAGCCATTTTGACACTAAATCTCACAATGTACGAGATTAGCCTGTAAATAGCAATGAAATGAGTTTGTTATTCCATTCATTTTGCAATTACTAAGATGAGCCTATTTGCATGCATCAGATAGCGAGCAGTAAACTCTAATTTGAAGTGAAGAAATGCATGCATGTCTTGTGAATAGAAAAGTTTCAATTTGCAGTCTATTTTTCCACCATCTCAAGTGAAAATAAAATAAATTATCTCGTTAGGTACCCTCGCAGATTGTGGAAGGTAATGTTGTAGGTGATATTTACTTATTTATCATCTTGTTATTCGCATAACTTGAAAAGTATTGAACCAAATTGCATGACATTTGTTGAGACGATTGGTCAATGTCCAGGAATAAGTTTATTAGATATTGGGAGAGAACGGTAAAATGTCCTTTATAAGCGGTGTCGAATGTATGCGCTCTACGAATGATGACCACTGCAAAGAGACAGCGCATAATACAGTGCACCAATTTTGCCTATTCTGTTCACCGTAATATGTACAGTGACTGGAGAAAAGAGTATAGGTAATTATTTCTTCACACTTTACTATTTTCACGGTAGCAAAAAGAACTTTTTCGAATTGTAATGTTTGTAGATATTTTAAAATTGATTAACTACGAAATATTTGCTAGACTTGAAAATACTAGAAAATTATAAAAAGTGAATTGAAAAATCAACATAAAGCAGAGACTGTTTTCTGAGCAGTACACTGTACAGTCTAAAGGTTATACACTGGCAACTTTCACTGAAACACTACTTACATCTTACTACACATCGGACTGTATGAAACAGAATTACTGTCTCAACAGTGAGAGTATTGCCCTAGCTACAGGCACTAGGCAGATATACCCAGTGACACTGTTAGCAAATATATCACACTACAGTAAGATGCAACACTCTCGAAAATTTGTGTTTTAAAAGTGCGTCGTGGTGCCATCTGGATTTCAAAGCGGAAAGCAGAGAAACAACAACATTTGATGTTGATCAAAACTCTGGAAGTTTCGGTCATAAATATATATTAAAGCTATATTTGGATGGTGTGATTATTGAATTAATTCCACATTTTCTATGTTAACTTTAATGTGCAGTGTTTTGATCAACACCGAAGTGACCAAATGTTGTTGTTGCTTTAGTTCCCGCAGTCAAATCCAGATGACGCTTTTTAAAACAGAAGTTTTGAAGAGGTGTGTATCTTAGCGTAGTTTTACTTGTATATAATAAATAATAATATCTTTGGTGGTATGGTGGGGACATAGGAGATTAGGAGGGGATACTTCTTACGGGTCTAGGACATCTCGTCCACGGACATTTTAAAGTGTTTATGGAATATATTTTATATTATTTTTCACTTTTACATTAATAGGCAGGTGTAAATATACAATAATATAATAATGATTTAAGCCGTATATGAATTAACGCATAAAAATGTTAATCTATCGATTACTGTTATAAAGTTAGATATGCTAAGCGGGTTGACTGTATCTTAAAGTTATTTACTCGTTCAATATTTTGCAATAATTAATTAATTAATTAATTAATTGTAGCTTATGAGTATCTAAAATTTTAAACTGAAATAGCAGGGTCCTAACAAGAATAAATGTGTGGATACTAAGGAATTAAAGTAATTATAATATAAGTAAATAATAATCATTATTATTATATATGTATAAGTACGAAAATATGAAACAGTCCAATAACACGGACGTTTTTACGTTTAAATAATTAAATACCTAGCTAATTCTTTTATACCATTTTTTTAGTAGTATATAATATACCTGCATATTATTATGTATGGAATTAAGGTAATCACTGTTAAAAATAGTCTGCTATAAAATACTAATTTCTGAACCAACATTACATCTAATTACCTATAACGACCTAATCTGAATACTACTATTGATGATTATTGTAGTTACTGTGAAATAAAATCCACAAAAAATGTCTCTGTTTTCTATGTTTATGTACTGTAATAACATTAAGACATGCCAGGTAATCATCACAGATTTTATAAGACTCGGGTGTAATAAAAGCGGGGCCTGCCTCTATATCATTTCCTTTTTATTATTTTATTGATGCCGGCCAACAGGATAAAAAGATTGCAATAAGAATTTAGGCAAAGACCATACATCTCTAATTACCATCAAATAAGGGTGTTGAAAACTTTTATATTGTAGAATATATATAAATAATATAATATATAAAATAAATGCACACAATGAATATAATAAAAATAAAGCAATTCGTGGACGAATTGTCCGTGGACGAAATGTCCGTGCACGACTTCTTACATCACCCCCCCCTCCCATAACTTAGTCTCTAGGAGATAGGAGGTATAAAAAAATAACTACTAAAGACTGAATTCCCTTTAGAATTTCTTACATCTTTGCTAAAGGAAACAATAAAACAATCTCAGTTACAATAGTTTCAATAATGAATTGCTTTATTCAGTAGAGAGTAAAGACCACTAAATGTAAGCCATACTCATGCAGTCTCACTTTGGTTGATTTACTGTCGAGAAAAGAACATTTCTACCATGAAGATAGAGGTACTGAGACTTGGTGAAGCATATACAGAGACTTTCCCTCTAAGAAAAACATACATTTTCCTCATTAGAATCCTTTTTCCGATTGTTGAGGTCATGGTAAAGAGGAAAGTACTCCTCTAGCCAATCAGGAGAGAGTTCACTGGGACAAGTGGCTGTTATTGGCTGAGAGGAAGAGGGTAAGTCAGTGTCAGATGCATGAGGAGTGTTTAACAGGTGGTAGGTTGTAGTTTGTTCTCAGAGTCCATCAGACACTCTCTTTGTTCGCTCCTCTTTGTTCAACCTAAGGAAATAATTACCTTTTGAAATTGGGAGAACGTGAGGGGAAATCAGTGCTACGAAAGCTGTAAGAGGATGGATTTCTCCAGTGAGAATCAAGTCGATTCTTCATTTAGTCATTTGTTGTTTTCGGAAATTTCCCTCACTCCAGACAGTGGAAACAGCTCCTTAGATTGTTTGTCAGACATCGAACACAGTTTGTCGAACGGGGAAACATCTGGAAACCTCGGGGAGATGTTTGATGTGTCCCAAATACAGAGAGGGTTTTCGTCCCTCCAAGAATTCGACACAAGTACCTGCAACTTAACTAACAGGAGTACCAATCACATGCAAGAGTCTTTTGCTTTGGATATCATGCGTACCAATCACACGGAAGAGTCTTTTATTCTGGATAACAGGAGTACCAATCACACGGAAGAGTCTTTTATTCTGGATAGCAGGAGTACCAATCACACAGAACAATCTTTCACTCTGGATAACAGGAGTACCAATCACACGGAACAGTCTTTTAGTTTGGATAACAGGCGTACCAATCACACGGGACATTGCAACATGGCTGAAGAAGACAGAGGATTTCACTGCACAAAGACAAGTCACTCGTCGGTTGGTCTCCCCTCTCCTCTTCAATCGTCACCTTCGCCCCAAAAGTCGTTAAAGCCGTTTCAACCGGACCACATTTCACCATCCGTTGTTTTGACGTCAATGACCGAACTGAGGGCGATGACAAACCACCCAAGTTACCTGTTGACAGGTGAGTCGTGGGTAATGACTAATAGGAGAGGTTAGTTAAGATTGCGGAAAACCGCTTCGGCAGTTTTCCGCCTGGCAGTTTTCCGTGTACCGAGGGTAGGTTCTGAGTTACCAGACTGCTTTCAATTATAATATGATATAAACATTGAGATATTTTCCATGATAATTTCCTACCTACATATTCTAACCTATTACCTTTTTAACTATCAATACTGACAAAATATATAGAGAGAGTTATAGTTATTTTTCTGGTGCAAACTTTATAACTACAGCACGTCATTGAATATATTTATTTGTCAAGTATTTTACATCACGAGAGCGTAAGTGTGGGAAAAAACTTAATGTGTTTTTGCGTAAGGTTGAGTGTCAAATTACAGTACACACACCAGTGACTCAGTGAGAGGTGTGTGATAGCAGAGAGGTGTGCGATAGCAGAGAGGTGTGTGATAGCAGAGAGGTGTGTGATAGCAAAGAGGTGTGTGATAGCAGAGAGGTGTGTGATAACAGAGAGGTGTGTGATAGCAGAGAGGTGTGTGATAGCAGAGAGGTGTGTAAGAGGTGTATACAAAGCAAATAGGTGTATTAAAGGTTCTTTCCAAGCTCCGTAAAAATATGAGTTTATTTCATAATATCAAAGAACTAATTGGTTAAAGATCATTAATCTGCTAACACCAACAAATTCCGTTTAGTTTATATTTTTTAAATGTTTTAAACTTTAAAACCCTGTGCACGACAATTGTCCGAAACACTAATGTGACGCTGAAGATAAAGATTGTACACTCTTTGTTATGATTTCTAATTTGATCCAGTTTTATAAACAAACAATACATGTCCGGCCCTCGTTTATAACTCTAGGCTGTAATATTTTATTATCTGAAGTATATAAAAAGTTTCAATATTAAGTTTTTCCTATTTTTACCTCCACACTAATATTTAACATTGGACTGATTATTCCTAAATAGCTGACATTCAAAACAAACGGTGAACATTCGTTTTCTTCAGACTGAAAATGAGCAAATCTGAAGCAAAACAGCTATTGTTGAGTATCAATATGATGAGAAATTATTGATTAAAATAATAATATAAGATGTTCGAAGGGAGCCTTCTAAATTCATAATTTCCAAATTATCTTCAAACTACATTTGCGAGTAATCAACTGTTACCAGAGTATACGATGTTATAAGCATATAATAAAGAATGCAATATATCTCAACTACACAAACAACATAACTGTTAGGTAACTAACTACTTTTCACCACACTAACAACCTCTAAATTTAGTGTGAGAAAATAACTACGACTGCTGAGGGATTTAAACTAACCTAACCCCTAACTTATTAGTGCACAAAAACAAACTGAAACTTAGTAATCCCTGGTAATACTCTAAACATGGAACTAAGCACTACTATGTCGCTAACGAAAAAGATTGTACGTTTAACAACAAAATGTCCATAAATGCTTCGTTATCCAGCAAGGGTAATATTTGACGTATATAGGAAATTTCATCTATAAACAAACATTGTTACACGAAAACCTAAATTATCAAAACTGGTTAGTTTTTCAAGATTAGTTAAATTAGTTAGGTACCTAGTCTCTTGAGATGAGGTGTCAGATGCTCATTGAAGCTGCTGGAGATGGAAACTTTCAAACTTGTTGGATCTGAAATGAAACTCCCAGTATAATAAGATTCGTTACTTACCTTTACCAAATAGTTATTAATGAATCAACTATAGCTATCTGAGCTTAGAGCTTACATGGTAGCTTGAATAAGTAGGTATTAGAGGTAGCGTAGGTAGGTAGGTAGATTGGCCATTGTGGTGTAGGTAGGTTCTGTGTTTACTGAATAAACAAAAGAGCTCAAGAAACAACTCCTGCCAACCCTCTGATGCCGAGAGTATATTATTACAGTCGCGACAGGGATATATTACTCCATTAATGGATCTAGTTATCGCCTTTGTTGTTTATTCGTTAAATTATTAGGATGTTCAGGACACTTCATTGCATTTTAATGATGTCCTCAAAGAGAAGTCTAGCGATGTGTTTTCTTAAGCTCTTCTCTCCTAGAGAGTTGTTACTCTTCTTTTCTCTTAAGAGTTATCATAGTAAATAAATAGAGAAGTATAGGTACTAACTACATCCGAAAATACTCTGTATGACGTCACACCGAGTATTTTCCGTTTGTTTTCAATAAGAAATGTGCTATTATTAAGTTAAATGTGCATTCTTATGGAAATGAACTTAAATGTAATTGTTCTTCTATCACATTTTGCACTTATAATATTCAACTAATAATACTTACTAACTGGACCCTGTGGAAATTCCACAGAATTGGGAAATTAACGAATAGGTTTTAGTCTAATCAACAAACTTAATGTACTATTCGGTCAAACAGCTACACCTACACTTCCCCCACCTACACTTCCCCCACCTACACTTCCCCCACCTACACTTTACCAACCAACACTTCCTCCACAGTAATTTATTTAATTTGAACACATATGTTTTCGGTTTTTATAAAATTCAGTATTTAACATATAATTGTTTTTTATTGTAAATTTGTATTTACAGACTGTACAAATTAATCAGGTCAATATTAAATAAATTGAAAGTTTATAAAAAAAGATAAAAATTGTATCATGAAATTTCAAATATTTTATCCTTGTAATGAATTCTATTAAATGGTGTTATTTCTTCTGAACACTCTATCGTAGTAATATAGAGATTATATTTGACTGTACTTTGTGTGACGTCATTTGTTTACATCGTTTCTGAAGAATGGATCAAGTTCACCGTCAATGAATTCGAAACTTTGCATACTTCTCTATTTATTTACTAGAGAGTTATTACTCTTCTTTCTCTTCTTAAGAGTCATTACCTTCTCTCTTCTCAAGAGTCATTACCTTCTCTCTTCTTAAGAGTCATTACCTTCTCTCTTCTCAAGAGTCATTACCTTCTCTCTTCTTAAGAGTCATTACCTTCTCTCTTCTCAAGAGTCATTACCTTCTCTCTTCTCAAGAGTCATTACCTTCTCTCTTCTCAAGAGTCATTACCTTCTCTCTTCTCAAGAGTCATTTCTACACGCTACTTGGAGCCCAAATAGGACCCACTGATGTACAGAAGGATCTTGGAGTTATGATCACCAGGGATCTCAAGTTCTCTCGACAGTGCCTGGAAGCTCAGAAGAGAGCAAACAAGATCCTAGGGTACATCAAGAGGCAATTCAGATACAGAAACAGAGAGACAGTCCTCACCCTGAACAACTCTCTTGTAAGACCTCTTTTGGAGTTTGCGGTCCAGTTCTGGTCACCGACGTTGCGAGCAGATGTCCAGCGGTTGGAACGGGTGCAAGCGAGGGCGACTAAACTTGTACCTGAAATCCGATCCAATGGATATGCACGTCGGTTAGAAGACCTGGGCCTCTTCACGCTTGAGCAGCGACGTTTGAGGGGTCAACTCATCGAGACTTTTAAGATCCTTAGAGGGATAAGTCGAGTTGATCCCGAAGACTACTTTTCGCTGTGTGTGAACCCCACCCGCAACCACGGGTGGAAGGTGGTTCCGCCTCGGTTCACCACTGCTCAGCTGGAGAACTTCATGCTGGTAAAGATCTGTAATGTCTGGAACAGACTGCCAGAAAATGTTGTCAGCAGCCTGACTGTTGACACATTCAAAAGGCGACTTGACAGGATACTCAGTGAGCTGGCTTACTGAGCTGTCAAGCGCCTCCATGACTTGACCTCGGAGTTGAGATGAGAGTCTTATCTATCTTTTCTGATAGCACTCTTACTTCAACTCCAACCAACCAATTAAGAGAAAACCTGGCGCCTTTCCGTGGCTAGAGAGATCAGGTCACACCCTGCGTTCTGTCACCGTCTCAGGGACTGCCTTTGGGCGGCCCCTGTGAAGGTGGCAGTGATTGGCGGGTTTGACTGACCAAGTCCAGGATAAAACTTGGAGCTAATGATTGTACCCAAACTTTGCTCCTACGCCTGATGGAGGTTCTTTCTTTGTCAGGTTTAGGAGTACGGTTTGGAGTGCTTAGGTTCCAAGTGGGAAGTGATGGAGAGAGATTCACCTTGCTCCGTTGTTAACCCAACGTCGAGCGCACAGCTGGCTGTGCACAGGGGCCATCCTTGGATGGGCATATTGTGCCTTTTGATGGTCTCTTTATCCTTGTGACTCCTTGTGATTACCTTCTCTCTTCTCAAGAGTCATTACCTTCTCTCTTCTCAAGAGTCATTACCTTCTCTCTTCTTAAGAGTCATTACCTTCTCTCTTCTTCACCTTCAGAAGATGCAGAAAAACCGCGGAAGGAGAGGACAGCTTTCAGCAAAGACCAAATAGGAGAACTGGAGAGTGAGTTCCAGCACTCTAATTACCTCACTAGACTCAGGAGGTATGAGATAGCGGTGGCTTTGGCTCTCACTGAGCGACAGGTGAGACCATAAATAATATCATTTTTTGAATATATCATCACTATCAGTGATATAAAGATATGATATTGAAATATCTACCTAATAACTGCAGTTGTTGACTCCACACGTGGTGACATCAGCAACGTGTTTATCATCGCTTGCTTTGGTTATCATTTTCAATAAATGAGTCGTTACGAAAAAAATCCTATTTCTATACAGTGGTCTTTACAAACGGTGTCATATCTTTCTATTTCAGTGTTAAATATTGTGTTTTATTTCAAGTGCAATATACCAATGCTATGATTTGCCTTTAAAGCTCAATGGATTTTTTCCTGCAGGTTAAAGTCTGGTTTCAAAATCGACGCATGAAATGGAAAAGAACAAAAAGTGGGCAGAAGGAGATGAAGAGGCAGCAACAACAAGAAAGAGATAAACAAAAACAAGAAAGAGATAAACAACAAGAGGATCAGGTTACTGAAATTGAGCGAATTATTGCAGTAGAAGAAGGTACCAACCACCAGATGTCTAATAACATTGTCACTGATTTGTTAGACGGTGGAGGACATCTAAGAGAGACGTTAGGAACTGACGTCACTTCACCAATCACGGATGTACAGACGGATCTCCAAATCACTAAATGTACTCACCAATCTCTAGAGAGTAAATGTACAAATGATAATAAAAACACTGAAGAAGTCATTACCTCCGCAGATGATTTCTCTTCCGGAACTTTCATGCAAATCATCAATAATTTGAAATCTTTTTCATGAATTGAATGAGTTTATTGTACCAAATATTAAAGTGATTAATATTAAGGTGAATTTAGTATTAATTTATTGTTTGTTCTTTTTATACTTTCCTGTAAATTCTTTTTATTATTTATTTACCAGTTGTAAGTTCAAATTATCTATTCTTTGTCTCTTTCTCTTCATTTTCTCTAACGAGTGTCTCTTTTCTGTACATTATTTACAATGTAATAAATTTACAACAATTTTTTTTATAATTATTTCAAAATTTACCCATAAAAATTGTACTTCAAAATTCTCATTCTTTAAAACATCCAATAAATGTGTTACCTAATTATTATAGATGTTTACAATAAAAGTTAGAAATCAGCAATTTACTGTATAAAATTTGTCAAGTGTTCCACAAATTAGGTAAAAACTAACTAACTAATTATTGTTCATGCCTAATGCAATAAATAATGTAAGAAATTGAATGAAATATAGATAAACTGAATATAATATTTATTTAGACATTTACAATATAATAATTATTAACATTTACAATATAATAATTATTAACAAATATAACAATAGAAATTGTGATTCGTAACAGTTCTTAAATTGAAATAGTGATAACTGGGGTAAGTTCTGTGTTATGGGACTGTTACGCTTTCCCGATCATATGGTACTTTACCTTGTTATTTAAAATGTTAAATTAGCTCTATAGTTTTTTTTACATGTTCGACAATGTGTACCAGTTCGATAACTAGCAACTTGCCCTCTAACAGACTAATTTATTGTGATTCTATCAGTTACCATCAGAATGAGTTGCAAAATGAGATCCATTGTAGTTAGTTGTTATAAACAAAAAAATGAAATAGGAGGTAGCTAATGAGAGAAACAGTATAACACCTACACCCCTCCTCTATAATACCCCCCCCCCTTATTTATCCTCCCCCCCCTTATTTTCTACCCCATCAACTAATTGACAACTAACTTAATTATCAATACTGACTAATAAAGCTAATTAACTTTGAGATGTAGAAGAGTTATTTATATTTCCAGACTCTCCCGCGCGAAAACAGACTCATCCGATGACAGAGGCTGAGAATAACGAAGTGACAAAATGACCCGCTGGTAAAACATTAATTTTACAAATTCCAAAAATACTTTAGTTCCGTTTTCTAATTATCGGGAAAAATTTTGAGGCTATAAGAAGCAATCGTGCTATATCATTGTGTAATTTTTAGTAAGAAATGTTTTTTTGGGTCTGTTTTTGGCGTGGGAGTTCTTAAATCATCACACAACATCAGATCTTTTGTTATATTTACAAAGAAGTACCATTAGTGTCACGAATAACGCTTTGACGTTAGATAAGTAACTGTGACTTCTACTAGAGTTTACATTAGATGCCACACGATACCAGATAATCTATTTAATATCCCACTCCTGTATTTTACTGTTATTGTGTTTTTTGTTAATTAGTGACACAATATCAGGTCATCTACGTAACATCAGGTCAAGTTACGTAGATGCTGTAGAGTAGTCACGCCAGAGACATCAGGTCAAGTTACGTAGATGTTGTAGAGTAGTCACGCTAGAGACATCAGGTCAAGTTACGTAGATGATGTAGAGTAGTCACGGTAGAGACATCAGGTCAAGTTACGTAGATGTTGTAGAGTAGTCACGGTAGAGACATCAGGTCAAGTTACTTAGATGTTGTAGAGTAGTCACGCTAGAGACATCAGGTCAAGTTACGTAGATGTTGTAGAGTAGTCACGCTAGAGACATCAGGTCAAGTTACGTAGATGTTGTAGAGTAGTCACGCTAGAGACATCAGGTCAAGTTACGTAGATGTTGTAGAGTAGTCACGCTAGAGACATCAGGTCAAGTTACGTAGATGATGTAGAGTAGTCACGGTAGAGACATCAAATCAAGTTACGTAGATGTTGTAGAGTAGTCACGGTAGAGACATCAGGTCAAGTTACGTAGATGATGTAGAGTAGTCACGGTAGAGACATCAGGTCAAGTTACGTACATGTTGTAGAGTAGTCACGCCAGAGACATCAGGTCAAGTTACGTAGATGTTGTAGAGTAGTCACACTAGAGATATCAGGTCAATTTATGTAGATGATGTAGAGTAGTCACGCCAGAGACATCAGGTCAAGTTACGTAGATGTTGTAGAGTAGTCACGGTAGAGACATCAGGTCAAGTTACGTAGATGTTGTAGAGTAGTCACACTAGAGACATCAGGTCAAGTTATGTAGATGATGTAGAGTAGTCACGCTAGAGACATCAGGTCAAGTTACGTAGATGTTGTAGAGTAGTCACACTAGAGACATCAGGTCAAGTTACGTAGATGTTGTAGAGTAGTCACGCCAGAGACATCAGGTCAAGTTACGTAGATGTTGTAGAGTAGTCACACTAGAGACATCAGGTCAAGTTATGTAGAAGATGTAGAGTAGTCACGCCAGAGACATCAGGTCAAGTTACGTAGATGTTGTAGAGTAGTCACACTAGAGATATCAGGTCAATTTATGTAGATGATGTAGAGTAGTCACGCCAGAGACATCAGGTCAAGTTACGTAGATGTTGTAGAGTAGTCACGGTAGAGACATCAGGTCAAGTTACGTAGATGTTGTAGAGTAGTCACACTAGAGACATCAGGTCAAGTTATGTAGATGATGTAGAGTAGTCACGCTAGAGACATCAGGTCAAGTTACGTAGATGTTGTAGAGTAGTCACACTAGAGACATCAGGTCAAGTTACGTAGATGTTGTAGAGTAGTCACGCCAGAGACATCAGGTCAAGTTACGTAGATGCTGTAGAGTAGTCACGGTAGAGACATCAGGTCAAGTTACGTAGATGTTGTAGAGTAGTCACGCCAGAGACATCAGGTCAAGTTACGTAGATGTTGTAGAGTAGTCACGGTAGAGACATCAGGTCAAGTTACGTAGATGTTGTAGAGTAGTCACGGTAGAGACATCAGGTCAAGTTACGTAGATGATGTAGAGTAGTCACGCTAGAGACATCAGGTTAAGTTACGTAGCTAGATGATGTAGAGTAGTCACGCTAGAGACATCAGGTTAAGTTACGTAGATGTTGTAGAGTAGTCACGCTAGAGACATCGGGTCAAGTTACGTAGATGTTGTAGAGTAGTCACGCTAGAGACATCAGGTCAAGTTACGTAGATGTTGTAGAGTAGTCATGCTAGAGACATCAGGTCAAGTTACGTAGATGTTGTAGAGTAGTCACGCTAGAGACATCGGGTCAAGTTACGTAGATGTTGTAGAGTAGTCACGCTAGAGACATCAGGTCAAGTTACGTAGATGTTGTAGAGTAGTCACGCTAGAGACATCGGGTCAAGTTACGTAGATGTTGTATAGTAGTCACGCTAGAGACATCAGGTCAAGTTACGTAGATGTTGTAGAGTAGTCACGCTAGAGACATCGGGTCAAGTTACGTAGATGTTGTAGAGTAGTCACGCTAGAGACATCAGGTCAAGTTACGTAGATGTTGTAGAGTAGTCACGCTAGAGACATCAGGTCAAGTTACGTAGATGTTGTAGAGTAGTCACGCTAGAGACATCGGGTCAAGTTACGTAGAGGTTGTAGAGTAGTCACGCTAGAGACATCAGGTCAAGTTACGTAGATGTTGTAGAGTAGTCACGGTAGAGACATCGGGTCAAGTTACGTAGATGTTGTAGAGTAGTCACGCTAGAGACATCAGGTCAAGTTACGTAGATGTTGTAGAGTAGTCACGCTAGAGACATCAGGTCAAGTTACGTAGATGTTGTAGAGTAGTCACGCTAGAGACATCGGGTCAAGTTACGTAGATGTTGTAGAGTAGTCACGCTAGAGACATCAGGTCAAGTTACGTAGATGTTGTAGAGTAGTCACGGTAGAGACATCAGGTCAAGTTACTTAGATGTTGTAGAGTAGTCACGGTAGAGACATCAGGTCAAGTTACGTAGATGTTGTAGAGTAGTCACGGTAGAGACATCAGGTCAAGTTACGTAGATGTTGTAGAGTAGTCACGCCAGAGACATCAGGTCAAGTTACGTAGATGTTGTAGAGTAGTCACGCTAGAGACATCAGGTCAAGTTACGTAGATGTTGTAGAGTAGTCACGCTAGAGACATCAGGTCAAGTTACGTAGATGATGTAGAGTAGTCACGGTAGAGACATCAGGTCAAGTTACGTAGATGTTGTAGAGTAGTCACGCCAGAGACATCAGGTCAAGTTACGTAGATGTTGTAGAGTAGTCACGCTAGAGACATCAGGTCAAGTTACGTAGATGTTGTAGAGTAGTCACGGTAGAGACATCAGGTCAAGTTACGTAGATGATGTAGAGTAGTCACGGTAGAGACATCAGGTCAAGTTACTTAGATGTTGTAGAGTAGTCACGGTAGAGACATCAGGTCAAGTTACGTAGATGTTGTAGAGTAGTCACGCTAGAGACATCAGGTCAAGTTACGTAGATGTTGTAGAGTAGTCACGCTAGAGACATCAGGTCAAGTTACGTAGATGTTGTAGAGTATTCACGCCAGAGACATCAGGTCAAGTTACGTAGATGTTGTAGAGTAGTCACGGTAGAGACATCAGGTCAAGTTACGTAGATGTTGTAGAGTAGTCACGGTAGAGACGGTAGAGACATCAGGTCAAGTTACGTAGATGTTGTAGAGTAGTCACGCTAGAGACATCAGGTCAAGTTACGTAGATGTTGTAGAGTAGTCACGCTAGAGACATCAGGTCAAGTTACGTAGATGTTGTAGAGTAGTCACTCCGATAGCTTTTAACATTTGTCCGAATAGAGAGTTGTCCATCGCCAGTAAATCTTCAGGACTGCCAAACTCTTTTATCTGAAGGGAGAAAATAATATAATTAAAACGAGAAAATAACATAACTAAAACGAGAAAATAATATAACTAAAACGAGAAAATAATATAACTAAAACGAGAAAATAACATAACTAAAACGAGAAAATAATATAACTAAAACGAGAAAATAATATAACTAAAACGAGAAAATAACATAACTAAAACGAGATGCCAAAAATGAAAAATTAGCCGTTGTGCAGCAAACAAATTTTAGAATCTAGTAACGTATCTTTTTGTAAATTGAAATGCTTACTCTTTTCTGAAACAGTAGCTACCTACAACATTGTAAGTTTCAATAAAAGTTACGTACCTCGCCTTTATCCAGTACGATAATCCTATCGTAATTAGCGACAGTGTTGAGTCTGTGAGCCACAGTGAAAAGGGTGGCGCTGCTGAATGCGGTTTGGAGAGCTTTTTGAATGAGTTGATCAGTCTCTGGGTCTACAGAAGCTGTCGCCTCATCCAGCAAGAGGATCTGAGGGAAATAAACATCTAACTGATAATCTGAATGGAACAGTAAAATGTTTAATAACATAATCAGGACACTGTTAGCAATACGGGGATACAATAAGTAACCCATTAGGACACCGTTAATCTGTTTGGAATATAGGAACACAGTAAATACGCTGATTAGGACACAGTATGAACATTTTAACAATTAGTCATTAATTAAATCATCTGATCAACTAATGTAGGTCCTCTAATGTTCAACTTTTTAAGAATATTCAAACAAAAACATATAGCAACATTTTGCGTCTTTTATTTGTCATGATAGGTGTCCTTCACATACATAAAATAATGTTAAGTTATCATTATTTACCTTAGAGTCCCTGAGTACAGCTCTAGTGAGACAAATTAGTTGCCTCTCCCCAATAGAGAAGTTCTGACCCCCCGCTTCAACAAGTTCCTCCAGTCCTTTGGGTTGTTTCTGCACCACACTCCACAAACAGGACTTGCGAGCCGCTTCCACAACATCAGCCTCGTCAAAATCACCAAAAGGGTCCAGATTATAACGAATGGTGCCTTGGAACAGCCCTGGGTCCTGAGGTATAACAGATATCTTGGACCTCAAGCTGTGTAGCCCCACTTTGCTGATGTCCACTCCGTCGATGGTTATACATCCTGTTTCTAACTCCACGAGTCGCAGTAAAGCGCTTAGCAGAGAGCTTTTACCAGCCCCAGTCCTACCCACAATACCAATCTTCTCACCAGCTTCTATTTCAGCATTGAGGTTCTTCAGAACCAGAGGTAGGTTGGACCTGTAGCGCAGAGACACGTTTGATAGGCTCACAGAGCCTTTAGAGGGCCAGTCTGTTGGAATAATGTCTTTGACGTATCTTGCAGCTTCGGACGGTATGTCGTATGCATATTCTATGATTCTCTCGACGGAGGTCATCCTGGATTCGAATTCTGCTTTTATTCTCATCATGAAAGGCAGGAACTGACACATTCCATTGACACTAGTGAGAGCTAATCCTGCCACTGCGGTACTGAACGAGCCTTTATTGAGCACGCAGAGAGCAGTGATACTGCTAGTGATAACTAGCGCAAGAGTATCCATCCTGAATGTGAACCACCTGTTAGATAGTCTGAAGACCAGCATCACCATTGTATGGTCATCAACAAGTTCATTGAATTTCCTCGTGAAGAAATCCTGTTGGCCGAAAGCCCTGATTGTTTGAATACCAGAGATGCAACTGGCGACACTTTGAAGAACAGGACTCTTCTGAACACTCTCCAGTCTCTTGAACTCCTTAACTTTCTTGTCCAACATGTTACCCAGGAGTACAAATAAGGTCCCTACTACCACCAAAGCTATGATGAAGTACGGGAAGAAGAAGCAAACCAACAGAGAAGTAGCCACCATGAACAATATTGCGCCAATTAACATGTCGAAGAAAGTAGGTATTCTGTAGTCGAGTTCATCCACATCTTTACTGAATCTGGTGATTATTCGACCAGTGGGAGTAACGTCGAAAAAGGAAGCAGGTGCCCGCATGATACTTTTGAACATTTCGTTGTGAAGGTTTTGACTTCCTTTGGTCATTGCGTAGATAGTGACGTACCCTTTGTAGATACTAGTGAGGAGAATACCAACAAACAGGGCGACAGACACACCCTGGTACATGTAAAGGTCAGGATTTTGACTGATGTCTCCCCGCAAATCTTCATCACTAAGTTTCAAAGTGGAGTTGGACTCGGTGTAATTTTGACGTCGTTCAGCTACCAAACCGTCTCCTGCGTCTAACCACCACTGCTGCCAAATGATGGAAAAGAGTCTGACTGCAGTGAAAATAATGACGCTACTAAGTACCAAGAACACAGCCACCCAACTGCCACTAGCTTGAATGTAAGTCTTGTAAACAGACGCAGTGATGTTACCACTCTCTCTAGTCTCTACCGATATCAGTCTACCATCGCCATCTTTATCAGTGACCTTATCACTAGTATCAACATCAGCTACTTTGGCCCCCTCAGTAACTTCTTCACATTCAGTACCTGTTTCCTGTTTTCCAATCCTGTCAAAGGATATGAAGTCAGCATAGGCCCCTTCCCTTCCTATCAAGTCACTGTGTGTGCCCCTTTCACTTATCTCACCGGCCTTCACTAGAATCACCTCATCACATCTTTCTAGAAAGTGAAGGGCGTGAGTGACTAAGAGGACGGTCTTACCACTTAATACACCCTGGATACATTTGGTGAAAATGTGCTGCGCTACTCTGCTATCAACTGCACTGAGAGGATCATCCAAAAGGTAAATATCGTGGTCACTGTACACCGCCCTACCTAAACTAACACGTTGCTTCTGACCACCACTCAGGTTAACCCCCTTCTCTCCTATTTCTGAACTATCTCCGTCAGGTAGGTTCTCCACATCTGTCTCCAGAGCGCATGCCTCCAACATTAGGTCATACTTTTGTTTTTGGTAAGGTAGTCCCATTAGGATGTTGTTACGGAGAGTACTGTTGTAGATCCACGCCTGTTGACTCACTAGAGCCACTCGACCGTTAACTTGGAGTTCTCCTGTCATCAGCTCCATGTCTCCACACAAAGCTGACAGGAGGGATGATTTACCAGAACCTACCCCTCCGCACACTCCTATTAGTTTGCCTGAACAAAAAAACAATCAATTACTTGTTTACTTCAGAAAAAATTAACTGCACTAGTTTTTGGGGGATTTTTTTTCGGTTTGAGGTATAAATAAAATTTGTTAGATGATCTCAAAGCCCTCCTGCCAAGACATTAAACAATTATGAAGTTATTGTCTCAACAAACTGAAAAACGGCCATTTATTTTGAGAGGCCATTTATAATACCGAGATTGAAATTTCTGAGTCCGACTGTTTTTGGGTGATGATAAACAAAGTGTGATGATTACATTATCTCCCTATAGTTCTCACCTTTAGGAATAGACAGGGAAATGCCCCTCAACCCCTGAGCATATTTCTCTTCTGTCGTTACCAGTGGCTCCTCAATGC
Source organism: Caprella mutica (assembly GCA_947561585.1). Classification (NCBI taxonomy): domain Eukaryota; kingdom Metazoa; phylum Arthropoda; class Malacostraca; order Amphipoda; family Caprellidae; genus Caprella; species Caprella mutica. The sequence continues at coordinate 295,244 of CANNZV010000197.1, forward strand.
TGATGCTGTCTTTATCTGGGGAAAATTTTTTTCAAACAAACCTATTCAAAATCACTCACTTTTAGAAACAATTATAATTGTTATTAAGGAAAATCTATTTGCAAATTTGATAGTATAAAAAATTGTAAGAGTTTAACAAAGAAAAAAGTTCATTTCAGTTACCTTTATGAGGGGATCTGATGATCGTGTTCTCCTTCTTTCCCCCACCTTCCTTCTTCCCACCAGTCTTCTCCTTCTTTCCCCCATTCTCCTTCTTCCCCCCACTCTGCCCCCTTCCCCCCACACTACTCCACTCAAAGATGCCATGTTTTACATTAATGGCTAAGTTGTTTTGGATGACAGAACAACCGGGACTCTTGTGCTCTGGACGCTCTAAAATTTTCTGAAAAAGAATCAGTCATTTTCATTGATATGTAAGAGGGTAATTGTAAAGACTTATCCAAAAAAGATGGCACTGTCTCTTTGTATTGGCTATCATTTAAGAATCCAATCTGAGAATAAAACTCATTGGAAACCTACAAGAAACATATCTATTGTTGAAACAATTTAAAGACACCTCACAAGCAAATTGATTTACTCTCTCAATCACTACTCTGCAATATCCGTTTTTCTTCTTAGTTATATTATGCGATTTTCCTAGACCTTGTTTCCACAATAATAGTAACTGACCTGCACCCGATCCAGTGCTACAACTGCCTCAGCCACGTTCCTGAGGATGTAAGGCAGAGTACCTAGGCTGAACTGGAAGCAGTTCAGTACAGAGGCTAGTGTGAAGGCTGTGGCAGAGGTGATGGCCAGACCTGAGAGTAGGGAAGAGAACTTTGAAAAACCTAACATCAAAAATTCTTAGTAGAGGGAGAGTTGTTAAAGGTTTAAACTGCACATTGCCTATATTTGTAAGGAACTGAATAGCTTAGAACTAAATGAATTTTCGCTGAATTTTCAAACTTCCCAGTTTTCATTTAGCTGGAACATGATCAGTAGCTTTTGACTTTTCAACGCTTCTGATTTAACCCGCACCTCCATCCGATCACCTCGGTTGGTTGGTGTGGACCCCACTCCACCACTCATATAGGGGTGGAGTCCTCATACCGCCACGCAAGGCTCCTCTGGAGCCACAAGCAAGGAACCCCACTCCCCCGGGCCGAGAGTGCCGAGCTGGGTCGGCTGTATATGTGTGTTGTATGTGTTGTTGTGTGTGTTGGTGAAGTGATTGTCTGCTTATTCTCATGAATCCAATTGCCTTCAGCAGGGTCCCAAATGGTGGAGCGTCTGACCGAATGAAGGTAACATAAGCATGGCAACCTCCTAATACCCAATGTCACCAACTCTCCCTGTGGGTAATCCCCCTACTCACCATTAAGAGTGAGTGCAATCATAATCACCAGTAGCGCCACACTGCTCAGTATGGGACTGATGGTGAGGTTTAACGTCTGCAGTAGACCAACTTGTCGAACTTTATGGACTTCTTCAGCCCGCAATTCTGAGAAAAGAGAGAGATACTAAGTAACATAACCATTCGTACATTCATTGAGAGTTGTTACTGTCAAATCAAAAAAACGAAACAATTGGGTAAATTTAGTTAGCTAGCTACTAGTTTAGTGATGTTTGAGAAGTCATTCAAAACTAAATGGTGCCGGTATAAAGAATAACATTGATGATGATTTCTGGCTTGAAGAGAATGATGAATTTTCGGTAGTTTCTCCTGGAATAAACTTGTAAGGAATCTTATTAATGACATAATGATTAAACAAGTCAATGAGTATTAACTCACTCTCTATGTTCCTCGCGAAAGAATCTTCCCAGGAGTACATTTTAATGAGGCGAATGTTGTTCAGTACCTCCGTCATTAGCGAGACTCTCTTATCATTGATGGCAGACACCGTCACTCTGTAGCGACCTATGACTGTCGTGATGTATTTCTGAAAGAAAACACCTAAATACTTACAAATCTGATTTGAAAATAGGAATTGTTCCTTTGTGTTACAAGGAATATTCGTAGACTACTCAACTAGAAAAGCTATTAGGTTACTTCTTATGCTTAGACGTGTCAACCACAGTACAGAGAATATATAGTATCCCAGAGCTATAGGGGGGATATTACGCGTGTCCCGGTAGGCTGTGACGTCACATGTCAACAATGGTGCGTACGTTTGTACGTACAGTACAAACACAAAAGATGGCTGCAACACACCCAACTTTTGTTAAATAACGTTTTCGGTGATATTTTTTTAAATTCCACATTACCGCATGCTATTATCCAATCTCTATAGTCATACGGACGAAAATTAAAAAATGACTGTTGATGAAATTGCTACTGGTCTTTTTACACCCATAATAGTAACAAATTTTTAGTCTTGAAGAAGACGATTTATTCAAGATAATTAGATCATTAGTCAGATCAGTCGCGTTGGCCGCCATCTTAATTCTCTATTCCACGTGACCCACAGCAATTCTGTTTACTATGACGTGACCTCTTGTTTACATACATGACGTCACAGCCTACCCAGAATAAATTTGAGTAATACATGTAACTGGGGTACTATACTATTCTGTTTACTATGTGTCAACTTATACCATTGAGAACATTATACAACACTCACCACAATAGGTAGGAAGAGGAACATGGCTAAGTACTTTGCTACCTATCACTCACCACAATAGGTAGGAAGAGGAACATGGCTAAGTACTTTGCTACCTAACACTCACCACAATAGGTAGGAAGAGGAACATGGCTAAGTACTTTGCTACCTATCACTCAACACAATAGGTAGGAAGAGGAACATGGCTAGTACTTTGCTACCTATCACTCAACACAATAGGTAGGAAGAGGAACATGGCTAAGTACTTTGCTACCTATCACTCAACACAATAGGTAGGAAGACGAACATGGCTAAGTACTTTGCTACCTATCACTCACCACAATAGGTAGGAAGAGGAACATGGCTAAGTACTTTGCTACCTATCACTCACCACAATAGGTAGGAAGAGGAACATGGATAAGTACCCCACCAAGCACCAATAGTCCACAATGTACCAACTGTATACAACTGCTGCTATGAAAGTGATGGGGAAACCTGTGCAAAAAATGAAATACAATATAAGAAACTACAAACGTCGGTCTATCCAATTTTTGATCTATTACCTAGTGGGTAAAAGAACTGTCTACAATTTAATTAACTCTACATTACTTCAAGTAATTTCGCTTCAAGTTTCAATTTTTCACAGGAAAAGGAACTCCCTATCACCGGGCTCTTTTTCTGTTAGATATATCTGTTACCCTCTTTGCCCTATATACACTATGAAGTAACTTCTCCTAAAGTTAGTTTTTTGTATGTTTTTACTCACATATTATCATCATGATGGAAATAAGGGCCTCCATGATTCTCTCTGAGTCATTGTTGATGATGTTAGTTACTTGTCCTGACAGTTCCTCACCTCCAGCAGGTAGTCTCAGCACCTTCTGGAACAGGAGGTTCTGAACTCCAGCCACTACTCGCATAGCTACAAAGGAAAAAGAAAATAACTTTGAAATGGCTGTTAGGAAATTGAAAATACTGCAATGGATGTTAAACCATCCATAACAAAATAACGAGAGTTTAACTAGGAGAACTAGCAACAAGTAGTTTTTTGAAGATTCACTTCCGGTGAAGAACATTCATGCAATATCTATTTAGAATCAATAAGAATTATTGAAATGCTCTCTTTCGAATTCATTTTCACTTTTATTATTAGTTTATTTTGCCCCTTACCCGTATGTATGGCCACTATGAGCATAGCGTTGAAGAGGAAACACCTGGCAATGTTCACAGTCACCACCAGTGCTATCACAGTCCAGGCCTTGAAATGATCCACCTCTGTGGAACTCACGTACTCCAGAGTCAGTCTCATGATGCTGCTCTGTGGGTAGGATGAAAGATCCATATACAAGAGGTAGGAGTAAATACAAAGGACTAGAAGAAGCAGTCAGTCTCAATTCAATTATGTCTTGTGAAAATCCAACAAACTGGATAACCGCACTGCCCTTTGTACTTCTGGGACTCCGATCCACTTACAAACAAGATTTACAGTGCACTACAGCTGAACTTGTGTACGGAACGCCATTACGACTTCCCGGGGAATTTTTCAAAGCAACTACTGAATCAATGAACCCGCATCAATTTCTTAAAACATTTCGACAACATATGCAAGCAATTCGACCACCGCCTTCAAGAACAAATAACGCCGGATCTGAATTTGTACCTGAAGCATTGGACTCCTGCACTCATGTCTTCATTAAACGAGATATGGACCTCCCCGTTTCCAGTAGTGAAGCGCCACAAGAAATATTATGCCGTACAACTTCCCAATCGCACAGATACTATATCGATCGAGCGACTGAAACCTGCCTTTATCAATGGACAACAAGCAGATGAAAGCCGAACAAGATCAGGCAGATTGATAAAGAAAACAATTTCGTTCGGACGACCTCACTAGGGGGAGTATTTGTAGCAACATTATCAATCTTTAGGAAACTATTAACATTTTATCTGTTAAATCAAATTATTATTTTTAGTCATTATTTTGATGAAAAATAATGTAAATATTACGTAAACATGCTACGAGATTGTAGGATGAAATTCATTGGATTATTGTTTCTAAATACATTCTTCTGGAATCTTCCCATCGTTTAATTCTTGTAAGAGCAACTATTAATCCAGAATAATGTATTGAAAAACAATTTAGAATTTTTTTATACAAGAAATTGATCGAATAATATCTTGAAAGTGTGTAGCATAGTTACATATTATTTACACGGTTATACAAGAAATAATGATTTAACATAATAATTTGATAAAGACATTGATTCCTCAAAAGATTGATAATGTTGCTACAACATCGTTTCAGAAGAACGGATCAAGTTCACCGTCAATGAATTCGAAACTTAGCATACTTCTCTATTTATTTACTATGATCGTAACAAAGTGAGAGATAGAAGGGACTTGAAGAAGCAGTCAGACAGGAAAGTACTAATTGTACAATTATCATTAAAGCGAAATTTACATTAACCAACTATGTAACAATATTACTAAGAATGTGCCAATATATAATACAATGATAATATGGGAAAATAGAGAAGGGAATAGTAGAAGTTAAACTAAATTCTAAATAATAGACAATAGAAGATATATTATCTCTTTGAATTTACCTAACAATGCAAGTGTTCAACACTATACCTATTTAAACACCTGCATTACCACTAACTACTTCATATCTAACATTGCACTACCTAGTCCTACTTTTATTGATTACTCTTAAATTCCACGAACAACTATTTCAAAGAAACAGGTTATCTTGAAGATGTTCAATATATTTCATCCTAACGTGTTTAACTAACTCCATTTTCTAATAACGTCATTCTATATTCTGAGCATTTGCTACTTTAACTAACTCAAATAACATTTCATCTGCAACTGGTAAGTACACCGGGTACATAGTTTTGAGTGAGACAGTACAATGTTTCCACAGCCTCAGGCCACACTATAACTGTCAAGTCATCACAATATTAGAGGTCACAAGAAACGTTATAAACTGAAGAGAGTTATAGTCTGTGCATTGGAGTGACGCGGGTTACGGGAGAGGAGGGGTGGGTGCCCGAGTTAAGTTTCCGGGGCCGCACTCATGGGGAAAATGGCCCGGATGTTAACAGTAAAGAAACCAAGTGATGTCTACTCGGTACCACCATTGACAAAGATGTTTGAATGATGGTATATCCTGAAGTAAAGAATTGAGAAAGCAAGTCTCTTTTTCCCAAGAAAGGAGGTAATGTAACAGCAAGGGGTATGAAGACACAGTAAGCCCCGTAACAGGGGTATGGAGACACACTAAGACCCCGTAACAGGGGTATGAAGACACAGTAAGCCCCCGTAACAGGGGTATGGAGACACAGTAAGCCCCGTAACAGCGGAATGGAGACACACTAAGCCCCCGTAACAGGGGTATGGAGACACAGTAAGCCCCGTAACAGCGGTATGGAGACACACTAAGCCCCCGTAACAGGGGTATGGAGACACAGTAAGCCCCGTAACAGCGGTATGGAGACACACTAAGCCCCCGTAACAGGGGTATGGAGACACAGTAAGCCCCGTAACAGCGGTATGGAGACACACTAAGCCCCCGTAACAGGGGTATGGAGACACAGTTATAAGCCCCCGTAACAGCGGTATGGAGGTACATTAAGCCCCGTAACAGGGGTATGAAGACACAGTAAGCCCCGTAACAGGGGTATGGAGACACACTAAGACCCCGTAACAGGGGTATGAAGACACAGTAAGCCCCGTAACAGGGGTATGGAGACACACTAAGACCCCGTAACAGGGGTATGGAGACACAGTAAGCCCCCGTAACAGGGGTATGGAGACACACTAAGCCCCCGTAACAGGGGTATGGAGACACAGTAAGCCCCCGTAACAGGGGTATGTAGACACAGTAAGCCCCCGTAACAGGGGTATGTAGACACACTAAGCCCCCGTAACAGGGGTATGAAGACACACTAAGACCCGAAACAGGGGTATGAAGACACACTAAGACCCGTAACAGGTGTATGGAGACACACTAAGCCCCCGTAACAGGGGTATGGAGACACACTAAGCCCCGTAACAGGGGTATGGAGACACACTAAGCCCCCGTAACAGGGGTAGGAAGACACACTAAGCCCCCGTAACAGGGGTATAATTCTATTCTGATGGATGTTTATCCCATTAAATATTATCTCATATGTAATCAGTAAAGACACATGAAATGCATTGCGGACAAATGTACTAAATATAGCATTAGTTAATTCTTGTTAAATATTTCAATGTAGAAAATAAGGCAATGTGCTCGTTGTATTTGTATCACGTTACAGAACGGACAGTAGGTAATAGATGCGCTGAAACTCTTTGCTGCGGCGTAACGATATCATGTAACTAAATAAATACAATGAACTTTGCTCAAATAGAGTTTTCTCTTTTGACAAGTCAGTGACAAGAAATGGACAACTCTAGCCAGAATTAACATCTGGATAAGAGCCCCAGACTTGAAGAATACGACACAAAACTCTTCTTAACAAATTCCAATTATACAAACTTCTTAAAATGAAAATAGAGTATCACATTGAACACAAGAATGAATTAGAAAAAGCAATTGGTTATTAATGTTTTATTTTATTGTCATTAAGGTTCCTATTATTTTTTTCCTCACCGTGATTAGAAAGAGAATGACTGTGTAGACAGCAGAGAGAATGAGAGTGAGGACAGTTCTGGTGAGTATAGATCTAGTAACAGCCTTTACAAACTTAGGCTGTCTCTTCTCCTTCTGCGCCTTCTGCAGTTCTTTCTGCCAACACTTTTGCAGTCTCTCGCCATTCACTGCAGACCCGTCTATACTCTGAACAACAAATTGTATTCTTTTACATCATTGATTAATGTCATAAATAGTGTTTGACAAGTTAGTCAATCTCTAAGTTTGAGAAATGGCATTTCACTACTGACAAAAGGCCCATTCTATACTAGTAGACAAAACGCCACGTTTTTACCGCTCGGTTTACGTCTCTTCAATTAATCACGGTTAAATGAATGGAAAGCGGTAGAAACGCTAGAATAAATAGGCCTTAGTTAATCTCTAGGTCTTAGATATTGCAGTGAGTTGTGTTAGTTAGGCGTGTGTACCTCTATTCTCCAGAGGTCTTCCATGGTGATGTTCTCCTTTCTCTTGTACATGATGGAACTCATCCAGGAGAGGGTGAGACAACTGAATAGACCGGCATGACCCGTGGGAAGAACACTGCTGTCTCTGAGGGGTAAAGTCACAGCTAGGTATTGGAAAACTACAAACTGTGATGAAGCAACCTAGCTAGTTATAGAAAGTTTCCGATATGTTTTTCGTGAAACTTCGTATGGGATTGAATATTATGTACTCTATTTAAAGTTTATGCAACTAATATGTTTTTTTTTATATATTCAATAAAGATTATCATTATTAACTACCTATATAGAATTGAAAACCATTTTACAGATATCTATTAAGATAAATCACCATATTGATATCAACTAAACACACTTGCAACACTTACTTGTAATTTGGTCTGAAGGGTATTAGATTTTTGAGAGCTGCAGCATATTTCATGTTGCAACACCGACTCTCCTTGTGTTCTCTGCAACACAAATAAATTTAAGTTATTAAACTAATTGGCAACTCCTCAGTAGTTAATCTCAAAGCACCAGACTAACATTTCGTAAGCACTGATGTCTCTGTTTTTAGCGTATTCCTCAGCCAATGCATTCTTGGAGTCACTCGAGTGAAGCGTGTCAGTCGAATCCTTAGTTTTTGGCGCCAAATCATTGCGTCTTTTGGCAGTGATGTTTGAGGGGGTATTTTCCTCATCGCCGATCGAATCCTCAATGCGAACACTGCCAGTTGACAGGCGTGAAGACATAACTAGTCGCAAAAGGAAACAATTTACAGAAATTTCAGTACCAAATAGGTATTCAAAAAAGGAAATAATTGACAGATATTCGTACCTACTTTACAGGTACAAAGTCAGGTGAGAAATTCAGACACAGGGAATCTAAATATAATGTGTATTATGATATTGTTACCTACGAAGAAAATGGTTAAGATTCTAGTCAATAAAAAGAACAATAAACCTTCAATTATATTGCAACAGTAGCCCCTTCATTCAAACAATAAAAAGAACAATATATCGAATTACATTAACAAACATGCTAAGTCTAGTAGTCAGATAATATTCATATTTACTCAATTAATAACTTACGGTAATTACTTTTCTCTCTAATTATATTTAAGTGAGACTGTATTATCTATTTCTCATGAGATAAATTCCATAAAAGGCGGAAATTGACTTAATTTTAACGGAGATGTCTAGTATGAAAAGTATATTGAAATGACAGCAGAAGGTTCTTATTGCTATGACTTGTTATATAAGAACTATTTTTTTGTTAGGTTCAATGTACCTGAAGTAGGTATGATAAATGGAGTAAACTAAGCCAATACTTAAATAATTAATTGTAATTAGTGCCACTATATGCAATTGGCATTATTAGTTGAAATAACTATGATGAAGCGTGTTGTTGAGAGTTGTTATACCATATAACGCAAAGGGTGACAGAGCGTCACACACATCCCATCACTGCACTCACCGACACACTGAAAGAAGGTCACGTGGACACAGTACAACCACTTACTATTTAGTAGAAAAACATTGAATGAACTATAATTATCATTTGAAATGACATCCGAGTACAGTAAGTCACACACTCGTATGACGAACAGGAATTAATATGCAACATGAAACATCGTCCACACCATTAATATTATCCTTGTAAATAAACAAATGGCTTGCAACGTTTGTATAATTTGGGGAAGTCTACAGACAAAATATATAATTGACACTTGCAACGTTTGTGATATGATAACTTACTTTTCGAAGCTACTGTTTGAAAAACAATTTCCAACAAGTTGGATCTTCAACCTCTCAATAACACTTTATTATTTCAGGAAGTTGTCCCTATCCACTACGAGGTGATCCAAAGAGACATGAAGAGAAGAAGGCCTCGTAGAAGAGGAGACAGTGAAAGTACGCTCCATGCACTATGGAAGCTTCTCGGCTACCACAAGTAACATTGTCGACCAAGCGCATGGATTGCAAGAATAGACACACATGGATAAGAGACCTACACAGTCAGTCTGCTTACCCATGGATAAGAGACCTACACAGTCAGTCTGCTTACCCATGCATAAGAGACCTACACAGTCATGCTTACCCATGGATAAGAGACCTACACAGTCAGTCTGCTTACCCATGGATAAGAGACCTTCACAGTCAGTCTGCTTACACATGGATAAGAGACCTACACAGTCAGTCTGCTTACACATGGATAAGAGACCTACACAGTCAGTCTGCTTACCCATGGATAAGAGACCTACACAGTCAGTCTGCTTACCCATGGATAAGAGACCTACACAATCAGTCTGCTTACCCATGGATAAGAGACCTACACAGTCAGTCTGCTTACCCATTGATAAGAGACCTACACAGTCAGTCTGCTTACCCATGGCCATGGATAAGAGACCTACACAGTCAGTCTGCTTACCCATGGATAAGAGACCTACACAGTCAGTCTGCTTACCCATGAATAAGAGACCTACACAGTCAGCCTGCTTACCCATGGATAAGAGACATACACAGTCAGTCTGCTTACCCATGGATAAGAGACCTACACAGTCAGTCTGCTTACCCATGGATAAGAGACCTACACAGTCAGTCTGCTTACCCATGGATAAGAGACATACACAGTCAGTCTGCTTACCCATGGATAAGAGACCTACACAGTCAGTCTGCTTACCCATGGATAAGAGACCTACACAGTCAGTCTGCTTACACATGGATAAGAGACCTACACAGTCAGTCTGCTTACCCATGGATAAGAGACCTACACAGTCAGTCTGCTTACCCATGGATAAGAGACCTACACAGTCAGTCTGCTTACCCATGGATAAGAGACCTAAACAGTCAGTCTGCTTACCCATGGATAAGAGACCTCCACAGTCAGTCTGCTTACCCATGGATAAGAGACCTACACAGTCAGTCTGCTTACCCATGGATAAGAGACCTACACAGTCAGTCTGCTTACCCATGGATAAGAGACCTACACAGTCAGTCTGCTTACCCATGGATAAGAGACCTACACAGTCAGTCTGCTTACCCATGGATAAGAGACCTACACAGTCAGTCTGCTTACCCGTGGATAAGAGACCTACACAGTCAGTCTGCTTACCCATGGATAAGAGACCTACACTGTCAGTCTGCTTACCCATGAATAAGAGACCTACACAGTCAGTCTGCTTACCCATGAATAAGAGACCTACACAGTCAGTCTGCTTACACATGGATATAACAAGGTAGAAGGAAGAGAAAAAGTAGATTAACGTTCGCTTAGACCATTTCTGATCATATCGTTGACGTGAGAAGGAAATTAAATGAAAGGGACTGGAAGAAGCTGTCAGAAAGGAAAGTGGCTCAATGAAAAAAGTCATCTACCGGCGTAGGTGACTTTGTTGACAATACCTATGGATGTATGAAAAATACTCAATGACTTAACAAGGAATGTGACGAGAAGGATCACAAGCACCGATTGCTGCACTAACGAATGGAAGAGGAAAATGAAGAGGTGATAGTAAATGAAGCCTACAAAACTACCTAACACTAAAATCTAAGAGGAAAATGAAGAGATGAGAGTAAATGAAGCCTATGTGTCTACATAACATAAAATCTTAGATATCGTAGTTGAAGAGCATAACCCTAGTGCTATCCTCTGAAACTGCAAGTAGTGTTCTAAAAAGAGGATAAACATGGAAAAATCAAAAAGGACAATACATATTCCAAATAACAACAGTTCGGGGCGCAAGGGACGCCACCCCCTTCTCTTCCATTCACCACAGACAGCTTCAGGATAGAGCCCCTGAGGGCTATATTCCAAATAACAACTGTTCGGGGCGCAAGGGACGCCACACCCCTTCTCTTCCATTCACCACAGACAGCTTCAGGATAGAGCCTCTGGGGTCAAGAAATCAAAGAAAGACATAAATTAAAGGTAGTCTCGGGACAATGAGGGGGGTTGCCGCATCGGAAATAATAACTTGAAATTCCAAGTCTGATAGTTAATCTGACCCCACTATATGAAACTGAAATCTAACACTTACTGCAGTTTGTCAGTGTGTACGGGGCATTAGATATAAATAATGTCAGAGGAAGGTAAATAACTCAATGTTCTCACTTTATTAGAATTTAATTACATGCAACAACATTAAATTAATCTAAAATTTGATAAAATCTAAGAAAAATCTCAACAAATTTTAAATCTAGAGTATGTTAGTGAGGGTAACACAACCTGTCTTGTGGTTCTTCTTTCAATTTATTAAAATAGTTAGGTAAGGATTGAGTCTCATTCGATAAAAAAAATAGTACGGTGATAAATTAACAAATTATTAAAAAAAAAACTAAAATGAGGTGACAATGCACCACAAATACCTAAATGAGGTGACAATGCACCACAAATACCTAAATGAGGTGACAATGCACCAGAAATACCTAAATGAGGTGCCAATGCACCACAAATACCTAAATGAGGTGACAATGCACCAGAAATACCTAAATGAGGTGACAATGCACCAGAAATACCTAAATGAGGTGACAATGCACCACAAATACCTAAATGAGGTGACAATGCACCACAAATACCTAAATGAGGTGACAATGCACCACAAATACCTAAATGAGGTGACAATGCACCACAAATACCTAAATGAGGTGACAATGCACCACAAATATCTAAATGAGGTGACAATGCACCACAAATACCTAAATGAGGTGACAATGCACCACAAATACCTAAATGAGGTGACAATGCACCACAAATACCTAAATGAGGTGACAATGCACCACAAATACCTAAATGAGGTGACAATGCACCACAAATACCTAAATGAAGTGCCAATGCACCACAAATACCTAAATGAGGTGCCAATGCACCACAAATACCTAAATGAGGTGACAATGCACCACAAATACCTAAATGAGGTGACAATGCACCACAAATACCTAAATGAGGTGCCAATGCACCACAAATACCTAAATGAGGTGACAATGCACCACAAATACCTAAATGAAGTGACAATGCACCACAAATACCTAAATGAAGTGCCAATGCACCACAAATACCTAAATGAGGTGACAATGCACCACAAATACCTAAATGAGGTGACAATGCACCACAAATACCTAAATGAGGTAACAATGCACCACAAATACCTAAATGAAGTGCCAATGCACCACAAATACCTAAATGAGGTGACAATGCACCACAAATACCTAAATGAGGTGACAATGCACCACAAATACCTAAATGAGGTAACAATGCACCACAAATACCTAAATGAAGTGCCAATGCACCACAAATACCTAAATGAGGTGCCAATGCACCACAAATACCTAAATGAGGTGACAATGCACCACAAATACCTAACAGCCAATCACAGACTGGTACTGCTATGACGTAATAGTTCAGTGCACCAATCACAGTGTTGGTACAAGCCACATCAACTAATTGTGTTATTGAAAAATATTGCAGTGTAAGTAGGTACACCGCCATAAGGTATTTTTTCTACTATAAAGGCACTGCAGCGACCACATGCTTTAATTCTGTAGTAATGTAATTAATTCTATCAAGATCATGTTCTCCCAACTCTATTCACAGACTAAATGTATAAACATTGGCGTACAGATAACTAAACTAGGAGATTAAATAATACAAATTATTGTTCAACAGTGAGCAGAGATTCTAAAATTTGAAACATTGAAAATATCAGTCTGAGTCTGAGCCAGACCACCCGCCCCCAAACCCCCCGAATCCCTTCTTCACCCCCTTGGTGACCATGTAGCCGGCTGCCAGGGGAGCACCGTACTTCAGCAGCTTGTTGCTGGAGAAGCCGGAGCCAAAGCCAGAGCCATGACCGGAACTCTTCAGAAAAGAAAAGAATAATCAACTTTGAGTAGCTAAAGAAAACACAAATGGTAATTATGCAATAAATTGGTTGGGGTTCAGCATCTAGAAACAAAAACCAGATGCTGAGGTGAAAAGAAAATTTATCACAAGAAAACTTTGAAGTGACAGCTCATGAATGTAAAAAAGCTACTTCATGAATGCATTAACTTAAATAGAATTGAAATAGAGTAAGGACAATCAAGGTATGTTGTGTGCGTTAGTCATAACAGCAACACTCTAAAATCATATTTAAAACAATTGAAGAGGGTAAAATTATAGGAACTAATTAGTTAGCTAGTAATTCACTCACTTTATTGGCCATATAACCAGCAGCGGCAAGGGGTGCCCCGTACTTGAGTGCTTTACCAGGACCCTGTGGGGAGAAGATGGATTAGAGTCTCAAGAGATACACTGTGAAAAATAACAATACAACAAGCTACAAGTAAGTAGTCAGTAATTGCCATCATTTAGGTTCTTCTAACTCTGTATAGCAAGAAAGGATGAAATAGTAACCAAATGTAAATAACAATACACAGAACTACAAGTAAGTAGCCAGTAATTGCCATCATTTAACTTAATCAATTACGATCTTCTAAGAATGGATGAAATAGTAACTAAATGTAGTTAAATTCTACCGACAGCATGGTTAGAATAAGTTACCTTGTGTTTAATCAGCAGAAGTTAGAAATACCAACCATTACCTGACCCATAAACAACAATGTTATCATAACAGATAAGAATTAAAACAAAAAGCTTTATCATCACCAAAAGTTGTATACCTCGCGAGAGAATATTAATGTACTTTATTTGAAGTCAAATTAAGTAAAAGTGGAAACAAAGAATCACTTGACGACATCAATTCACATGAAAAGAATACAAGAAGGATCAATTCATTTAAGAGCATTGGGAAGATGTAAAAAAGCTACTCCAGAGTACCAAATAGAAAACAAGTCTCCTGGTTCTTAATCACAATACAAAGAATTGTAACCAGTAAGTTCGGAGACGAATTACTTTGAGGGATTTATCGATTGTGTAGGAAACTAGGAACCAAAGGCCATATCACTGATGTCAAAAGCGAATTAAATACAAGGGACTGGAAGAAACAGTCAGAAAGGAAAGTGGCTGGTGAAATGGCTAGCTGCAAGACACCAATTAGTTAATGAAGAAACTAAGGGAATGTTCACTGAGAGAAGAGGAACAAGCGTTATTCTGCTTATTAAGCTAGAGGAGTTAGTGAAGCGGTAGCTACGAATAAACAAACTGACAGCAACAGCTATTGCAGCGGGGGCCAACATTGCGGCAGTTTTCATGATATTGCCGTTAGATCCTTTGGATTTGTGGGGATAGTACCCACCTTGAGGTGGATAGCCACCCTGCTGAGGGTAAGCACCAGGTTGTTGTGGATAGGCGCCTGGTTGTTGAGGGTAGGCACCTGGTTGTTGAGGATAAGCACCTGGTTGTTGAGGATAACCAGAGGATTTTCCTCCAATCATGTTAGTAGCTTTCTGAAAATAGGAGAAAAGTTAGGAGTTGTAATTGTTTTCATTCACTCTTCACTTGACTTACAATTGAAGGGGAAATGATTTTCTTGCATCTTCCTCAAACTAATTTTAGTCTTAAAGGTCCTCTCCAAGCAAATATTTTTATTTCTTTATTTAACGAGGCTAATGTTCCTTATCATTTTACTGCAAACCCCCATCGAATTTGGTAGCATATTTTAATTTTATATGCTTTTAAAGATTTTTAAAATTAAAACTCTACAAAACCTATTGTAGAGTTTTAATATTCGTGTAAAGGTATAAAATTGAATGAACTTAAAATAGAAACGTTTATATACTTTAAGAATCAATTAATATCTAAAATAATTTAAATAAAGGCAGAAAACACATGGTTTGTTTATAAAATTCAAATTCGTAATCATAACAAAGAGTGTACAATCTTCTTCTTGAGCATCAGATTAGTGATTCGCTCAATTGTTGCTCACAAAGTATTAAAAAACTTTAAAAACAAATTATAAAATATATACTGAACCGAATTGTATGCGGTTTGCAGAATAATGATCTTAGACCTTAGTTCTATAATATTATGCTATAAACTCATTTTTTCCCGGAGCTTGGAGAGGACCTTTAAGAAGTCTATTGGAATAAAAAGAATCATATCACACATTATTGCACCAGTTTAACATTGGGGGATAATGGTGACAACATTCAACTTAAAAGGGACACTACTTCTTAACTAGCACCACATATAATTACACAAGCAGTAGAGTCTCATTTAAATGGTTACGGTGGATGGTACAGACAGTGAAAGTACCATATCTAAGTACTGTACTGACCTTAGCTAGTGAACACAATGTCTTTTATTTCCTTTCTTTATACAGCTACCATTAGTTATCATCGGAACCTACCTAATATGCCGCTTACATCTTGGGTGGTCAACTGATTCCATAGGCCTCAACTAACCACAACAATTCTAAATATTTACCCGACTATCATAAAACACATGATTATATCTTTTATTGCTACGTGAGAATGACTCACAGACTATTTAGTTACATCATGTCTTATTTCATAGCTGTGATTTTCCAATATATTATCAGTCAATTCCAAATACTACAACTGTCTGTAGCTAAGTACTCACATTGAGCAAACCCTGTGCTCCAACAGCAGCAGCTGCACCACCAATCATGCCTGCTAAGCCTTTGTTGTGGTGACCCTGTGAACATGCACTTGAAGGTAAACAAAACTCATATAGCAAAGCATAAACAAAAAATACTTCTTGCAGTTGTATGTGCAGGAAATTGTTAATATTTTGATAATAGACACAGGCAGTGAAACAGAGGTGATGCTAACGTTATTATTATCATTTTAGGTGTTTATAAGTTGTCCACTACGAGCTGATCCAAAGAGACATGAAGAGAAGAAGGTCTCGTAGAAGAGGGGACAGTGAAAGCACGCTCCATGCACTAGGTAGGTGCTATTAACTCATTTCAACAGATTTCAAATAACTTGAAATATGTATAAGCAGAATAAGATGCGAGCTTTTGATATTTCAGGCAAAAAGTGCAATAGGGTAGCAAACAGGGTTAACTAATTACTTGACAAACGAACTTGACAGGACAAGTTAGCTATGATCCTACTTATGATAAGTGACTTGGGTAAATAGAACAGAATGTTCATCAATGCCAAGAAATGTGAAGAGTTTCTAACTATTAACACTTCTACTGTCACTACTCACTATTGTGTTACTCACCTGTGGTGGTAGTGTGGTTGAGAATATGGTGCTGGTGGTAGTGTTACTCACTTGTGGGTACTGTGGTTGCTTTACTCACCTCTGGTGGTACTGTGGTTGAGAATATGGTGCTGGTGGTAGTGTTACTCACTTGTACGTACTGTGGTTGCTTCACTCACCTGTGGTGGGTACTGTGGTTGAGAATATGGTGCTGGTGGTAGTGTTACTCACTTGTGGGTACTGTGGTTGCTTTACTCACCTGTGGTGGGTACTGTGGTTGAGAATATGGTGCTGGTGGTAGTGTTACTCACTTGTGGGTACTGTGGTTGCTTCACTCACCTGTGGTGGGTACTGTGGTTGAGAATATGGTGCTGGTGGTAGTGTTACTCACTTGTGGGTACTGTGGTTGCTTTACTCACCTGTGGTGGGTACTGTGGTTGAGAATATGGTGCTGGTGGTACTGTTACTCACTTGTGGGTACTGTGGTTGCTTTACTCACCTGTGGTGGTACTGTGGTTGAGAATATGGTGCTGGTGGTAGTGTTAATCACTTGTGGGTACTGTGGTTGTTTTACTCACCTGTGGTGGGTACTGTGGTTGTTTTACTCACCTGTGGTGGGTACTGTTGTTGCCCATAAGGTGCCGGTGGTTGACCATACGGTGCAGGTGGTTGTTGCATGTTAGGTGGAGGAGCGAAGCCACTTTGTGGGTTGGGGTTGTATGGTAAATTTCCTCCAGGCTGAGGAGTGGAGTATGCTGGGGGAGGTGCTCCATAAACAGGGGCCTGGAAAACACATTTACTATTTAGGGACAAACAAAACAATAAGTAGCTAGCTAATTTAAATATGAAATATGCATACAGAATAAAGCAAACTAGACACTAGGATCAACTGTGTCACAGAGAATAACTTCTAGCCACTTCTTTTCTCACACTAGCCATAGAAGTCATAGAAGCAGCAGGTTGTTCAACCCATACACAGGACAGTGTGAGGTCTCCAGGCAAACTTCCAATCTGAAGGTAGGTGAGACTTGCTGGGTTCATTTTGTGGTTGTATTCACATAGGTGCTGACTGTTGTAGGCTATCTGAGGGTACAAAATGAGAAGCTTTAACTATGGCAGCTATTTTCCTCTTTCATTGTATTGTGTTTTGAATACTTGCCTTCGTAACCACATTTGTTATTGTGTGTCTTTTTGTGTCTTTTCTACCTTATTCTGTAGATTATTGATTTTTAGTAAAGAGAAAAATTTAGATAGGTTGCCCTAGAAGCAAAAGCTTTTCCGGGCCTGAAATCTCTTATTTTGAATACATTTAGTTTTTTTAATGAACGTATATATATTCCCGTATATATGTTGTGAATGTAAGGGATTTTTGTTCAAATAAATAAATAAATAAAAAGATGAAGTAGCTTATTCAAACTGGTTAGAATAACTTCACCATTTCATCAGCAGCTAAGTTCTGAGTTATCAGACCTACATTATTAATCAAATAGCTAAGAAAAATTATATAAAAATGATTATTTAACTTTCAACTTAATTACTAGTTATATATTTCAATCATAATTGATAACAAATGTTTAATGTACAGATATCTGATATTTCGTAATTTACATTAACTTCCAGTAATAAAAAGGTAGCTATGTTAAATTATAAATGGAACACAGCTACCTAACAACCAAACAGATACGAATAGTCAATGAAAAAAGATGTAAGAAATGAAAAATAGTTTCTACCTTGAAACATTGAGAATCACAGAGAATAGCAACATCAAAGGTAGTGTTAGGACTCAGTCCTGCCACTCCATAGGACAGCTCCTCAGTCCCCCACCCACCCCCTCTGGTGAAGCAGTTACGCCCCAACTGTCCTTCTCTCACTCTGCCGTAGATACACAAACCTATTTCATCTGCCGGGTCTCCAGTGTGTCCCGTTTGTAACTTGATGATCAGACTGAAATCATTTGTTAGGAATTAGAGGGAGTTTCATCTATTTTTAAACTCATAACATTTGAACAATATATTGATAACTAAATTACTATTTAAAGAACAAAATAAAATGGTAGTCAACTTTATAAAGTCATCAGTATATTGGCAACTTTTAAGGGGGGTCTCCTCAGACCCAGGATTTTGTACAGAAATTAGGATTTGGGTGCAGCAAATAACATGGGAACATAAGAATTAAATAGGACTTGGGTGCAGGATTAATCCAGAAGTCCTGCTATACTCTTCAGACTGGTTGAAATACCAGGTAATAAAGTATGACCAAACTCGCCATTTTAATGGCAAGTTTGTGACAGTTATTTTGAGCCTTCCAATAGTAAATGGTGAGAAATATATAATTTTATCCTAAGCGACATTGTTATTTTGGAGAGAATTTATGATAATTTGGTCATTTTGGAGAGACAAATAGAGAGTTTATAATCCATACTAGTTTACTTGGTTGATATAGTCTCAAGAGATACACATGCTTTAGACATGATTTACAGGAAGCATATTAAAGATGATTTAAAGTGTAAAATCTTCACTAGGAAGTCAAATTTCTTCTTCAAACTTTCAAAGTATCCAAAATCAAATGTGGCCACCTGGCCAGGGTGGACAAATAACTTCTGATTGACTAGTAACTCTGTTAGAAATTCTTCCTAAAGACAACTATGCAGGAACTTAACATTATTTCTTTTAACTATGTAGAAATCTGTTAGGTATTTGCATTAATTTTAGTATTTTGCTACATACAATTAGGAAATAATCACTTTACTTACATTAATTTTACTGTGAACACTGAACATAAAAAGAGATCTCTACGAACTCTTTACCAGTTTTAGCAGACTGGCTTATCGCGATTTGTGAGTCTACTGAGTTAGATTATAAAATGGTGCTGCTTTATTTTTTACCTAGCAGCTCCAGGTGTGTAAGTTCCTGTGACATGAACTACAGTACCAGGCTGACAGCCACCAGGAATAGCTTGAAGATGAGGAGTAACCTGTAAAGAAAAACAAGTAAAATAAGCTCAGATATTTATAATTATAAGCGCATTCTTAGCAGCCCTAACTAGGTTACATTCATTCTAACTTATACATTTATCCACACTTACAGGATTTTGAACAGGGGCACTCATGACGAAAAGAAGTAGTTAACCTTTATAATTAAATTAAAACACAAACCACAAATAATCTAATATTGTGGACTAAATATACACACACACCTCCTATCACGGTGAAATTCACAGAAGTGAGCAATCCGTGACGCAATGCAGTGTTGCCACCTCTAGATTGTGACGACTGATTACGTCACGATAATATATTGTATATGACCAGTTCCGCTTCCGCTCTGCTGATTCATATTACATTATAATGTGTTGTTTTTTAGATATAATTTATTCTGTTTACTTACTCCAATGTATCTTCAAGCAA
The DNA here is from genome assembly GCA_947561585.1 of Caprella mutica. Classification (NCBI taxonomy): domain Eukaryota; kingdom Metazoa; phylum Arthropoda; class Malacostraca; order Amphipoda; family Caprellidae; genus Caprella; species Caprella mutica. The sequence goes on from CANNZV010000197.1 coordinate 315,461, forward strand.
ATTGACAAACTAGGTAGAAGATTCAAGTTGATGCAAATGTCTGATTAACTTCACATCATTAATACAGCTACAATTTGAAATAATTGAATACATGAGATGGTGAAAACAGTTTTAATATTGAGGTATCGGTGTGGGACTCTAAATAAATAAAATTCGTGTAGTAAATACGGAATACCTAGATCGAGGACATTTTAAGTATCACATTTTGTTTAAACATCATTATGTTGATTAATTTAAGATAACTGCAAGGAATATGAATCAGAAAATCAAAAGCTAATAAATATAAATAGACTTAATTATGTACAAAGTTATTCTATGATATTCAATGTTATATGTAAATAAAATATAGTTTAACTATTTCTAGGGGGAAACCCTAACCGCGTGGTTGGCAAGGTTTGTTATTGTGATCATGGCTGCCTCTACTGAGATAGGTGGATTGAGAGATTCTTTCTCTAATTCTTCCTTACATGACTTTATTACAAATACCACGAGTTTTAATTCCTTCTCATCTGGTCAATGGCAAAATTATCTCTCTGACTATTCCCCTGTTTCGTCAAAACAAATATGGAAAGGTGAGTGTCAGTTAGAATTTAAGTCACAAGTAAATTACGGCACTCTAATTTTCAATTGTTTGTGGTACTAAAAAATAGACTAAATTTTGCTGAGTTGAATTTATATTAAATTATTGTATATCAAAAGAAGCGCGATGTACCTAACTTATAATTTCATGAATATTTTGAAGCTATGATTTTCATTGGTGTTTCAGAATTCATTCCAAGTTAAATAGTAGCTATAAGTCTCCAGTCTGCAGAATATTCAATATGGAATATTTTTCCAAGACTCTCTGCGGGAGTTTTTGATCGAATTTTAAGAAATTTGAGATCTCTGCGGGAGATCTTGAATTAATTCCTATGTTACCATTAATTTAGCTGCTTGAGATTTTGAATTAATTCCTATGTTACCATTAATTTAGCTGCGCTGCTGCGGGAGATTCTGAATCTGCTACTGAGAGTCAGAGAGTAACTGTCTCTCAAATTAAAATCTCTGTGGGAGAAGAGACACATTCTGCAGACTGGATAAGTCTATAACTAATAAACTCTCCATCTGTGCCACTCTGTATTTGGTGCACAAAATCCCACTGACTTCTTCAAAAAACCTGAAAAAGTCCACCATAAATTTCCAGTAATTTGACTGATCCACCATCATTTTCCCAATTTATCCACCAAAAATTAATGGTAACATACTACATAGGAATAAATAGTTAAAAATCCACCGACTTGCCAGAATATTATTTTCAAAGGGGAAAAAATTCCACCGACATGTCCGATTCATGTCGGTGGAATTTACCACGAAATACAGACTGGCATCTGTGTCTCCAGCTCTCTCCAAAAATTACCAAATTTCTCTTCAAAATGACCAAATTATCATAATTTCTTTCCAAAATAACATTGTAGCATAGAAGAAGATTAGATATATCTCACCATTTGTAATTCAATAATTGAAGGGCTGAAGGCTCAAAATAACTGTCATAAACTCGCCATTAAAATGGCAAGCGGAGTTTGGACATACTTTATTATCTGGGACTGTTTCTGTCAAATTCTGTGGTTAAAAGCTTAAAGACCAAATTCATCCAAAGCCAGTCTGAAAAGTATCGCAGGATTTGTAGATTGATCCTGCACCCAAGTCCTATTTAATTCCTATGTTCCCATGTTATTTGCTGCACCCAAATCCCAATTTCTGTAAAAAATCCTGGGTCTGTGAAGACATTTTTCTCTGACTGGAGGATTCAAAGTTATTTTGTGTTCAGTAATTTAGTTGCTTTACTCCTAATTCGTAAAATATTATAACTAGTCAACCATTTGTATTACCGGTTACTTTATGTTTATTGTACTTTTTACTTTTAGTGCAAACATCATCTTGCATACATGAATCGGTTTGAATCACGGTGAGTCCCTTCACAGGAAACATTTTAAATGGCTCAACCCCAGTCGGCCAGTCTGTATTTGATGCACAAAAACACACTAACTTTTAAAAAAGCTGATAAAATTCACCAACATTTTTCAATAATTTGTTTGATTCTCCAACATTTCCCTAGCCTAATTTAGCCACTAAAAACTAATGGTACTTACTTTGATGGAATATTAAATTCTTAGGGGAAAAAGGAAAAAAAATCCCATTTTATTTTTCATTAAAAATATCATAAATTAGCTTAATTAATATAATCACATACATCATACATGTGCTCTAATATATGAAAGAGTACACATGTGTTTCTAATATATGAAAGAGTATACATGTGTTCTAATATATGAAAGAGTACACATGTGTTCTAATATATGAAAGAGTACACATGTGTTTCTAATATATGAAAGAGTACACATGTGCTCTAATATATGAAAGAGTACACATGTGTTTCTAATATATGAAAGAGTACACATGTGTTCTAATATATGAAAGAGTACACATGTGTTCTAATATATGAAAGAGTACACATGTGTTTCTAATATATGAAAGAGTACACATGTGTTCTAATATATGAAAGAGTACACATGTGTTTCTAATATATGAAAGAGTACACATGTGTTCTAATATATGAAAGAGTACACATGTGTTTCTAATATATGAAAGAGTACACATGTGTTCTAATATATGAAATAGTACACATGTGTTCTAATATATGAAAGAGTACACATGTGTTTCTAATATATGAAATAGTACACATGTGTTTCTAATATATGAAAGAGTACACATGTGTTCTAATATATGAAAGAGTACACATGTGTTCTAATATATGAAAGAGTACACATGTGTTTCTAATATATGAAATAGTACACATGTGCTCTAATATATGACAGAGTACACATGTGTTCTAATATATGAAAGAGTACACATGTGTTTCTAATATATGAAATAGTACACATGTGTTTCTAATATATGAAAGAGTACACATGTGTTTCTAATATATGAAAGAGTACACATGTGTTTCTAATATATGAAAGAGTACACATGTGCTCTAATATATGACAGAGTACACATGTGTTCTAATATATGAAAGAGTACACATGTGTTCTAATATATGAAAGAGTACACATGTGTTCTAATATATGAAAGAGTACACATGTGTTCTAATATATGAAAGAGTACACATGTGTTTCTAATATATGAAATAGTACACATGTGCTCTAATATATGAAAGAGTACACATGTGTTCTAATATATGAAAGAGTACACATGTGTTTCTAATACATGAAAGAGTACACATGTGTTTCTAATACATGAAAGAGTACACATGTGCTCTAATATATGAAAGAGTACACATGTGTTCTAATATATGAAAGAGTACACATGTGTTTCTAATATATGAAATAGTACACATGTGTTCTAATATATGATAGAGTACACATGTGTTCTAATATATGAAAGAGTATACATGTGTTTCTAATATATGAAAGAGTACACATGTGTTCTAATATATGAAAGAGTACACATGTGTTCTAATATATGAAAGAGTACACATGTGTTCTAATATATGAAAGAGTACACATGTGTTCTAATATATGAAAGAGTATACATGTGTTTATCTGATCATTAATGTAAAATTATAAATATCTCAAACTCTCAAATTACCTACATCTCTTGAAACAGTTGTGATGGTACATTCATGTTATCTTACGACACAAAAGGTTCATGGTGCAGATTTTAAAGCTACCATCAATTTATTATTGTAATTAAAATCTGGTAAAATCCAACAGTGAACCTAATCAAATGATCAGAAAAGACCTATTTTAATATTTGGGCTGAGTGGCACAGACTGTAGAAACTGGTAAAATGTTCTCCAAGAAATCCTCTATTCCCCTGTTGCTCTCAGTGAAGAAAATGTAAATATTAGAGATTAGGTAATGATGATTTGCACACAAAATATTAATTTGTGAAAATATCACCTTCGATAGACTGGAATTCAATATAATATTTAATCATTAACCAGATTAATATTTAATCAATAATCAGATTAATATTTAATCAATCAGACAAATATTTAATCAACCAGACAAATATTTAATCAATCAGACAAATATTTAATCAAAAGTCAAATATTCAATCAACCAGACAAATATTTAATCAATCAGACAAATATTTAATCAATCAGACAAATATTTAATCAATCAGACAATTATTTAATCAAATAGTCAAATATTCAATCAGCCAGACAAATATTTAATCAATCAGACAAATATTTAATCAACCAGTTGAATATTCAATCAATCAGACAAATATTTAATCAATCAGACAAATATTTAATCAATCAGACAAATATTTAATCAACCAGTCAAATATTCAATCAACCAGACAAATATTTAATCAGTCAGACAAATATTTAATCAATCAGTCAAATATTCAATCAATCAGACAAAAATATTTAATCAAACAGACAAATATTTAATCAATCAGACAAATATTTAATCAATCAGAAAATATTTAATCAACCAGTTAAATATTCAATCAATCAGACAAATATTTAATCAATCAGTCAAATATTTAATCAATCAGACAAATATTTAATCAACCAGACAAATATTTAATCAACCAGTCAAATATTTAATCAATCAGACAAATATTTAATCAACCAGACAAATATTTAATCAACCAGACAAATATTTAATCAATCAGACAAATATTGAATCAATCAGACAAATATTTAATCAATCAGACAAATATTTAATCAATCAGACAAATATTTAATCAATCAGACAAATATTTAATCAATCAGACAAATATTTAATCAATCAGACAAATATTTAATCAATCAGACAAATATTTAATCAATCAGACAAATATTTAATCAATCAGACAAATATTTAATCAATAAGACAAATATTCAATCAATCTGGCAAATATTTAATCAATCAGACAAATATTTAATCAACCAGACAAATATTTAATCAACCAGTCAAATATTTAATCAATCAGACAAATATTCAATCAATCTGGCAAATATTCAATCAATCTGGCAAATATTCAATCAATCAGAAAATATTCAATCAATCAGACAAATATTTAATCAATCAGACTAATATTTAATAAACCAGTCAAATATTCAATCACTAAGACAAATATTCAATCAATCTGGCAAATATTAAGTCAATCAGACAAATATATAATCACTAAGACAAATATTCAATCAATCTGGCAAATATTCAATCAATCTGGCAAATATTCAATCAATCTGACAAATATTCAATCAATCTGACAAATATTCAATCAATCTGACAAATATTCAATCAATCTGACAAATATTCAATCAATCTGACAAATATTCAATCAATCTGACAAATATTCAATCAATCTGGCAAATATTCAATCAATCTGGCAAATATTCAATCAATCTGGCAAATATTCAATCAATCTGACAAATATTCAATCAATCAGACAAATATTTAATAAATCTGACAAATATTTAATCAATCTGACAAATATTTAATCAATCTGACAAATATTTAATCAATCAGACAAATATTCAATCAATCAGACAAATATTCAATCAATCAGACAAATATTCAATCAATCAGACAAATATTTAATCAATCACACAAATATTCAATCAATCTGACAAATATTCAATCAATCAGACAAATATTTAATCAATCTGACAAATATTTAATCAATCAGACAAATATTCAATCAATCAGACAAATATTTAATCAATCACACAAATATTCAATCAATCTGACAAATATTCAATCAATCAGACAAATATTTAATCAATCTGACAAATATTTAATCAATCAGACAAATATTCAATCAATCAGACAAATATTCAATCAATCAGACAAATATTCAATCAATCAGACGAATATTTTATCAACCAGGCAAATATTTAATCAATCAGACAAATATTCAATCAATCAGACAAATATTCAATCAATCAGACAAATATTTTATCAATCAGACAAATATTTTATCAATCAGGCAAATATTTAATCAATCAGACAAATATTCAATCAATCAGACAAATATTCAATCAATCAGACAAATATTTAATCAACCAGGCAAATATTTAATCAATCAGACAAATATTCAATCAATCTGGCAAATATTCAATCAATCAGACAAATATCCAATCAATCAGACAAATATTTAATCAATAAGACAAATATTTAATCAATTAGACAAATATTTAATCAATCAGACAAATATTTAATCAATCAGACAAATATTTAATCAACCAGGCAAATATTTAAACAATCAGACGATTATTTAAACAATCAGAAGATTATTTTATCTATCAGACAAATATTTGAACAATCAGACAAATATTTAATCAATCAGACAAATATTTAATCAATCAGACAAATATTTAATCAATCAGACGATTATTTTATCAGTCAGACAAATATCACCATGTACCATCATTACGTATTTCCCCTATTTCAATAACATTATTTCCATTAATATTAATGCTTTAATAATAAGTCATTCGTTTATAACTAATATTTGAATTTCAGTCTGATTTCGAATCCGTTCGCGTTCATTTACTGCATTGCAATCCACTGCCTTACTGTCGCTCTGTGAACGCTCGATTCCTAGTGCCATTACCGCACACACGCACGCACTCACACCCTTTCAGCTGGATCGATGCGCCTGCGTGTCCCGGCCCTACAGCTCGTGTTTGGAGTCTCCCATTTAGTCAATGGTAGTGCTGTGTGGTGTCTGTCATACTCTTCATTCCCCTCCCCTCATTCTCTCACTGGACTCTATACCCTCAGTCTCTGCTCATCCTCAAACTCTGTTCATTCTCCGTCTGTTACATCTTCAGTCTCTGTACAGTCTCTGATGTTTTTCCCCACTTTCTTGTCTGCTATTCTGGTAGATTCTGGTTAGTCATCTCTCACACCCTCCAGCTGCTAGTCACTTTACTAGTCACCTCTCTCTCTCTGTATCCCTGATACCTCTCTGTAGTCAGTAAAGTGCAATGTGTAGCCATAGTGTCTCCAGTTTAGGATTTGTGTATGCATGATACTCTTATAATTAAATGGATCGGTTTGATGGTGTTCAGGATGCACTCGTTAGGTTATCCACGGTACCTCTGTGACTTACGTGATACCTCTAGTTAACTCGGTATCCTTGATACCTCTATGATCCAATGAGTATCCATGATGCCTCTTTGATCCAGTTTGTTTCCATGATACATCTATGATCAAGTGAGTATCCGTGATACATCTATGATCAAGTGAGTATTCATGGTACTTATATGGTTCACTGGGTATCGAGGATAACTACAGGGACCACTGGGTATCAAGGATAACTACAGGGACCACTGGGTATCAAGGATAACTACAGGGACCACTGGGTATCAAGCATAACTACAGGGACCACTGGGTATCAAGGATAACTACAGGGACCACTGGGTATCAAGGATAACTACAGGGACCACTGGGTATCAAGGATAACTACAGGGACCACTGGGTATCAAGGATAACTACAGGGACCACTGGGTATCAAGGATAACTACAGGGACCACTGGGTATCAAGCATAACTACAGGGACCACTGGGTATCAAGGATAACTACAGGGACCACTGGGTATCAAGGATAACTACAGGGACCACTGGGTATCAAGGATAACTACAGGGACCACTGGGTATCAAGGATAACTACAGGGACCACTGGGTATCAAGGATAACTACAGGGACCACTGGGTATCAAGGATAACTACAGGGACCACTGGGTATCAAGGATAACTACAGGGACCACTGGGTATCAAGGATAACTACAGGGACCACTGGGTATCAAGGATAACTACAGTGTGACGTACTTAGTTTGCTTCACTATAACGTCTAAATGTATGGGCTCTTAAGTGATTAGGATCTTACTTTGTGGTATTTTCAGATTCCTTTCTCTTTATAAATCTCTTTCTACTAAATACTCATGGTACCATGCCCTAGAACCAACTTGCCACTATGGTTCCGACCTCAGGCCTCTGGTCCAAGCTTAACTGTATTTAAGGGTAATAATGGTAAGGTAATTACACTTAGAGATTATATTCATTGGTCAAGCACAGGTTACAAATAATATCTCCACTAGAACGCTCGCAAGTTAAGGTCTCAAATAACTACGAACAGGAGAATAGGTGTGTAGCTCACGAGAGCAAATCGGTAACTGATTTGACTGTCGCTTACTTACAATCATATAGGTTCGCGATGATAGTAATGCATACACAATTGCTGTGTTTGCTTTACTACATTGCTCCCCCCTTCCGAAAATTTCAAAGTTACAATTCACATTTTTCCAAAACTGCCAGCTGGTTTGTCTACCCATTGTTACTCTATATTGAACAATGTTCAGACGCTCACGCTGTTAGTGGAAACATGTATATTGGATCTCTTGAAATTTCTCGAACCGGTAATAAACATATTATTAGAAACTTGAAAAATTTGAGTGTTAATTCGTTCTAGAAATATGTAATACTAATGTGCATTCACCAAATGTTCTTAAATTTTTAATCTTACCTATACAATCTTAATTTTGCTTTAACAATATTTTTATTTATTCTCAAAATAATCTAAATTACTCCTACCTAATATGTCTCAGTTCAAAAATGTAACAACTTTTTCATTTTATAAACGTAATAACTTGCCTAATCTATTAGAGATCTCACCCCTCCCTCCTAATATGTAGATTTTTAGTCTAAATATTAACAGAGACCTTTGATCACTCCAATACATTACACAAATTGTTACTGCATTTACTTTTTTAAAAAAAAATTTATAATCAAAAAAAAATTTTCATTTTAATTTATCATATGTTATGATATCGTATTTTATGATCTTTTAATGAATTTTTATTCGTAATTGAAGTTATATGAATTTTGATCATCTTTATCAAATTTTGAGACAGTTGTGATCTTTAAATTTAAATCTTAAAATTAACACCGAAAAAAAATTAAACTTAAAATTAAATTCAATTGAAAAAACGATTATTATTAATTTTCACTTAAAATTACCCAACTTAAAATTAAAAAAAAATTAAAATAATGATCAAATTGAGTTTGAGGAAAAAAAAAATCTTAAATGCTGTTAGGTTTAGTTTTGGTAATTTCGATTTTTGGCCTTCGTTTTGCCTGAGGCATTACTATAACTGTTGTCGCCTGTATATTAACTGCCTGATCATTAAAGATATTAACTGTTCCACCTAGTTCCTCTAATCTAAAGGGGTGTTTCGCTTAATCTGATTGAAAGCTTCAGTCGCCATCTTAGACCTCAAATTCCTCATTTCGTACATCTTCATATCCTCTTCTGACTTAATCTTTTTTGACTGATGATATCCACATACGAGAATCATCACCACCAGTAGTGTTAGAATTAACACTAAAATGTCGCTGAACAAGTCTGGTATTAGGTCGTACTTTGTAGACCCCATGTTTTTAATGGTTTGCTCCAAATGAGCTTTGTTCATTGAAGATGATTTCTGGATCAGCTCCACTACTGAGTTCAGGTCAAAGTTACTCTGAGTTTGCCCCATCGCTCCAGCTGATCACTTCTCACGACCTTGAATTACAGTTCGTGTGTCAACCGGCTGTGAGTGGCTGAGGGTCAGTCACTGGCTGTTTGTGGCTGAGGAGCTGTTGGCTGTGTGGGTAACTGGGTCCTCTTTGCCTCTCGTCACTGAAATCAAAACGATACCGTTAGACATGGCCCCTGTTCATTTTAGGTATTTTATCATATTTCAGTCTCATTTTGAATTGATCATTTTTGATTTTAAATTATTTCAGTATTTCATCCTAAATTTGAATATATATATATATATATATTTTTTTTTTTTTTTTTTTTTTCAAATTTTCATTCAAACAATTTTACAGAATATAATTCATCTTATTCGTTACCCAACATTTAAACAAAAAATTTAAAATTAACATGCATACAACAAAAAATATTAATCCTATTAAAATTATTAAATGAATTTTTATATTAATAAAATTCATAATTCATCCCATCAACTTAAACTAAATACATACAAATATTACAATTAAAATTCATACAATTAAATACATACAATAATTCTCTTACTGAGCAAAGGAAATATTGTAGTTTGAACAATGAATTGCATGCTCTGTTTGTTTGTCTCGCGTAAGCAAAAAAAATGTAAACATTTCTCTGACTCTTTGCATGTAACTGTGTTATATTCCACGTGTTCGTGTAAATGTAACATGTTACTCATGTTACTTCGTGTTATGTGTTCCTTTTGTGGACTTTCTATATAATGTTTATATTCAAATTTCTCATAATTTGATTTCCTGTTTAATGCTGTTAATGAAATTATTTAATTAATTTGTTGTGAAATTTTCCAACTTAGTTAGATAATTTATATTGCTCGTTATCGTTTGATGTCCTAATTTAATTATAGCTTTGTTTTTTTTCACTTGTAATACTGTACCTGGTCCTATCCAATTTAATTGTAATTTATGTGTTTTTTGATGATTTCTAATTAATACTCGATCACCTATCTGTATAATTTTGTCTTTACGTGTCTTATTGTGGTAAATTATGCGTTTGTTTGATTGATTAATTATGTTAGCTCTTATCTGATCTTGAATAAATAGAGCTTGCCTAGCCTTGACTTTGACTATTGATTCTGATGTATCTAAATTGTAAATGTTATCCAAATTTTCTGCTTGAATATTTGGAGATGTGTCGCGGCCAAAAAGAGCGTATGCGGGAGAATCTTTCAAGGTCATATTGACTTGATTGTTAATTGTGTTTTGGACAATATCGAGAAACATGTCCCAATTATTGTGATCTACTGTGGCTACATAGAATCTTAATAATTTGTTAATTTTCTGGTTATTACGTTCACAAATTCCATTGGAATATGCTGAGTATGGTAATACCTCACATTTGTATATCTGATGTATTTCACTGAAAGTTCTAATTGCGTTAGACTTGAATTCTTTCGCACAATCCGACATTAACGTTTTGGGATATCCACAACGACTAAATGTTTTACTTAGACAATCAATTACTGTGTTAGTTGATTTGTCAGCTACTGCGTGTAATTCGTTATATCTTGTCAACATACATGTTATTGATAAAATATATTTGTTGTTCGTGTCAGTTGTTATAAAAGGTCCAATAAAATCAAATGAAACTGTTTCAAATGGTGTATTAGCTACTGGGGCAGACATTAATTTAATTGGTGTATCTAGACTTCCTTTAAGGATTTTGCAAACGTCACATCTTTTAATAAAAGATTCTATGACCGATCTTTCTTGAAAATGATAATATTTTAGTCGAAATTGAAATAGCGTATGAGCTAAACCACAATGGGTGTTAAAATGTATTGAATTAATTACTAAATTGATCATTTCATTTGGTATAACATAATTAACTATACTGGCTGCCCGAGTATCTATTTTCCGATGTCGATATAATATTCCGTCTAATATGAAAAATTCAGCTATGTTCCTAGATGTTCCTAATTGTTTTTTCTGTAATATATCCATTATTTCCTTACAAGCAAAGTCGTTTGACTGTGCAGTCTTTAGTCTGTTTAAAGTCCATGTTATGTCTTCCTGTTTAGGTATGTATTTTAGAAATGGTTTTTCTTTGTTGATTTTATACAATTTAGATGTATCTGATTCTTGTTCGTTTTCTGAGTCTGTTTCTGAGTCATTGTCATTGTCGTTAATAATTTGTGGTACGTTTAGCTTAGCCCTCGATCTTGTGGTTGCTATATAATTTTCAATTGAATTACAACTTTCATTAGATGGTGTTAAAAGTTCACAATCATCTATTGTTTCTTCCGTTAGAGGAGTTAATCTACTAAGGGTATCGGCTACCACATTGCGTTTACCCTCAAAATATTTGATGGTACAATCATATGTGCTCGCCTCTATTGCCCACCTGGCTAGTGCCGTGTCTAAAGGAAGTTTATTACCAAAAAATGCACATAAAGGTTTGTGATCAGTTAAAATGGTAATAGGATATCCTAGACATAGATATTGAAATTCCTTTAAGGCTAGATGTATTGCAAGAAACTCTTGTTTAGTCGTGGAGTACCTTTTTTGAATTGAATTTAATGATTTACTGAAATATGCTATGGGTCTTAATGTTTTGCTTTTGGTCGAATCTGGTTGTAGCAAAGCTGCGCCAACTCCGATATTTGAGCTGTCAGTAAATAAATAAAATGGTCTGGAATAATTTGGATGTGCTAAAACCGTATCTGATGTCAAAATATTTTTGAGATTAATGAAACTAGTCTCACATTCGTCAGTCCAGTCAAATTTAGTGTCCTTCCTTAATAGTCTATATAATGGGTCGGCTTTCTGACTAAATTTAGGGACGAACTTACGAAAATAATTCGCAAGCCCTAAAAATCGCTGAAGTTGTTTTACATCTGTTGGTCTAGATGCTTCTCTAAGTTTTTCGTTTTGGATACATCGAATGCCCTCAGTAGTGACTCGATGTCCAAGAAAATTAATTTCGTGTTTAAAGAATTCACACTTCTCTAATTTTAATCTCAAATGAGCGTCACGTAAATTCATTAGCACTTGGCCAATATCCTTTAAATGTTGTTCATAAGATCGACTAAAAATTAGGATGTCATCAATAAATACGAAACAGAGTTTCCCTAATACATTACTTAACGCTTTTGTCATAATTGCTTGAAATACTTTTGGACTATTGACATACCCAAAGGGTAATTTGCGGAAATGGTATTTTTTTCCATTTACCGCAAATGCTGTAAGCTTTTTAGACTCCTCGGAGAGTTCCACCTGGTGAAATGCACTCCTCAGATCTAAACTAGAAAATATCTTTGATCCACCTAAAGATCCAAGCATATCGTCAACCCTAGGTAACGGAAATCCTTGTATATGGACACACTTATTTAATGATCTGAAATCTATTACGGGTCGTATTTCCCCATTCTTTTTATGAACCACGATAACGGGAAAGTTATACTCGGACATTGAAGGTTCTATAGTACCTTCTTTTAACATTGAGCTGTTGACTTCTTCAAGTTGTTCTTGAAATTTATGTGGGATGCGATACGGCATCTTGTTTATCACTATATTAGGATCTTTCAATATTATTGTGTGTTTACATATACTAGTAGTCCCGATTTTTTCGTTCTTAATCGTGATTACGTCTCTAAAGTCATTTAGTAACTGCGTCATTTTGTCTTCATACTCTGACATTCCACATGATATGTCAGCATTAACTAACCTTCTCGGTGCTGATGGCACTGTCTGAGAATTGTTTTCTACATCAGCACTTAATGTGCTGTCACGGCTTCTATCAGCGCTTCCGTCACGTGATATTTTACACTTCATATCTCGGTTGCCATGCGTTGTAACTAATGGCTCTCCATTAATTCCAACTGCATGTACCTTTGACTTTTCATAAATTAGTTCAGGGGTAACGTTTCGTTCAAATGGCTTTGGTTTTTCGTCACTCAACACGTTTCCTAACCTAGATTTATGAGTCCTATTATTTAAACACTCCGATATAGTCGCTATATTTACTTCGACTTCCTCTTCGTACGTCTGGAGTTTACCAACTATCATATTGTCCCGTAATATGATATCACTATCCGTCGGATTCATTACGAAAACTGGGCATATTGACACTTTATCTCCCTCTTTTTTTGTGTCTTCGATTTTTATTAGTGTTTCGGCTATCACTAAACCGCTATTGAAACTTCTTTTAGCTATTATATAACTTCCTGCTTCGTTGTTTTTTACAAAGCCATACAATATTTGCACGCTATTTGCCTCAACGACTTGGCTATTTATATGAACATTTCCGTTCTTCTCGCGTTTTTTATTCCTTGTCTTCGTGTTTACCCCGGATTTCATAACCTCCGTTTGCCCTTTTTGTTGAGGTTTAACCCTTACTTTCGCAATACTACTACGGCTGTTTGTGCGTTCGTTTATTTGTCTTATCAACGTTCTTCGTTTTGACCTATTTGAAGTAAGGACCAGCTCAGATATTAAGCAATCTGTGCTTAATAGTTCTTTAGTAGCTATTCTACGTTTTTCCATAAACGGAATTTTTTCTTCACCTAATTTTAATATTTTCTTATCAAAATCAATTTGCGCGTTCGTTAACACGTCCCTTCCTAATATTACATCATATGGTAAGCTACTGTTGTTGATCAGTAAAGCGTTTACTGTTTTCTTGTGGGATTTCGACATTAGTTCAAATTTTACTTCACCTTTTACTTCGGAACGTCCGTTTATGCCTTTAATAGTTACGTTTGATTTTATTATGTCCTCGTGACTCGCCTTGTAATTAAAATTACGACTGTTTAAAATCGTTCTCTCGCTTCCTGAATCTATTAAAGCTTCCCAATCGAATTCTTTACTATGTAAAATTATCGTTGGCTTAGAAGTCCCTTTTATCGTATAATGACAGTCCATCAATCCGCTTAATTCATCTTTATTTTTTACTAATTGGACTGTTATATATGTTTCGCTCGTTTTTTTATCCTCAACGCTTAACTCTTCTTCTTTTAATAGATCGAACTTATTTTTACATTCATAACTTGTGTTGAGTGACGATTTACCTTTGCTATTGAATTTAACGTGCACTGGATCTAATTTATTCATGTTCAATTCACTTTCGTACACGGAGTTACCGACCGTTTTCCCGTGAGACCTATTTTGTTTTTTACTTCTGTTTGTATTTACATGTTTTTGCGAAAATCCTTGGCCTGTTGAGCCCGACATTCTCTTCCTATATGTCCTAATTTGTTGCACCTGTAGCACTTAATTGTACCACTACGGCTGTGAGGGGTAGGGGTGGGGTGGGTGATGTTCGTGTTGTGTACGTATGCTCTGCCTGTGGGATTATGTTTATACCTACTTCTGCTAGCATACCTACCTGTTGTTCCCCTGTTTCTTATGTCATAAGTGTAATATGCTTCTGTATCTTCTAGCATGTCCTCGTGAAAATTGCCTTGACTCTCACCCTCGGGTTTTTCTATCAAAAAAGTTTCTGTGTCATTGAAATTCTTTTTTGGTATTAGAATTTTTTTATCATGTGGCAAAGATCTTATTTTCTTCGTTGTAGCAGACAGTAAATTAGCTGTTGTCTTAAAAGGACCTTCAATGACTCCTTTGATGATACTGGGGTTGATCTGTGGACCCAATATTGTTAAATACATTGATGTATTCATGAGATCTTTTGCGTGATTTTTTAATTTGCGTGTGAATGATTCATCACTTTCAGTTGCTGTCCGTACTGGAAATTGGGCGTTCATTGTGTCGTCATTTAAAATGAAGTCCGTGACCTCTCCTATCTTTTCTAATGTACTTAGGATGTCACTGGCTGCTGTTGTCTCATCCTTCAATTTATTTGTGTATAATTCATGACATACACTGTAGATATCCTTGCTGTCTTTCTGCACATATACGTCTTCTAGTACCGTGCATATTTCTTGGTATGTGCTATCCTTAAATGTTTTACCGTTAACAACGTTATTAACAGTAATTTGAAAATCTCCTAGCTTGCAATCAGCGCTCCTGAAAAGGATTTTCTTCTTTTCTGCATCATCTTTATCCCCTAAGCTGGATATATGATTATTTAATAGGCTGAGGTGCTGACGAAACGTGTTCTTCTCCTCGAAAGCTGGATCCTCTGGCCTTCTTCTTCCTCTGAATATCGGCAATGAATCCGAATTTATGATCGTCGTACTCCGACTTTTAATTATTTCTTGAAGTTGAGCTTGTGTCAATTCAACCGCCATTTTGGGGGGTTTTTTGGGGATTTTTTTGGGGGATGTTTTGGGGGATGTTTTAGGGGATGTTTTGGGTGGTGACTTTGGGGGTGATTTGGGGGGTGAGTTGGGGGGTGATTTGGGTGTTTTGGGTTGTTTAGTTTTCTGTACTCTGGGTTTAGTTCGTCTTCCAGATCTAAGTTCTACAGCCTCCTCGTTAATTGCTTCGTCTTCTGAGGTTGGCATGTGTTTCCTATCCTAATGAAGTGTTATTATGTACTTAATCAAGTGTAATGCACGTGTAATCACTTATTATGAAAAAAGAAGAAGAAAAATAATAGACTATCCAATTAAAAAAATTAATCCATCAACCATTTAAAATAATATATAATAAATATATAATAATAATAAATAATAATCAATGAAATATAATTTAATATAGAGCAATATTTGTTAAATCAATAAATATAAAAATATTTATACTATCTTTCAATTAATAACGACACACAACAAAGCTAAAAGAAATGCATGCACTATAATTATAATTGCTGCAGTAATGATTAATTACCTCTGCTTATTCATCAACACAATTCTTGACTAAGACAGAACAGATTATTTCACCACTGACTAAGAACTAACACATAGATCTTCCCCCGATCGCTTCAGGAATGAGACTGAATGATAAGATGACATATAGTGATAAATATATTTATACTATCTGATATACTCAACTTTCAGTTCCATGTACAGTGGGTCCCGCTTATCAGGTTTTGTCATTGATTTTTGCTCTGATGTTAACTGTTGATGTTAACTGATTGTTCACTGAGCGCTGTGCACTGTATTTTATGCACTGTATGTTAACTGAACGTTCACTGAATGTTAAAACTTCATTGAATATTGAATGATCACTGAATGTTGAATGATCACTGAATGTTGAATGATCACTGAATGTTAAATGATCACTGAATGTTGAATGATCACTGAATGTTAAATGATCACTGAATGTTGAATGATCACTGAATGTTGATTGATCACTGAATGTTAAATCACTGAATGTTGAATCACTGAATGTTGCAGTTTGAATAAATACTTTTCAGATGTAGTATTTAAACAAATTAGACTCTCAATTTCTGGTTGATTTACGGCTTTTTTGCATGTTGTTTATAATCGAATGTTTTCCATCACCATTCGTCAACGTGCAACGCTTAACCCTTTCGCTTCCTCCCTCCGTGTTTTTCCAGTTTCTTCCAGAATTTTCCAGAATTTTCCAGAATTTCCAGAATTTTATTTTTTTCAGACTGGTCAGTCTTGTTGATTGTCTCTGCTCATTCAAATTTCAAATTAGGCCATCTGTACTCTCCTTATCCTTCCGATAATTTTCGAGATGCCTTTTGCTTGACCTTGAGTTGAATTATCTTTATATTTTATCACAAAAACTGAACACCTTAATTGGATCGCACCTTCATATAGGGTCGCAAAACCCGGTCTTGCTGTAATCAAATACTCTCCAATCAGATGGTTAACTTAGTTTTTGGTAAATTACAAAGCTTTCAATCTTTTACTTCAGTAATTGAATTTCCGCACATTAAATTCGAATTACTTAATCACGCACCATACGTGGCCACCAATGTGACGTACTTAGTTTGCTTCACTATAACGTCTAAATGTATGGGCTCTTAAGTGATTAGGATCTTACTTTGTGGTATTTTCAGATTCCTTTCTCTTTATAAATCTCTTTCTACTAAATACTCATGGTACCATGCCCTAGAACCAACTTGCCACTATGGTTCCGACCTCAGGCCTCTGGTCCAAGCTTAACTGTATTTAAGGGTAATAATGGTAAGGTAATTACACTTAGAGATTATATTCATTGGTCAAGCACAGGTTACAAATAATATCTCCACTAGAACGCTCGCAAGTTAAGGTCTCAAATAACTACGAACAGGAGAATAGGTGTGTAGCTCACGAGAGCAAATCGGTAACTGATTTGACTGTCGCTTACTTACAATCATATAGGTTCGCGATGATAGTAATGCATACACAATTGCTGTGTTTGCTTTACTACAACAGGGACCACTGGGTATCAAGCATAACTACAGGGACCACTGGGTATCAAGGATAACTACAGGGACCACTGGGTATCAAGGATAACTACAGGGACCACTGGGTATCAAGGATAACTACAGGGACCACTGGGTATCAAGGATAACTACAGGGACCACTGGGTATCAAGGATAACTACAGGGACCACTGGGTATCAAGGATAACTACAGGGACCACTGGGTATCAAGGATAACTACAGGGACCACTGGGTATCAACGATAACTACAGGGACCACTTGGTATCAAGGATAGCTACAGGGACCACTTGGTATCAAGGATAACTACAGGGACCACTTGGTATCAAGGATAACTACAGGGACCACTTGGTATCAAGGATAACTACAGGGACCACTTGGTATCAAGGATAACTACAGGGACCACTTGGTATCAAGGATAACTACAGGGACCACTGTGTTTCAAGGATAACTACAGGGACCACTTGGTATCAAGGATAACTGCAGGGACCACTTGGTATCAAGGATAACTACAGGGACCACTTGGTATCAAGGATAACTACAGGGACCACTTGGTATCAAGGATAGCTACAAGGACCACTGGGTATCAAGGATAACTACAGGGACCACTTGGTATCAAGGATAACTACAGGGACCACTTGGTATCAAGGATAACTACAAGGACCACTTGGTATCAAGGATAGCTACAGGGACCACTGGTTATCAAGGATAACTACAGGGACCACTGGGTATCAAGGATAACTACAGGGACCACTGGGTATCAAGAATAACTGCAGGGACCACTTGGTATCAAGGATAACTACAGGGACCACTTGGTATCAAGGATAACTACAGGGACCACTGGGTATCAAGGATAACTACAGGGACCACTGGGTATCAAGGATAACTACAGGGACCACTTGGTATCAAGGATAACTACAGGGACCACTTGGTATCAAGGATAACTACAGGGACCACTTGGTATCAAGGATAACTACAAGGACCACTGGGTATCAAGGATAACTACAGGGACCACTGGGTATCAAGGATAACTACAGGGACCACTTGGTATCAAGGATAACTACAGGGACCACTTGGTATCAAGGATAACTACAGGGACCACTTGGTATCAAGGATAGCTACAAGGACCACTGGGTATCAAGGATAACTACAGGGACCACTTGGTATCAAGGATAACTACAGGGACCACTTGGTATCAAGGATAACTACAAGGACCACTTGGTATCAAGGATAGCTACAGGGACCACTGGTTATCAAGGATAACTACAGGGACCACTGGGTATCAAGGATAACTACAGGGACCACTGGGTATCAAGAATAACTACAGGGACCACTGGGTATCAAGGATAACTACAGGGACCACTTGGTATCAAGGATAACTACAGGGACCACTTGGTATCAAGGATAACTACAGGGACCACTTGGTATCAAGGATAATTACAGGGACCACTTGGTATCAAGGATAATTACAGGGACCACTTGGTATCAAGGATAATTACAAGGACCACTGGGTATCAAGGATAACTACAGGGACCACTGGGTATCAAGGATAACTACAGGGACCACTGGGTATCAAGGATAACTACAGGGACCACTTGGTATCAAGGATAACTACAGGGACCACTTGGTATCAAGGATAACTACAAGGACCACTTGATATCAAGGATAGCTACAGGGACCACTGGGTATCAAGGTATCAGGATAGCTCTATATTTTTTAACGTCTTTGTATCACATTCAGCTTTTTTAGTACAATGGTATCCTTCACCTTCTCATTCATAACTTGTCTTTCATAACTGCTGACCTATTAGCTACTTTCAACACATACGATGACTCCTAGAGGTGCTAGAGTCACTCAGGTCACCCCAATGCTTTTCCCTTGCAGAAATTAAGTGCTTAGGTTAACTTAGTAACATGCTGATAGAGTGATATGGCAGGCGCTGAGGACACTATCTACCTCTGTAACTTCAGAGTGTCTGTTGATGGTGATTGGCTCTGTCTCAAAGAACTAGCAGAGGCATCGGGTAGAGGGGCTGATGGTACTCTCATGAGCCCCAAGGGGACTGACCCCCAGACCACATCAGGGATGTTAGGGGATATAGGGGCAGTGCACCTCGCCCTCCCTCCAAACCTCTTTACTCCTTACGTGCCTCTTGCTGTCGGTGTGTTACTTTACATTCTGTGTAGGGTGTTCTTTAGGTAGATTGTGAATATTATAAGCAGGTTATTTGCAGACTATCAACAATTTGGTTTCTGAAAGTAAAACAACACTATTGTGGAAAAAGTTCCTAGATATTGGGTGGTTCCATGGTTTAAAATTATTTTTAGATATATTGATTGGTATCCATGATACCTGCAGATATCATGGAAACCAACCAATATAAAAAGAAATTCTTACATGTCCAAAATGAGCAGCTGTCCGATAACTCAGAAAGTACCTTATCTGGTTTTCTTTATAGTTCCTGAGTGGTACAGTTAGCTACTTACTAAATTTTAAACTAAATCATTAACACCGTAATTAATCTATCTTTACCTTGTAAATGTTATGCGTCCTGTACTCCTCGAGTAGTACAGCTCCCCAATAAATCACGACCCCAAGTTACTCTACCATTGACAGCTAATGTTCTGTTGCAGACAGAGACCCAGTGAGCATTGAGCGCAGCAATCTGGTGAACATTTGCAAGCTGGTGGTGAAAGAACTCATAGAGTCTTCTCTGAAGAGTGGCAGACAGCTTGACTCTGACTCAGTTCCTCTGCAGCACTTCTTCATAGTCTTGGAACACGTACTCAGACATGGACTCAAACCAAAGAGGGTAAATTTGAATTATCTCTACTGAAGTAATGGAACTAATTGAAATCTTTTCATAAGTGAGAAGCATCTCAGTTATTTATTTATAGCTAGTTATTAAGTATAATTAAATGAAACTAACAAATTACTTACCAGTCCTAACTTTTTTCAAACTATTTAGCTACTATTTCTCTTCTTTAACCCCCATTTCTTTTCAGGGTATTCTGGGCCCCAAGAAAGAACTGTGGGACTTGTTTCAGATGGTGGAGAGGTGGAGTGCTGAGGCTCAGGACATCACAGCCAGTGTCAGGGACCTGCCTACAGTCAAGTGAGTGGGGAAATGGTGCTACCTACCTCTATCTGTAGTGACTGATAACATTGGTACTCACCTGCCTACAGTCAAATGAGTGGGGAAATAGAACCTAATTATAATGTACCGATACCATAATTATTACCGATATGAGAACAGATAGCGACTTGGTATTGGTAATATGCAGATGCCAATACATCGATATCAAAAAATCCTTTGATACCGATACTTGAAAAAACTCCTATATAACGAGTAGCTACCGATACTATCAGTACAGCCCTGCTATTTATTGATGCCCAATGTCTCTTGAAATAAAATGCCAATTAACATCCTAATATGAATTAGGATCTACTTTTTCCTCGAATAACAAAAACCTACTATTTTATTTGCTGAAGATCTTTATGAAAGGTAGTAGCCATTACGCTGATGCTAATTGTTATTTTGTCTCCAGCACAGCGCTGGGTAGAGCCAGGGCTTGGCTACGACTAGCTCTCATGCAGAAGAAACTCTCTGACTACTTCCGCTTGTTGCTGGAGAGGAGGGATGACCTGCTGGTTGACTTTTACGAGCAAGGCTCACTGATGCTGGCTGACGAGTCTGTCGTTATTATGGGGCTACTAGTGGGACTGAATGTTGTGGACTGTAACCTCTGCGTTAAGGTGAATTATCTTCTTTATATTAGTGAATGTTCTAAACATGTAAATAGTATAGAAAGGAAACTGTCATGTTTTAAACTAGCTAGCTACAGAGTTGAATAAAATTTGAAGGAAAAGATTCCTATCTCAAAATTAACTTAAAATGGCAATGTGAAAGCAATCAACAACTCATCACTGCCCCTATTTCCTTCAGGAGGAAGACCTAGACAGTCAGATGGGTGTGATAGACTTCTCCCTGTACCTGAGGAAGGGACCAACCTGCACCCCAGGGGGCGGTAGTACCAACAGTGATGGTACAGGCAATGCAGGTAAAGGATGTCTCTGGTAGTGAATACTATAGGCAATTAGATTGGTAGCCATTGTACCTACCTGCAGTTATTATGGATACTAATTAAAATGACGAAGAAATAATTCTGATTCCTGCTGGTATCAAGGATACCAATCAAAATGATCACTAGCTATATAATTATGATTTCTGAAGGTATCTTGGATACCAATTGAAATAACTAAATAATTAGCTATGATACCTGTAGGTATCTTGGATACCAATTGAAATGACGAGGATAATTTCGTATAGCTATTTTACATGTTTTTTAATGTGTAACTGTTGGATAACTTCTAACTTCTTCTCAGTGAGTTTGTGTAGTTTATGATAAGTATCTATCAGCCCCTTCCTTCTTCAGATCCCCAGCAGATAGTGAGTGCCTCAGACCAAGATAACCTCACCACTGTACTGGACCAGAAAAACTACATTGAGGAGTTGAACAGGCACCTTAAGTGAGACTTCCAAAGGAATGACACTAATAATAAAAGGACTCAATCATATTTATATGAGACATTAAACAATAGTTAAATGGCATGCTCCTTCTTATGAGACACATACTAAATAGTGTTATGTTCTTTCATTGACAGTGCGACAGTTAGTAACCTACAAGCGAGAGTAGAGTCACTCACTGCCACCAACACTCTGATGAAGGAGGACCTGGCCATTGCTAGGACATCTCTGGTGCAGATGCAGGGTGACAATGACACCCTCAGGGAAGAGAGGGGCATGCCCACTCAGAGCCAACAGATCACCAGTGATAGGGAGGTGAGTAGTGTGTGAAGAAGCTATCACTGTCCCTGCAATTGGATACATTCTCAATATCCACAAAATTGAAAGTAACTAACTACATCTTCTTGCCAATTATGAGTACTCACATCTCCCTCTCTCTCTTCCTAGGCTAAGAAGGCTGCTCGCATCAGTGTGATAGGTTGTGAGGAGGAGCTACAGGACCTCAAGAGACAACTGGAAGAGGAGTCTGCACACACTAAGCAGGTAAAGTCATTAGCAACAACAAGATGTGCAATACAGTGATCTCCTCCTATTGTGCAAAATGTGAAACACCAAAGTTAGAACAGCGACCATATGGGGGATGACTGTATTAGATGGAGTATATAGACTTTCAGAATAATAAGGACAGCACACAGTCATTTGATACGTCGGCTGTCCTTGTGAAGGTCTGTTTCTTTGCATTGGCTTTCATTTAAGAGTGATAACTTACTCTTATTCCCCATCATTCTCATTACTTTACTCCTACAACTCAATTTGTTCTTCGTAACTTATTTCAGGTTGAGAGAGAACTGGAGCTGCAGGTGCAAATGAAGGCAGAGAGTGAAATGGCTGCCAAGTTGCTGGAGAAAGACATTCATGAGAAGCAGGACACGATTGTTTCTCTCAGGAGACAACTGGAGGACATCAAAATAATAAACCTGGAGATGTACAACAAACTACAGGTAAATACACAACTATAACACTCTACAAGGACTTATTCCTGGGATATTAAGGGAATATCCCAGGGAAGAAAAAAAGTGACCTGAGTTCTTCCCCTAGTTTCCCAGGAATAAATTCTTGTTGCCAGGGTAACCAGACCTAAATGGTAAGATGAAATTGGAACAGAGTAAACAGGGCTAAGAAAAGAGTTATTCGACGGTTTCACATTTAAAATCTTACAAGAAAAAAGTTAATATTAATTAAAATAACGGGTTAGAGTTTAGACAATAATTATTGTATACTTCTTATATGATTGGAAATGAGCTTATCAATTTAACATTGGGGTTAATGGAAATGAGCTTATCAATTTAACATTGGGGTTAATGGAAATGAGCTTATCAATTTAACATTGGGGTTAATGGAAATGAGCTTATCAATTTAACATTGGGGTTAATGGAAATGAGCTTATCAATTTAACATTGGGGTTAATGGAAATGAGCTTATCAATTTAACATTGGGGTTAATGGAAATGAGCTTATCAATTTAACATTGGGGTTAATGGAGTCTCCACCTTGGAATGGTTAGTTGTATTTGTTTATCTTACCTCCTTTAATTACACAATAGAGGGTCTAAATGGACTAACAGACAGACACTAGCTACACAATGCCATTCCTTTCTACACTATGACTTCTCTCTACCACCTATCTATCTTTGCCAGTTACATTCTGGGGGTCCTAACTAACTCTCATAGGCCTCACTAACCACAAGAATCTCCTGTCATTAAGTACTAATTGGCTCACATAGAAAAAGGTTCATTAGAATCTGCAGGCTCTCCTCCACACATCATTATATCTTTTATGACTCGGTGGCAAAGATACACTAGACTCAAAGGCAGGTAGACTCATTCCAATGTTTTATCGCTTATTTCGGAGCTGTGATTTTCTAATATATTTTAGCTGTCCAATAACTCGGAACTGACCCTTGAACATTTTATCTAAAACAGTTTTTTCAAATTACAACATGGGACAAATGTTTAGCTTTCATTTCTTCTCGTAACTAAGATATAGCTATTGTTTGAAATAGTCTACCCCACTTCTACTGAATAGGTAAACTTTATCATTACTCATGAGTTAGAATATGTAGGTAAGTTCTGAATTATCGGACAGTTCTACATTGTCAATCAAATAAAGAATAAATATACAATTTAACATTTTAAGATAATTTGTATTATAGCTAGGATTGAAAAGTTAGAACTGTCCGATGGAACTCACCTTCTTGCTCTATTCTACATATTGAGATATTCTCTTTTGCTACTTTTTAGTTATGTTTTCATTACTTTGTTGTTCTAGATAGTAATTGTATTATTCCCTATTTTGCTGTGTTAATTTGCTCCTCAACTCTTCTTAGTAACACCTCCTCTCTTAACATCTCTTTCTTTCAACACCTCCTCCTCTTTAACTGCTCCACCTCTGTGTTTTAACTTGTCGCCTGGTTCTAGGAGTGCGAAATGGAAATAGCCGAGAAAGGAGCAATCGTGCAGAGACTGCAGGACAAAACCATCAAAATAAGCGAGATGCTGATGAACCTTCAGAAGAGTTACATTGCCTCTGACCAGCAGGAGGCCAGGGAGAGGGATAGGAGGAACAGGGCCAAGAGAGCCAGTCTCAGAGACGCATACCAGGTCTCTGACGTACAGTTTGACTGGGACAAACACAGCAAAACTACCGTAAACAAGGATGAGGATGGTACCAAGAGTCTACTGGACCATAACGCTGTTATACCATCACATGACTCTGACTCCAAGAGTCTATTAGAACATCATTCTGTTATACCTTCACATGACTCTGACTCTAAGAGTCTACTGGACCAAGGGTTTGGGGCGTCAACTCAGGACTCTTGCAGTGACGCTGTTAGGACAGTAGATGAAGTACAGCCCCAACCTGTGAAGCCAGGGATTCAATCCCTAGCGATGGAAGAAGAGGCACAGTCTCTGCCCCAAACCCATGAACCTGACCAAGCTACCTACCCACCAGAAACACCACAACAAACCCCTATGGAACCTACACAACAAACCTCCGTAGAACCTGCACAACAAACCTCCGTAGAACCTGCACAACAAAAACCCCCGGAACCACCACAACAAACCTCAATAGAACCTGCACAGCAAACGCCTACGGAACCACCACAACAAAACCCCATAGAACCTCCACAACAAACCCCCATGGAAACTAACGAACCAGACGAAGCTTCGAATGTCAATGAAGAATGAAAACAATAACGCACTGGAAACAAAAACTTTGTAGGGACTGAGTGGTTGTATTAATTGCTGTGTGGTTGTACCGTACTAACTTCTGAGTGGTTGTAATTAACAGTGTGGTTGTAATTAACAGTGTGGTTGTGTGCAAATCTTATTCGTGTGGTAGATAACTGTATGGATGTGTAATTTACCAGGTGTTTTTTTTCTTTCCTCTTCTTCCATCTCCATATCATTTTCCCTTCACTTCATATCAATTATCATTTACTTTTCAGCAGCTACTTATGTTTATACCACTAATTTATTTCCTTTTATAGCCCATTTTATTAATTGTTTTGTTTTGTTCTTTTTCTTTCTTTTGAGACTGAAAGTTGTGTGGTATTTACAGGAGTGTGAGAAGTCTCTGAGAACAAAAAGTGCTGACATCATCAGTCTGGAGACAAAGAGAACACAACTGCTGCAGGAAAGCACTAAGCTGCAGACACAGTATGTAAAACTAGTGCTAGAGCCAATAGAATATCAGTGTGTGTTAGTTAGTTGGGCAGACTAACACTTTTAATTAGGGTATGTATTAACAACATTTAACTAACACTATTAGTTAGGCAGACTAACACTGTGTTTGGGAAGACCTGACTTTTCCAGGGGCCAAAATTTGCTACCTGAGTAACACTGTAAATTTCTTTGTTTTCTAAGATAGAAGTGAACTTTTAAAGAGAAACTGAATCATTTTCTAGAAAATGGTATTTGAACTGAAACTAAGGCTGCACACACACACACACACCAAAACAAAGACTTCAAGATATTATCAGCTTGTGACAATGCATATTAGGAGCTCCTCAGTGATAGCCCGATGTAACACCTACCTATGTGAAATGTGACAGCACACTGAAGTACTCAACTTGAAGAAAGAATGGAGAGAAACTATCTGATAGGCTAATTCTATCTTTGACTATCTTACAATCTTTCTTTCTCTCTTCTATCTCTCTTTTGGTGTACGCACTAGGTAGCATTACCGTGTTACCCAGTTCAATGTTGCAATCTTTCTCGCTATCTCTCTTTTGGTGTGCGTGCAGCCTGAATCTTACGTCACTTGGTGTGCTGCTGAATCTTACGTCATTTGCTCTATTAAATTAGCTACCAACTTTTAATTATTTATCCTTGCCGATAGTAACGGTTACAACTGAAATACCCCGCTCTTTTTCTGAAAATTCCGTTAAAGGTTTAAAAGAAGTTCTAAAATAAAAAAATATTTGGGTATAACTTTACATCTATACTTCAAAGCTATAGTTACTAAGTTAGGAAAGATTTTAATGAGTCACTTTGGAATGAATGTTAAAATTGGCGGTGAAAGGAAGAACAATCAAACATCTTGCACAGAGCTTGTCTGGCTAATAATTACGGATGTATTTTCTATACTCCACCAAAGACAAATAACTAGTCACATTATTCGTGTGTTTGACGATAGAATAACATTGGGTGCTCTTTGTGTGTTTGGTGAGAGATGTTTGGATATTTGATGATAGTTGTGACTTTTATATTGTTCACAACTACTCTAATGTTAATTGCAATATTGTACTAGCGTAAGAGTTCTAATGTAGGTAACGTGACGCAATATCTTCCAAAGCCTGTCTACACGCTAACATTTTAATGACTTCAGTCTCTCACACCTCCACACTCAACCACCAGACTCATAATAAAACAGAAACATGATTTACATCTGAAGAGAAATGGAGTAAAAAAACTGATAGTAGGTGACTTTGTTCATGGAGACTTTTTCTTTCTGACTGCTTCTTCCAGTCCTTTGCATTTCATTTTCTTTTGGCATCAGCGATATGGTCCTAGTGTCAGACGTTATAGCTACCCCCTCTAAATAAATTAATTCAATAACTAACTACAATGTTCTTACGAATACATAAGACTGATAAGAGTGTATAAACATTGAGACTGTGGCATTAAAGTGTTGTAGAGTGTACGTGCCCTTTGGCTGCCTTAGAAACTGTCACTCCTTACCTTGTACAGTCATCAAGATTACCTAGTTACCACCTACCACTCTCAGGAGTAGCTACTCAGTTACTACCTGCCAGGAGGTGTTCGGAAAAATCCCAGGCAAAAAAGTTCCAGTCAGAAAACTCCCTTGCGTTTAAACTGTCAGTCACTTATTTTCTTTCTGTATAAATTATCTAATCAATGTAAAAAACCTAGTGTAGTTTGTTGTAGCAGCTATTTTGTTGTACTGTACAATTCACGGTTATTTAATATCATAAAGAAGATTGAAGATTTTAGAAAAAAAGAGTGACTGTCAGTTTTGCGCTCGGGCTTTTTCTGTTTGGTAGTTTTCTGCCTGGCAAAATTCCGTGTACTCTACCGCGAGTACCTAGTTACTACCTACCAGCAGTACAGCAAATCCTCGTAGTAAACCAAGATATTCTCGAAATTGTAATGGAAAAAGCTCTTACTAGACAAAAAATGATGTTAAGAATTACAAAAAACTAGCTACTGTGAAGAATGCGCTAATTTCTTCTAGTGATAGTTTTATCGATAATGATACAGTTACAATTTCCATAAAAATGCTTTGGCATCATCTATGTCAGTCCTATCTGTGACTGTATTTGACTAGTCACCAGTAAATTCTAGATAAAATGACAGAGCTATTAAATTATCACAGTCACCATTCACTTTTAGTGTGGGTCTATTACAAAAGTTATCCTAGTCTACTGCAGTGAATTGCTGTATCTAGTCACACTTTGTACAGATTATTTACTAATAACTATTAATTAGCCAATCAATTTCCCTATTTTCTTTGTTTAACTCTTGACTAGTTTATTTGTTGTAACTCTTAGTTACCTCAGTGAGTACACACGGTGAAGATTGTCTTTAGTTTAGAGTGAAGTGCCCACAGAGTAACAGAGAGAGTTAGAGTGGGTGGCTCACGGGTAACAATGTAGTCATCTTCTGGTTTCGCCGATAGTTGAGTACAGGCGTCTCTGAGAAATACTAAAAATAGAAAACACGCGAAAAAGAAGAGCCTGGTCAGCAAGTTGAGACTGCCAAATATTAGGATCACATTACTAATTTGAGTAGGTACCTACTCATTGAATCTACCTAGCATATTTCTACCTAGTAGCAGCATGCTATTTATAACGCCATTCACTCTACTATCTCTATTGCTCTGTGGTCACTTCACTCTAAACTAGCGAACTATTTCACCCTGTGAATACCCTATCTCCCCCCCCCCCCCCTCTCCAGTGGAGGTAGCCATGATCACACTAACTTCAGCTGCTGAGGTGTGGGACATGTTCTTTTCATTTCTAGTCAACAAACACAAACTGTATAAACTTGAACATCTCTATAAATAAAATGAGTGAGAAATTGTACCTTGTTGTCTTATGTCCTCCATATGCAAATTGACTTTTAATGTTAGTGACAAAGACATCAGGGGATAAAAGGTGAGTTAAACTTAGTCTTATTGAGTTTTGACTATCTATAAATGTTATATAGCTTTAGTTGTCTTTGTTTTAGAGGATAGCGCTCTGGTTCTGCTCTTTGTGTTTGGTATTTCTATGTGAAATTGTAGCACATTATTGTAGTGTTAGGTAGGATTCATTTACTATCGCCTCTTCATTTTCCTCTTCCATCCGTGAGTGCAGCCTCCGGTGCTTGTGTCCCTGCATTTTCTCAGTGCAATTTACCAAGTTGCTCAATCTCAAGAGTGCTCTGCGCCTTTTCAAACCAGGATTACTCAGAGTGCCTATGAGGCCCAGTTTGCAATATTTATTTATAATTTAAAAACTGATTGTCTTGAGTTGCTGAAACTCCGTGACTTTTATTGTCTATGACGTATTCATCTGTGATAGCTATACAGTAGCGGACAAAATATAAGGGTAGACAAAAACAAGTTATCTAAATCTTCAATTTCATAAAAAGTATAAAACACACATTATTAAAATTTTGCTCGTATAATTCATATAGAGCTCATATGTATACGTTTAAAATTTCAAAGCATTTGGACAAATATTCTAGGAATAGTTCCATATTTTACTTCAAACACTAAATTTTGCTCTGGTCAAAAGTTAAGGGTAGCCATCATAAACTTTGAAATATTCGCGGATATTGGCAATTAACTTAATAATTTGTGAATAATTCTTTACTATATCACTTCAATACATCTTCTACCACAAAATTCTACAAATTTTGCACAATATGAAGGAGTTATCCATCTTCTATTCATCCTCGAGAATGTCCACAATTCTTCCACATTTTTTGTGTTTCTTCTCTGAGTACAGTCTCTAATTATTATCCAAACAATCTCAATTCGATTGAGGTCAGGACTCTATGAAAGCCAGCTCATTAGAGCAATTTCTTCATCTTCTAATAGAGTCGTAACTTTTTTTATCTGAGTAGTAGGGTACGTTGTCCTGCTTGAAACTCTGTTGTTGAGGGTCAGCTGCTTATTGATAGGGGAGAGTATGATGACAGAAAGAGCTGTTTAATACTTCTGCAATAACTCCTCCTCGTAGACGAACAATGGGACCATTTCCAGCAGAAAAAAGACCACCAAGACCATCACACTACCTCCTCCAAAATTAACCATTTTCTTGACGCAGTTCAGAGTTAACATTTCCCCTACTTTACGTTTAATTTGTACTTTCCTATAAGAACCAAAGACTTCTATTTTTTTCCATCATCACTAGAATGTACTTTCGACCACTGATCAATCGACCAAACGACATACTCTTGACAAAACACAAGTATCACTTTCCGTTTCTTTTTTGAGATTGAAGCTTCGATGCAGGGACAAATTATTGCAAACCAACTTGTTGAAGTCGAAGCGAAAAAGTAGACTGGGACACCGTACCACCAGACATGACATCTATCTCACGAAAAATTTGACCAGAAGTGTTGAAACTACCTTGCAAGCTACTTTCAAGACTTGCATGATCTTGTCTCAACAATGCTTTGGGAAGTCTACCATTCTTCGGTTTGGAATCAACAACTCCATACTGCTTATGTTGAGCCACAATATGTTGCACAATCCTTTTGGACCTTCATGTGGCAATAGAAATCTCTTGCAACGACAATTAGAGACTGTATCAGAGGGGAAACTTGTGGACATTTCTTGAGGATGAATAGAAGATGGATAACTCCTTCATATTGTGCCAAATTTGTAGAATTTTGTGGTAGAAGATGTATTGAAGTGATATAGTAAATAATAATTCACAAATTATTAAGTTAATTGCCAATATCCGCGAATATTTCAAAGTTTATGATGGCTACCCTTAACTTTTGACCAGAGCAAAATTTAGTGTTTGAAGTAAAATATGGAACTATTCCTAGAATATTTGTCCAAATGCTTTGAAATTTTAAACGTATACATATGAGCTCTATATGAATTATACGAGCAAAATTTTAATAATGTGTGTTTTGTACTTTTTATGAAATTGAAGATTTAGATAACTTGTTTTTGTCTACCCTTATATTTTGTCCGCTACTGTATATCTATCTGTGAAAATAATGAGGCATGTTTTGAAACATTTAGTTATATATCATTTTTGATCAGGTGGCCCTCTGTAGCCCGGGTGAAGTACAACCACTGCTGTGTCACATTTTGTGTCGCACTAGTAACATCACTTTAGGAATATTAGCTGTTTTGGTGTGACGTGTGAATTAAAATGTGACGCAACAGCGCATGTGTTTCACCCGAGCTTTAGATTTACGAATGGTAATTAAATGTTATCAAACTAAATAAAAACAAAATATGTTGCATTATTTTCATTATTTTCACATAAATACGTCTTGGACAATTATAGCTCTTATTTCTAGCAAGTCAAGTTCGGTTTCCAAAGTATAAATGTATATTCCCACTGAAACACGTCTCTCAGACACTATATTGGTGTTCCAGAGCTAAAAACACATTCACGGAGTAGCTTTTTCCTATCCGACTGTTCCTTCAACCATATACAGTTAGACCCCGAGTGGTTCAATACTGTTAGTAACTGAATGTTTTCTCACCCTTCACTAGTTTTAAAATCTATTTTATATTTCAGGTTAGAGGAAATGTCCATACAGAAAGAAGCGGCCAAAGAAACAGCCATGAAACTGAGTGAGAAGGTACAACTCTTTGTATTGATGGCTATATAGCAACGCACTGTACAAACTGTTGCTAAATAATTCACAACGGACTGTAAAGTAGAGCTGTACCGGTAACATAATTATTACTGATACTGATAATTAATAACTTAGAGATTACCGATACCTAAAAAAAGGCTGATATAATGTGTACTAATACCATAATTAATACTGATATTTGGTATTGGAGATCTGCTGATATCTACCAATATCTATAAATCTCCAATACCGCTAGCTACCTAAAAATTGGCCAATATAACGAATGCAGACACCGATAATATTGGTACAGTACTACTGTAAAGAAGGGTGACTGTCTGAATACTGAACATTGATGATGAAATAATTCACAACTGACGGCACAGCAACTGTCTACAATAACTCTAACTCCTTCTTTCTGTTCAGATCTCTGCGGGAGAAGTAAAGTCCTCTACCCTGGCCAGTGACTTGCAAATAGAGAGACAATGGAGACAGAGTCTGCAGGAGAGTATAGACACAGACACCAGTGAGAGGGAGAGAGCCATTAGGACTAACAGGGAACTGGAGCA
This sequence comes from Caprella mutica, assembly GCA_947561585.1. Classification (NCBI taxonomy): domain Eukaryota; kingdom Metazoa; phylum Arthropoda; class Malacostraca; order Amphipoda; family Caprellidae; genus Caprella; species Caprella mutica. The sequence continues at coordinate 347,682 of CANNZV010000197.1, forward strand.
GCTAAAGAAGGTGATAGGGAATGAGCGTGACTTCATAGTCTGAAATAACATTAGTCTATATTCTATAACATAGCCATGGTACAGCAAACTGTAGCCATGGCACAGCTATTGTTGATTATTTAGCTATTCACTGTAGATGTACAGTCTCCATCTGAGTTGACTGCCCCTTTGTTTCCAGACTCACAGCGAGTTGCAGCAGTCTTATGAGAGTCTCAAAGTTACCATATCTGAACAGGAGCAAACTATGGAGGAGTTGGGTATGCACTTGTCTCACTCTAAACTGAAGATGGCAGACATGAAGGTGAGAGTCGATGGGGTGGGGGCTTGACCTCTAGGGCCCCAGCAACGAGCGTTTTTTGGCGTGTGTCAATTAACGCATGACCCTAAAATATCATCAATTCTGATGTATGTGGGGTCACAGTCGTCTTTTGGACGTAGCTACCTTAAGAGTTAAAATAATATGTTTAATTCGTGACGTAAGAAAAAGACGCTCGTGTGCTATGGCCCTGAAGGTTACTATTATTAGTATTTTGAAGCGGTTAGTTCTCGTCTGTTCTGGTGGTTGATGGTAGATATTGTGAATTTGGATGTGCTTCTTATGAAGTTCGATATGGACAGGTTACAGTACAAGAGTTGGTTCTAGAGATTGTGCTGCTCTGGAGCCCTCTGAGATGTTGATGAAATTGATCTCTGCTGTTGGACATGATAAGTCCCCTCCATGTAGTCAGCAGGATGGTTGTGTAACCGCTGATGTTTGTCGTGGTTTTTTTCAATATCTGTTTTTCCTTTTGGATGGCGGAAATGTAGATCTTGTTGGCGCTTGTGGAGGATTTCACTTATTTTTGATGCAGTGTTTGGAGTGTGGAGTTTATGGGACATCTTCTGACGGAGTAACGTTCTGTAGAGGTCACAGTAGGTTTGGAGAGGTCACAGTAGGTGGTTGTTAAGGTTAAATAAGGTTTTTTTAGAGGTCTACTTCAGACTTGCTAAGTACATGAATGGTAACTATCACACAATCCAATATAAAAATCTCTAAAAAAATTAAATATATAAATAATAACTCATTAACTAACTAAAACAGCATATTATAACTAAACAAACAAACTACTGTAAGATATCGAATAGCATTTATAAAATTCGGGAGAAATGACACCAACAAAGATTTTCTGCATCTTACTTGTGAATTTTGTTAAACGAGATAAACTAGTGAACTGAGTAATCGCGCCAGAGCAAAAGATGGGCCCTTCTCAAAAAATAGCATCACAGATTCACCGTGCCATTCGACTCTGTTTCTTCTTGTCAAGTTAGTATTCATTGAGGTCAAACGAGACCTCATGTGAAAGAAATGCAGTTGATCTAACTTCACAGAACGTAGCAATTTGTCTCGGAAATCTAAAACTCTTCATCGGAGACTTCTGCGTCATTTTTCATCGTAATGTTTAGGTATTCCAAATTTGGACAACTTGTGGAGATTTCATTTTCTGAACCTTTCAATATGGGAAAAGGAACATGTAATGAAGATAGGACATCAGAAAAAAATATATCCGCAATTTTAGAAACTAGATCAGATTTTAGTTCCTGCAAGTAAAGAGCTTTGCTTCTAATTGCTGGTAAATTGATCTCCCTGAGATTAGGAGGTAGAATTAATTCACCAGCCAGGTTAACATAATCTAATTCCTCACATTCACTTAATTGTCTAATCAAAGGTAATGTTATTGGGCATTTTAATATAACTCTTCTTAAAAATGAATTTGAATATTTCAAAATCTTTTCCAATTTAGTTGTTTCTTTTCCTTCATATTTTATAAAGTTTATACTAACAGCAGGGTATCGGATTATAAGACCATTAGCGTTATTTGTAAATTTTGGAGAAAATAAGACCAACAAATGGGAAATATAAAAGGAAGAACAACGGATCGTGCAAGTCCCAACGAAATTGTGCAATTTCTTTTTCACTAATCTTGGTGAATAGCGCTTCTAAATTTTAAAGTCTGAATCACCTAGCATTCCAAAGTATTCATTTTTTTCATTAATTGCTCTACAAACAATAATCTTTCACGGAGACTAATAGAAAACTCTCGATCTCCAACATCTGAGGAAAAAAATATAAACTCATTATTCAATTATGCTTAGTATTTTAGGCATAATTCTTAAATCATTTTTCTATTCAAACATTCTATAACTGGAGACATTTTTTCGATATACAAGAAAGTTTGATTTCAATTTCACGTAATGGCCTAACTATAAGAGTGAGATTGTTACTTGTGAACAGTTTAGTTACAACTGAGCTGAAGTCTTGTTTGTTCCAAGTAGGAACACACGTTGGATTTGCAGAAATTAACAACATTTTAAACTGTGCAAGAGTTTCAAAGTGTGAATAATTTACCAATTTACGAAATAACTCACCGGAGTGAAAATACTTCTTCTCCAGTATTTATCGGTTGCCAGTCTATTGAACCTTTGGGAAACTTGCGCCAAATTGAATATATCGGCCAGTCCATCCAGATTGCCAAAAATATTCAACATGACTTGAATTGACTTCATCTGGGAGTGCATCCGTATAGTTCTGAAAAAAAGAGAAAACCGTTAAATTGTTTGTTTTAATTTTAAAGAATGTGATCTTTCTTTGACTTTCTGACTTCTTTCAAAGATGAAGTCCATGCTTCTTGTGATTTTATGCCTTAATCGTTTGACACTGCAAAACTGAGGCTTTTTTATGGGACGGGTATGCAGATGAAGAGGGTTTTTTATATAGCCCTCTTACATCTTCGTCCTCTAGAGCGAAGCATACCCAGAGTGTCTGTCTGAGAGCGTGACCGGACAATTGCCACCCAATTATTTATTATGAGGCCTCTTAACTTCAAAAATGGTGATAAAATATGTTCATTATTTTCGTACGATTAATTATTATTAATTGTATACATTATAAGATTTAAAAAATTATTCCACATTTGATATTTTTTATAGAATTAATAATCTGTGAAAAAATTAATTGGCTTAGAATTGTAGATGCGTGGTGTTTAAAGGGGCAGTAGTCATTTTTTGTTTAAATTTTTTTAATGTCAAACGATTGCTCAGAAAAAATAAAGTATTCGTGTAAAATTGCAATGTTCAATAAAATCTAATAATTGAAATATATCATTTTATACATATTTTATCACCATTTTTGAAGTTAAGAGACCTGATATTAATTATTTGTGTGGCAATTATCCGGGGGTGGCAATTGTCCGGGGGTGGCAATTGTCCGGGGGTGGCAATTGTCCGGGGGTGGCAATTATCCGCGGGTGGCAATTATCCGCGGGTGGCAATTGTCCGGGGGTGGCAATTGTCCGGGGGTGGCAATTATCCGCGGGTGGCAATTGTCCGGGGGTGGCAATTATCCGCGGGTGGCAATTGTCCTAGCACCGTCTGAGAGAGATCTCAAGAGGAGCACTAGACTACTATCTCAAGTCAGAGTCAGCTCTATCATGGATGTGCTTTTGTAAAGGAAGAAAAAGCTGACTAACATCCAGGTGGTAGGTTGGAGAGGGAAGTGATTTTGTGGGTGCGTACTTTGGTGTTTGGAGTTTGTATAGAAGCTCTGCGTGACTGTAGACATGAGGTTGTGAGACAAATACTCTGAGTTAGAACGAAGGTTGCTTTTCCTCCGTTTCTATGTGAATGAGAACCAACTATTATAAACGAAGCAAGTGACGAACTGAACTGGCAAGAGTGGCGAGACCAATTTCATGTAGCAGTAGGTTGATTCGTATATATTTGGACAAATTGTATACTTTCATGATGCGGAATGTTAATAGCATAGAATCACTAGTCTGTATTTAATTATCATTTAACTCCTGTATTTGAATCGGTATGAATTTTAGTATGAAGTTGTTTTTATTTATTGAAGTTTTGCATACATTCATAATACTGTTCCAGTAGCCATATTGCATTCGTTGTACTATTCTTTGATATAGCTACCTTTTTTATTATCTACGGAATAGAAGAGTAATGTTTTTTATCATTTCTCTGGAAACCTCATAAATTTGATTGTATACATTTAATTTTATATTGTCTTTAAAATTATTATATTTAACTGTACAATAGCCGTTTTACATCTGACTAGCTAATTTTAAGTCTGAAGAAAAAGATGGAACATTTGTTAGTTTTGAATGTCAGCTGGGTGGGTAGGTATAATCATTTTAATATTAGTGTTAAGGTATATGTAAGAGCAACCTAGCTTCCAGTTCCCCGAGCTGATGCAATGTTGTCAATTTGATGTCACTGGTTAGTCAGCCAAAGCTAGAACAATTGTGCTATCGAGTTGCGAGTTCTCAGAACTCTTATACGGTTTCCAACCACCCCTACAATCGCACGTAAAACGCCATCAAAGCTGTGACACACAACCGTGATAGTAGCAACCGGTAACACTCTTCAGTATGAAAACACACTAGAGGTTCTATCTAGGTAGCCAAAATCACAAGCTGCACTTGCTTGCTTCTACAGTAAAATAAACACTGCGTAGTTTATTTCTAAAGCAAAACTAACGCTAGTACAGAAGAGGTACTTACACCGCCTACCTTTAGGCAAGTAACGAAACTTTACTTCTTCACGCTTTATTACCAATCGAAAGATGGCCTGAGACGCACGGCGAAAAGGACACACTCTTCCCGTACCAAATCTCCAGTCAGACCGAATCACAGTAAAGCCACGTGGCTCTGTTGCCAACCATGTGAGAACATAGAATCCTATTCTCAAATATAACTACAGTATAAAATTGTATAAACTTATAATTGAAACTTTTATATTCTCCAGCAAATAATTTACAGCCAAATCATTTTTTGTTAAAAAAAATGTGTATAATATTTTTCTTCAGCGTAATATTATTGTTTCATGCAATTGTTGTAAACCGCGTATGAAAATTTTTAACAGCATATGAATATATATATGTAATTTCACCCAGGTTTGGAGCGTCAGCCCTTCCGTCTAGATGCACTAATATGTGTCTGGGGGTCGTAGGACTAACAACTTTGAATATATACATGTATATATTGAACCAATTTTTATACGGGTTGCAGATTAATGAGCATAGACCTTAGTTCTATAATAGTGTGTAATTTACTCGTTTTTTCCCGGGGCCTGGAGAGATCCATTAAATAACATGACCAATCTGACCTCTAAATATGAAATAGTTATTAGTTACACTATTATTTACTATATTTGGTTTATGTTGAATATTTAGAGTTGTTAACAGCGTAATTTATTGCCAAAGAGAATTTGAAGTCTTAGATAGCTACTTCTTTTCAGGAGGATCAAACAAATTCTTACTAAATCCGTTGATAGGTTGAATTACATTAATGAATAGTAACGCAGTTTTATGAACTTTCTTTCTCTAACGTTTATGAAAATACAACAAAATGGCGATAAAGAATCGTGAAGAACTGGTTTTATTTATCACTAGTTGGTGCCTTCTCAAAATATATTGGAAGTTATCTCTAATGAATTGAGTGAAAAAAAATTTATTGATAAAATTTTTTCATTGTAAAGTACATTAATTTAATATTAAAAATACTGGAACGCGCAGAAAAGTCTACAAACTAACTATGCTAAGTTAGGGATATCTTGTGAAATTAAATGAAACGACGAACTTATGATTCCTATATGAGTTGCATACTCGCTGCAAGTGAGGCAAGTGTTGGTCACCTGATTTGTTTCCACGGGGTGAACAGCAGCGTCAGTAGAGGTACAAAGTGGTTAGTATATAGTCCCCTGGTCAGTAAAAAGCTGTCCATGTGGCAGGGATGAGGGGAGCGGGGAAGAACACGAGGTCCGAAGCAGCACACCGGCTGCAAACGTTCGACCGTGAGTTGTTGTCGCCAGCTCCACAGGTTGGAATATGTTTAGGGGTTTATCGCTGTTCTTCAGACCACAAATTGCTTTCACTTACGAGTATGTCCTCTATTGGACAGCTGGTTGATTGGTAGTGACCTGTGAAAGTGTGAGTTGATGGGTAGTCACCTGTGAAGGTGTGAGTTGATTGGTAGTCACCTGTGAAGGTGTGAGTTGATGGGTAGTCACCTGTGAAGGTGTGAGTTGATGGGTAGTCACCTGTAAAGGTGTGAGTTGATGGGTAGTCACCTGTGAAGGTGTGAGTTGATGGGTAGTCACCTGTGAAGGTGTGAGTTGATGGGTAGTCACCTGTAAAGGTGTGAGTTGATGGGTAGTCACCTGTGAAGGTGTGAGTTGATGGGTAGTCACCTGTGAAGGTGTGAGTTGATGAGTAGTCACCTGTGAAGGTGTGAGTTGATGGTTAGTCACCTGTGAAGGTAGTCACCTGTAAAGGTGTGAGTTGATGGGTAGTCACCTGTGAAGGTGTGAGTTGATGGGTAGTCACCTGTGAAGGTATGAGTTGATGAGTAGTCACCTGTGAAGGTGTGAGTTGATGGGTAGTCTCTTCAATTTGTCTCTGAGTGTCCTAACTTGTCTCCAAGTGCTCTAACTTGTCTCCAAGTGCTCTAACTTGTCTCCAAGTGCTCTAACTTGTCTCCAAGTGCTCTAACTTGTCCCCAAGTGCTCTAACTTGTCTCCAAGTGCTCTAACTTGTCTCCAAGTGCTCTAACTTGTCTCCAAGTGTCCTAACTTGTCTCCAAGTGCTCTAACTTGTCTCCAAGTGCTCTAACTTGTCCCCAAGTGCTCTAACTTGTCTCCAAGTGCTCTAACTTGTCCCCAAGTGCTCTAACTTGTCTCCAAGTGCTCTAACTTGTCTCCAAGTGCTCTAACTTGTCTCCAAGTGTCCTAACTTGTCTCCAAGTGCTCTAACTTGTCTCCAAGTGCTCTAACTTGTCTCCAAGTGCTCTAATTTGTTCTCTGTTCACAGGACGTGTCCCGAAACATGAGAGAGGCTCAGTGGGCTCCTGACAAAGAGGTCACCAACTGCAAGGCTTGTGACAAGGACTTTAACATCTCCAGAAGGCGTCACCACTGTCGTAACTGCGGTAACATCTTCTGTCATGCCTGCAGTCACAACTCGATGGCGTTACCTTCCTCCGCCAAACCTGTGCGTGTGTGTGACGCGTGTCACTTACAGTTGTTAGAAAGATGCGTTACAGCGGACTGATAACTTACCTCTCAAGATTAATGCTCAAATAACTATAGGGTAGCTATTTGTCTTATAGTACTATATATGTTGAAGTATAGTACTATATATGTTATAGTATAGTACTATATATGTTATAGTATAGTACTATTTATGTTATAGTATAGTACTATATATGTTATAGTATAGTACTATATATGTTATAGTATAGTACTATATATGTTATAGTATAGTACTATATATGTTATAGTATATCTAGGATTTAGTTCTACTCCATAATATCTATGGTTTAGCTAGTAAATGAGGTGAAAAGACATTCAAGTGTGCGACCTAATTGGTTGTATTAGAAGGCTGGTCGTTATAACTCACTAATGCAATTATCTTTTAACTCATCTGACATTCAATGCTATATCTAATGGTGACCTCTATCCTAACCTTTAACTTATCTCTTATCTTTCTTACCTCTAATCTACCCGAGTGTCTTCTTTTTACCTCATTACAGGCAGTGAGAGGTTGAACACGCTTAACAACATTCCAAATTTAACTGAATATATTTGTAACATTTAGCTAAATAAATTCAGTTGTTAGCATTTAAGTTTAATTGAGTATATTTAGTTATCATTTAAATTCGAGTAACAATAAGATCTCCAATGGTGTCTACCCCGAACTGTTATAATTTTGATTATGTATTGTCTTTATTCATTACTACCATGTTTATCATTTTTTTAACGCTACTTGCAGTTATAGACGATAGCGCTATGGTTATGCTCTTCAACTATAAGGTCTTAGGTTTTGTGTTAGGTAGATTTCATTTACTGTCGCCTCTTCATTTTCATATTAGATTTTGTGTCCAGCCACTGGTGCTTGTGTCTCTTTTCGTCACATTCCTTGGTAAGTGACTTTGTTCATGGAGTAGCTTTACTGCATCCATGACCTTTGTCACTGACTGGTGGTAAGTGACTTTGTTCCTGGAGTAGCTTTACTGCATCCATGAGCATTGTCACTGACTGGTGGTAGGTGATTTTGTTCATGGACACACTTTTCTTTCTGACTGCTTCTTCCAGTCCCTATATTCTTTTTCCTTTTGACGTCATTGTTATGCCTTTTGACGTCATTGTTATGCCTTTTGACGTCATTGTTATGCCTTTTGGCCTTTATTCCAAATCAGACGTTTAATCTGTACTAAAATTAAATAGAAGACAAATAAGATTAAATCAGCTTACTTGTGACGTCATAATGTATAATTTGAGTAATCTTCTTCTCTTCATTCTACTGATAACACATCCTTATCTTATCTTTAAAATGTTCAAAGTTGTGGAGTATCTGTCTGTTTCCTTAAGGCTGAAATCCCTTTATTTCTCTGCCCATTTTCACCCTTAACACCTCTGGCGTAAGAGAAGTGTGCTAACAGGACTTGCTTCAAAAAGTTCATCCGTATTGGTATTCTAACAGGATTCTGTTGTTGTTCAAGTACATTCTACCACTGAACAGGTTTTCTCTCCGGAAGGGAAGGAAGTGACGTGATGTCAGCACTGAACTCTTATTATCTGCCTCATGTAAGTTGAATGTCACATCCCATTGATGTGTATTTTTTAACGCTACTTGCAGTTTTTGAGGATAGCGCTAGAGTTATGCTCTTCAACTACGAGGCCTTAGATTTTGTGTTAGGTAGACTCGTAGGCCATACGTGAGTGAAGCCAGCGGTGTTTGTGTCCCTTTTCATCACATTCATTGGTAAAGGTAGCTTTTTTACATCCATTAGCATTGTCACCACATGGAGCCACTTTCCTTTCTGACTGTTTCTTCCAGTCCATTGTACTTATTTTCCTTTTGACGTCAGAGATACGACATTTGGTTCCTTGACAGACGTCAAACCTTCTCTTCATTTCTTCGTAGCCAATTCATTGCCAAAGATTTTAAAGTTAAGTCGCGTTGATTGTGTCAAATTTTTTCAAGAGTGAATACTGTAACCACTGGTGACAAGAGAATTCTAGTGTCAATGCATTCACACGACACTCACAAGACTCGGAAAGTGGCTGTTAACGCAGTCATGAGCCAAATTCAACGAATATGCACTTTAGAAATTACTGAACATCCACTTTCCGAGTACTGCGAGCCAATAAACTTCATTTACGTATAATACATTTTACTAAGCTCTACCTAAGTTACTTCAGGTGTGTTTGATAGATCTGGAAATATTGAATAATATTAGAAATATATTTAATTTGTTATTTAAGTAGTATTTCAGTGATAAAATTGTACTGGTTACGGAGTTTATTTAGGCTGGTTTATTTAGATTAAGAATTTGTTTTTTGTTTACTATGAGTGGGTTCACAGCCCGTAAATTACCACAATGTGCCTTAGAATCTCCCGTAACTTATCATAGTGAAATTGTTCTATTTTTGTACCATGGAGTCACTGTAAATACTCAATGTTACCATCTTTCATTTTCCCTCCGTCTTACACCATTCAAAGTACCTACTGAGAAAGAATGAGGCCTAGTACAAACGGGGCGTTAGGAAACGCGTATTTCGAGTTACTAGAGTTCAAAAGATGTGTACACACTGAAACGCGCGTTCCTTCTGAAGCGTCCAGCGAACGCGCGTTTCTGTATTTTTGTTGAAACGCGCGTTTGCAAGGCGTAACACGAACGCCCCATACAGCACTTGCTACGTGTCCGCAATCAACACCGCAATATCCTTCGCAAGCTCAAAATTGGGTCTGTTGAGCAGGAGCGGCATGAAAAACTCCTAGTTACAACAAAAAAAACCGCCCCGTCTGTACTAGGCCTAAAGTAATACTAGTGAAACCTAGAACTGCTCGGTAGTAGAATGGTAAGGGTGCTCGGCTCATATGAGTGAAATCGAGTGTTCGAGTCCCGCACTGACTCAGTGGGATACATGCCCTGTGTGAACGAGTGGTTACTGGTCAGTCACCTGACTGGGAGTAGGTTAAGGTAGGGATTTAGTACATATGGGCCCACTTGGTGACCTGAGTGCCGTTTCTACGGAACTTCCCATTAAATTTGTCAGTTAAACCTCTGCAACATTATTCTACTTTAGATTCATAGGAAACTATTAGACTAAAAACTACTCTGAGGAAAAGGAGAATGACTTGGGTGTAGCATGGGTAGGATTCAAACTGCTGTACCTATGATACGTGTGGGTGTATCTATGATACAATGCCTATGTATTCTATCCAGTCTTTTAGTTCCTTCCAAACTACTCCAAAGGTGGATATGAAGTCATCGTAGTTTGGTATATCAATCTTTACTGCCCCAGTTAAATTAGGGCTGTGGAAGGGACGTTAGTACTCCAAACATGGAGAGGCGTGTGACCTAATAATTCCCCCTGTCTTCACTGTTTACCAAATTCCTGATTACGTAGTTAGCAAATATAACGTGGGGAAGTGGTATCAGAGATGTGCCGTGACGTCAGAAGCGATATCAATGTACCTAATAACTCAAAGGATCTGTGAAAGCACTGACACTGTGCTCTGCTAACCTCTCGTGACAGGTTATTTTTACCTCTTCACGCTATTTACAGGTAGGTAGAGCGGCGTAGTAATTATTAATAGTCCTTACACCCCCCTCCCCCGTGAGTAAAAAGGGGCGGAGCTTAGTGTGGAGAGTATGTAAGGCAAGTCATTCATAAGAAACTCTCACTTTCTACCTGTCTCTGGTAACGAGCGCTTCATTTTCCTCCTCTAGCATCTTACACACAGGGCAGTGGTTATAGCTTTGGTTATAATTCTTAGCCAAGCATTTGGTTACAATTTTTGATTCCTGAAGACTAAGAATTGGTTATCATTTTTAATTATTGGCTTAAACGTTGGTTATCATTTTTATTTTTGGGCTATGCATTGGTTATCATTTTTAATTATTGGCTTAAACGTTGGTTATCATTTTTATTTTTGGGCTATGCATTGGTTATCATTTTTAATTATTGGCTTAAACGTTGGTTATTATTTTTATTTTTGGGCTATGCATTGGTTATCATTTTTAATTTTTGGGCTAAGCACTGGTTATCATTATTAATTTTTGGACTAAGTGTTGGTTATCATTTTTAATTTTTGGGCTATGCATTGGTTATCATTTTTAATTTTTAAACTAAGCACTGGTTATCATTCTTAATTTTTGGACTAAACGATGGTTATCATCTTTAATTTTTGAACTAAGCATTGGTTATCAATTTAATTCTTGGTCTGAGCGTTGGTTATCACTTTTAATTCTTGAACCAAGCGTTTGTTATCATTTTTAATTTTTGACTCGAGCGTTTGTTTTAATTTTTAGCCTTGGCGTTGGTTATCATTTTTTAAATTTTGGGCGAAGTAATGGTTATCAGTTTAATTTTTGGAGAAGAAGCATTGGTTATCATTTTTAATTCTTGAGTGAATCATTTCAATATATTCAACTAAACATTGGTTATAATTTTATATATTCATCATCGAATACTTGGTTATTATTTTAAAATATTCAACAAATCGTTGGTTATCATTTTAAAATATCAAACTAATCATTGGTTATCATTTTGAAATACTCAACTAATCATTGGTTATCATTTTAGACTAGACTCTCTTTCTAACGCTCTAACCATTTGGTTATCCTCTAACCAGTGTACTGAATATTTCTAACCAACTTCCAAGTCAAGATGAGTGCAAAATATTTTCTTTTGTTATTAGTTTTTAGTGGAGTGTCCTGCAGACCAAAAGGTGAGTAATAGACTAGTATTAGTGAGACATTGAAACTTCACATTTAACTCTATGCGATATACACATCAACACTCTTTTATTCCAGAGTTACTTACTTTTATTCCTTTTAAAAAAGTCTAATTTAACCACAGCAACATTTGTAACTCTTATTATCTGTCACGTAATTTACATTAAATTTCTATATATTTTTATTTCTCAGTATCCGATTATCATTAAAGATTATTAATTAATTTAGTTCTTCATCAGTAAAATGCTGTAAGTCAATTCTTATCAATGACAATTAAAATAATTAATATACAATTGGGGGAAATTTGCATTTCCTCTCATTTAAAACATGTGTATACCATGTGGCACTTACTCATTTAAAACATGTGTATACCATGTGGTACTTACACATTTAAAACATGTATATTTTTTGGAAATAGATACCATATGTATTATATGTGGGTTTACTTTGAAATATGGTAAATTACGTGTTGTTAAGTTAACATATGGTATAAGAATGGTAATTGACATGTGGATATGATGTGGTCAATTGCACATATCTACAATCTATTTGATATGGTTTTAAAATGGAATAACCACATTTTATACATATGTATATATGTTCTTATGGTAGTTAGATTGAATTAATGTGGATGGTAACCATTAAACCACATGGTAACCATTAAACCACATGGTAACCATTAAACCACACGGTAACCATTAAACCACACGGTAACCATTAAACCACATGGTAACCATTAAACCACATGGTAACCATTAAACCACATGGTAACCATTAAACCACATGGTAACCATTAAACCACATGGTAACCATTAAACCACATGGTAACCATTAAACCACATGGTAACCATTAAACCACATGGTAACCATTAAACCACATGGTAACCATTAAACCACATGGTAACCATTAAACCACATGGTAACCATTAAACCACATGGTAACCATTAAATCACATGGTAACCATTAAACCACATGGTAACCATTAAACCACATGGTAACCATTAAACCACATGGTAACCATTAAACCACATGGTAACCATTAAACCACATGGTAACCATTAAACCACATGGTAACCATTAAACCACATGGTAACCATTAAACCACATGGTAACCATTAAACCACATGGTAACCATTAAACCACATGGTAACCATTAAACCACATGGTAACCATTAAACCACATGGTAACCATTAAACCACATGGTAACCATTAAACCACATGGTAACCATTAAACCACATGGTAACCATTAAACCACATGGTAACCATTAAACCACATGGTAACCATTAAACCACATGGTAACCATTAAACCACATGGTAACCATTAAACCACACGGTAACCATTAAACCACTCGGTAACCATTAAACCACATGGTAACCATTAAACCACATGGTAACCATTAAACCACTCGGTAACCATTAAACCACACACTAACCACTAAACCACACACTAAACCACACAGTAACCACGGGTATTCACTATGGAATTGCTTGCTGGACTCATTAATTCTTTCATCTCGAACATGTTCTTCTAATGTTAGAAAGATGTCCTTTTTTAGTGTTCTGAACTATAAATGTCATCTAAGTAACTGGCAGCAATCTTTTAAACTATTTCTTATCTGTTGAATAGTTAGTAATTTTTAATCAGTTTGTTATCTTTGAAAATCCTTATCTTCAGATAGTTCATGTTATCGCAGTGATTTTTCATGGTACAGATACAATTTCCTCCTCACATTCCGTAATTAAAGATAACAAAGGAAATCGCAATCCATAAGAATCATCGGTAAATTAAATAGAGCAAACTATCGGATATTGTATATAATACTATACATACATGCATCCCACTGAGTCAGAGCGGGACATATGTGCCACCAAGTGGGCCCATATGTATTAAATTCCTACCTTAACTTACTCCCAGTCAGGTGACTGACCAGTAACCACTCGTTCACACAGGGCATGTATCCCACTGAGTCAGTGCGGGACTCGAACGCTCACCTCAATGACGTGAGTCGTGCGCTCACACCATTGTACTACCGAACGGGTCGTTATTTTAATTACTTTAATTGCCAATCTTTTTTATTATTTGGTTCCATAAGTCTACACTCACCCCGTACATACCCTTTAATATTTAGCATCTTTCACATTCAACCAATGTGACTAGTCGAGTTCCAGGAGGTTATGCAGTCATCATAGTTTGTAAGTCAGGGTCGCGATGAATTTCAGTGATATTGGTCCTGCTCAACTGAGACGCTGTTACTTTCCGTGGCTGTGGCGTTAGTGTCCTGTATAAATAGGCAAATGATTAGCCTCTTACAGTCTCAACTGTTAATACTCATTGAAGTTGTCTCTGCAGCTCTATGGCTGAGGGCTGATTGTTGTTAAGTGGAGTGTGTCTATTTTTAGAGTCTTTAATTTGTGACATTTTTAGCGTTGTAATAGGCCGTAAGTAGTCCTAATGTTCTACCTATCAATCACCAACAACTAGCACGCTGTAACTTACACGCAGTCATGAGCATCAGCATTCTTAGTCTGCTAATGAGCTATAAACACTGAGTAGCTTTTACACTTCCATGTGCTTGAAGTTTTGAAAACTTTTTTAATGTCATACGCTGTTAGTTTGTGATAGGTTGCACTGAGTAACTTTTCTGCGTGTATGCGCTGTAGTTATTAGTGACAACTTCTGCTAAAATGTCCCGAAAAAACGAGTGATTGATGGGAAAATAAGCACATGTACCTTGGTCGCTATGGGGTAATTGGTCGCACTAAGTGGCTTGGTCGCACTAAGTGATTTGGTCGCACTAAGTGGCTTGGTCGCACTAAGTGACTTGGTCGCACTAAGTGGCTTGGTCGCACTAAGTGGCTTGGTTGCATTAAGTGGCTTGGTCGCACTAAGTGGCTTGGTCGCACTAAGTGGCTTGGTCGCACTAAGTGACTTGGTCGCACTAAGTGGCTTGGTTGCATTAAGTGGCTTGGTCGCACTAAGTGGCTTGGTCGCACTAAGTGGCTTGGTCGCACTAAGTGGCTTGGTCGCACTAAGTGACTTGGTCGCACTAAGTGGTTTGGTCGCACTAAGTGGCTTGGTCGCACTAAGTGACTTGGTCGCACTAAGTGGCTTGGTCGCACTAAGTGACTTGGTTGCATTAAGTGGCTTGGTCGCACTAAGTGGCTTGGTCGCACTAAGTGGCTTGGTCGCACTAAGTGACTTGGTCGCACTAAGTGGCTTGGTCGCACTAAGTGGCTTGGTCGCACTAAGTGGTTTGGTCGCACTAAGTGGTTTGGTCGCACTAAGTGGCTTGGTCGCACTAAGTGGTTTGGTCGCACTAAGTGGCTTGGTCGCACTAAGTGGCTTGGTCGCACTAAGTGGTTTGGTCGCACTAAGTGGCTTGGTCGCACTAAGTGGCTTGGTCGCACTAAGTGGTTTGGTCGCACTAAGTGGCTTGGTCGCACTAAGTGGTTTGGTCGCACTAAGTGGTTTGGTCGCACTAAGTGACTTGGTCGCACTATTTACATTTTTCTATTTTTTTTTCCTATAATTCTTACCAAGTAAATAATATTTTTATTGTACATTTTTATTAGTCTTTGCAATTTGTTATTCTTTTTAGTCTTTTCCCTTGAATTAAATGCCTTTTTCATTTCTTTTATTTAATTTATTTTACTATTCAGAGTTTGTTATGGTATCTTTTTTGTGAATGAGAAGTTTAATTTGTTAATGGCTAGCCGTTCATCAATGGGGAAAAAAACTACACAATGTGAACACCATGAGCATATGGGCAAAAGAATACTGTTTGAATATTATTCTACTCAAAAGAATACTAATAGAGTCAAAAGAATACTATTCCAGTCAAAAGAATATTCTCCTTCTATTTCATAAAATATTACAATTATTTTAATAATATTTTTTTCCATAGCAATAATTTGGATTAAAAAGTAACTAAAATATTCTTAGCGAAGTCCGTAGATTAAAATTCACTTTTTCGTTTTTCTGAATTTTCTGAGGGAGTCAAATGTTGACACTGCGTATACTCTGACTAAGAACTACCAAATAAATGTTGCTATTTGTGTGTATTCATAGCAGTAATTATAGTGGGTAGAAGATAGTTCTAAGAAGATGCAATTGAGGACTGCATTTCTGAGGTAATTGAAATGTGATGACTTTACATTCTTTGCGTCATGGCGCTATGTGCGGAGGTGCGCCTCTACGCAACACTTTAGAGTGACGCAGCACTTTGTCATTACATTGGGGTATGTTCTGTGTTATCGAACACTTCTATAGTATCGATCATGTAAGAAAAAGTATGTAATTATGATTTTATTATTTTATTTGTAAAGTTTTTATTATATGATCGACAATGTGGAACTGCTCAGTTACTCAGAACTTACCCTATCTATTTAAGTTGAAGAATTAGAAAGAATTAAATGCTGTTAATTATTATTGACACATTTTATTAACTCCATTTTGCATTAATATGAAGACTGTGAAATAAATGATGGTATTTCTCCATACATTTTAGAGTCAGTAGATATTGTCATGCAGTGAAGTAGGTACATACAGTTGAAAATAATATTTTCTTGACATCCGTATTTTAGTTTCTACACGAGCCTTCATAACAAAGTTGTTAAAAAGAAAAAAAATAACCATAACGAAGAAAATGTTTGTAGAAACAAACCATAGAAAATAAATCTACATCAGTTATTGTGTAAATCATTTGTTGATTTTATTATTTATCTATTGAATAATATAAACTGTATTTTGAAGTATTGCTTATTTCTTGATATATTTCCCGTTGCGTCTCCTTGTTATTCTTGATGGGCCTGTGCACTAGTGGTGACTTAAATATCTCCTCTTGAAATATATTGGATAGATATATTGGCTAGATATGGATATGAGGGGGTGGAAGTATCTAATATCCCAGTTAGAAACTGATACAGGCCACACTCACGTATTTGCCCTGTATTAGTACATGTGTAATATTTTATGTGTGATAATTTATTATTGCTTTGTTATTGAAATAATATCCCTATTAATTGTACTGGTTCACATCACTTAGAGATAAGGGGTGAATACTCAATTGCCGTTAGTTTTCGCTTATCAAGACCGATAATAAGCTATCTATTTCACAGCATCCAGTATCTTGTTTGTCTTCATTTACTCAGTCCCTTTCTTTTCTTGTGAGTTACTTCACTAATTTCCTATGCATTCTTTAGTGACTCTGAAATGAAGAAACTCTCTCTCTCTCTCTCTCTTTTCAAACAGTGGAAAGCGAAAATTAAAAAATTCACTTCTTATTAGAAGCGTAGAGTCACTTTTCAAAATTAGGAATTGAAGTGAAATAAAAAAAATGGAAAATATATGTTTGGAAATTAAAATTTTTAAATCAAATTATTTTCCTATTGTTTTCAAATAATTAAAGAAAAACTGTTTAGTGTTGAAGTAAGACAGACAAAAGTAATCTAAAAAAACAATCTACATTTTAGTTATTGATTTTAAATATTTTTTGAATATTTCTTACATTTTTATCCTAATTTTATTGTATGTCAAAAGTTAAGTTTTTTCATTCATACTCACATCCTAGCCACTATTTTTGTGTGTCGTTTACATTTGTAGTTTACTTTGACTAATTATTGAACACGTTTAATCAACTTTCAATATTTTCTTCTTCTCTCAGTGGCGGACAACAGAAAACTTTTCACGAAAAGTTTGAAACTCAGAGACAGTCGAATGGGTTCTTATTTGCCCGACAGCGACGAGTTCTACGACAGCGCTGACCAACCCCAAAATGAAATAGAAAATTTCGAACAGTACGAGTTCGAAATTCCAGTAATGGGTTACGAACCCGTTGGCGAGTTTCAACGAACTCCTAACCAGGTTCGAATGGCTGAAGGTTCGAAAAGTGGTGACTACAACCCGTGGATTTATGAGATGTTACTTAACTCCCTCGTAGAGAGGTTGAGGAAGGATAAAGATGTCACAATTAATGGCAAGCAACTTAAACCTCATCAAACATTCAGCCAACGCCTCAAAGGAGTGACAAACACTAGACCTGAACATCACCAACAGAAGGGGTGCCAGAAGGTGAGGAAAATGTAATTTAATACAATAAATCATAACAAGAAGAATATAATCTTTACAGAAGAGTTAATACGGTAGTGGAACAGCAGGCCTGCCCTGGACATGCCGCACATAGACTAAATTATCCCATTATTCCATTTCTTTATATCCCCCCCCCATTGATAAAGTTATGGTGGGGCCATAGAAGATTGCCTCCCGTCTCTTCTTCCATTGCCCCACCAAACCAATGTTTTTCTCTTTTCAGACGATGACTGTAGATCGTCACACGATGTCCTGCAGTACCATCATGTGAGTGAATGCATACTTTCTAAACTAGAACCTTCGCCGCCGCTTATAAATGACCTTGACCATCTAAAAATCCTTGATTTGTAAATGACCTTGACCTTTAGTCTCTTCTCTGCCAAAATCTAACCAAATGATCATGAACAATAACTAATCATTGCACCAAATTTCAGACAATTTTGTTCAATACTTTTTGAGTTAAGTGAATAACAAGATAACAAATAAATACTGTCTAAAATATAACCTTCCATAACTAGCGAAGGTAAGGATTGAGTTTGTCTAATGTCACAGAAAATGGTCCCCTCATCTTGCTAATTTCATAAAATCAATTCTATAACTAACCATTTCTTCAAATTTGTCTTCGTTGACCAATTTTAGAATATCTACAAACATTACAATTAGTAAGATTTATTTTTGTGAAATTAGTAAAAAGTGAAAGAATTATTTCGGATACATTTTTCTATGACTGTGCATAGGGTAAGTGATTAATTATCAAACGGTTCCACATTAGCGATCATTTAAAAACTAATACTTTAACTCTTTATTTAAATTGGTATCCAAATAACCTACATTCTCATTTAAAAATAGATAAGTTTCCATTAAATATTTTAGTGCTATTATTTTGACGCCTGTAGCGCCATCCTCTGTTACTGCGGTGAGTTTTAGTACTAAAGTAAAAGAAATTTATCCAATCAGCAGTTCTATTTAATAGATTATAATTCTACGTAACTAGGATGTAGAAAGAGATCTTCATTAGTTAATTGGTTGTCTTTAATTGCAATAGTGTTCTATGTAGTTAGCATAATTATATATGGAAGTGTTTGAATTGTTATTTTAATATATATAAAGCAAGTCAATTCCCCCATGTGATTTGTGACGTCATAACCACTGGGGAAATTAGTCAGAAATAGAAAAACTAAATTAGAGAAAGTTATTAGTGATCTATCTGCGTAGAGTGATAGTTTATAAGTAATGCCGCCTGCAGAACCTAAAGGTATTATTGCAGTAAATTATTCCTATGGGAATATCACCATAGGAAACTATTTTATCATCGCAGTAAATTATTCCTATGGGGAATATCACCATAGGAAACTATTTTATTATTGCAGTAAATTATTCCTATGGAGAATATCACCATAGGAAACTATTTTATTATTGCAGTAAATTATTCCTATGGGGAATATCACCATAGGAAACTATTTTATCATCGCAGTAAATTATTCCTATGGGGAATATCACCATAGGAAACTATTTTATTATTGCAGTAAATTATTCCTATGGAGAATATCACCATAGGAAACTATTTTATTATTGCAGTAAATTATTCCTATGGGGAATATCACCATAGGAAACTATTTTATCATTGCAGTAAATTATTCCTATGGGGAATATCACCATAGGAAACTATTTTATCATTGCAGTAAATTATTCCTATGGGGAATATCACCATAGGAAACTATTTTATCATTGCAGTAAATTATTCCTATGGGGAATATCACCATAGGAAACTATTTTATCATTGCAGTAAATTATTCCTATGGGGAATATCACCATAGGAAACTATTTTATCATTGCAGTAAATTATTCCTATGGGGAATATCACCATAGGAAACTATTTTATCATTGCAGTAAATTATTCCTATGGGGAATATCACCATAGGAAACTATTTTATTATTGCAGTAAATTATTCCTATGGGGAATATCACCATAGGAAACTATTTTATCATTGCAGTAAATTATTCCTATGGGGAATATCACCATAGGAAACTATTTTATTATTGCAGTAAATTATTCCTATGGAGAATATCACCATAGGAAACTATTTTATTATTGCAGTAAATTATTCCTATGGGGAATATCACCATAGGAAACTATTTTATCATTGCAGTAAATTATTCCTATGGGGAATATCACCATAGGAAACTATTTTATCATTGCAGTAAATTATTCCTATGGGGAATATCACCATAGGAAACTATTTTATTATTGCAGTAAATTATTCCTATGGGGAATATCACCATAGGAAACTATTTTATTATTGCAGTAAATTATTCCTATGGAGAATATCACCATAGGAAACTATTTTATCATTGCAGTAAATTATTCCTATGGGGAATATCACCATAGGAAACTATTTTATCATTGCAGTAAATTATTCCTATGGGGAATATCACCATAGGAAACTATTTTATCATTGCAGTAAATTATTCCTATGGGGAATATCACCATAGGAAACTATTTTATCATTGCAGTAAATTATTCCTATGGGGAATATCACCATAGGAAACTATTTTATTATTGCAGTAAATTATTCCTATGGGGAATATCACCATAGGAAACTATTTTATCATTGCAGTAAATTATTCCTATGGGGAATATCACCATAGGAAACTATTTTATTATTGCAGTAAATTATTCCTATGGGGAATATCACCATAGGAAACTATTTTATCATTGCAGTAAATTATTCCTATGGGGAATATCACCATAGGAAACTATTTTATTATTGCAGTAAATTATTCCTATGGAGAATATCACCATAGGAAACTATTTTATTATTGCAGTAAATTATTCCTATGGGGAATATCACCATAGGAAACTATTTTATCATTGCAGTAAATTATTCCTATGGGGAATATCACCATAGGAAACTATTTTATCATTGCAGTAAATTATTCCTATGGGGAATATCACCATAGGAAACTATTTTATTATTGCAGTAAATTATTCCTATGGGGAATATCACCATAGGAAACTATTTTATTATTGCAGTAAATTATTCCTATGGAGAATATCACCATAGGAAACTATTTTATCATTGCAGTAAATTATTCCTATGGGGAATATCACCATAGGAAACTATTTTATCATTGCAGTAAATTATTCCTATGGGGAATATCACCATAGGAAACTATTTTATCATTGCAGTAAATTATTCCTATGGGGAATATCACCATAGGAAACTATTTTATCATTGCAGTAAATTATTCCTATGGGGAATATCACCATAGGAAACTATTTTATTATTGCAGTAAATTATTCCTATGGGGAATATCACCATAGGAAACTATTTTATCATTGCAGTAAATTATTCCTATGGGGAATATCACCATAGGAAACTATTTTATCATTGCAGTAAATTATTCCTATGGGGAATATCACCAATATTAATATCTTACAACTCACAGCTTGTAAAAATACAAAGCCTATTGAGTCTAAGAACCTCTCCCATACCGTTATAAAATACCAAATCACTTTTAGAGTTCTACTATAGTCTAAATGAGCATTTGCATTCCATGTGGCTAACTGAGGCCTATGACATCTAGACTGATGACTCCTGGTGTACAATGTAACTGTAACTTTTCATGTAAGATTGTAAATATGCTGTGCTACCGTAAACCTGAACCAAAATTAAATCCACCCAAATGATGAAACTTGAAAACTCTTTTGCATTGACTGTACGTGAGATGGCGCTGTCTCTTTTCTTTTTCTATCCTTTAAAAGTCCCACCTGTAAACATCACAGATTGCATTGCCTCTAGACTACACGGATGTATTCAATTTCTCTTAATCTGTTCGCAGAGAGCGTAAGATTCTTCAGTTCTCCTACAACACTGACTACCAACAAGTTAAGATCATCGAGGGGGAGGAACTGCAAAGCACTTACCCTCATCTGAAACAAGAGGTACATGTACACTCCTGTGCTGACAACTGTTCTCGTTGTAAAGGTGAGTACTTACAACTGTTCTCGTTGTAAAGGTGAGGACTTACAACTCTTCTCGTTGTAACGGTGAGTACTTACAACTGTTCTCGTTGTAAAGGTGAGTCAACACATCACTTACCGCATTTTCGTAGAGCCACCAACATCTACTCTCATCGCTCTCTTTCCATTGCATAACATTTCGACGTTTCTCATTTTAGGGATGAAATCTAAATGTGCATTCATTGCATATTTACTTTATATTTAAAAAGGACTTTGTTAAAATATTTTTGTTTTGAAAAGGGCAATCGTTTCAGTTGTAGCGATGGTTCTTTAGTTTGTGAGTGGAGGGCCTTAACTTCTAGGCAGCATTGCTTTAATTGCCTTATAAATATTAACTCTTTCATTTATTGGATATAGTGACGTAACTGTGACGTCATAGCTATAATCTGTGACGTCATCTAGTGATGTGACGTCACTCTTTTATCTAATGGATATAGTGACGTGGAAGCTGTCCACTGTGACGTCATGACTGTGATTTTGTTACAAATCTCTTTTGCATTTCAACTTTGAATGGAAATAATAAATAGATATTTAGTAATAGAATAAGATATTGGATGCTGTTTGATTACTAGTGTGGAGAGTTAATCATCCTTTATCAATTGATTTATTGTATCATCATTTACTATCATACATTAAATGAAATGTTACACCGGTACCTCGATAGGTACCTCTCAGCATTGTTTTGAATAAATAGTCTGTGGGTTACGAAATTTGGTCTACACAAGTTGAACAGGATGAAACAATATTTTTTCTTCATGCTAAAACTTACTACAACCAATAGATCACGAACATTTCAGTGGTAACTGCAACGCTTTTTTCCATCTTCACATTTTCTTTTATAAAGAGGAGACAGGATCCATTTAAAAAGAAAGATTTGTGCCACTCTATAACTGAGATTATCTGACATTGAATGAAATTGTCTGGATATTTGGAATTCTATTAGCTATAATTTATTCCTAATTAGATATCTAAAACTCTCTGTTACAACATAAAGCACCTCTTCATATTTTAACTCTCTGTGATAACATAAAGCACCTCTTCATATTCTAACTCTCTGTTACAACATAAAGCACCTCTTCATATTCTAACTCTCTGTTACAACATAAAGCACCTCTTCATATTCTAACTCTCTGTTACAACATAAAGCACCTCTTCATATTCTAACTCTCTGTTACAACATAAAGCACCTCTTCATATTCTAACTCTCTGTTACAACATAAAGCACCTCTTCATATTCTAACTCTCTGTTACAACATAAAGCACCTCTTCATATTTTAACTCTCTGTTACAACATAAAGCACCTCTTCATATTCTAACTCTCTGTTACAACATAAAGCACCTCTTCATATTCTAACTCTCTGTTACAACATAAAGCACCTCTTCATATTCTAACTCTCTGTTACAACATAAAGCACCTCTTCATATTTTAACTCTCTGTTACAACATAAAGCACCTCTTCATATTCTAACTCTCTGTTACAACATAAAGCACCTCTTCATATTCTAACTCTCTGTTACAACATAAAGCACCTCTTCATATCCTAACTCTCTGTTACAACATAAAGCACCTCTTCATATTCTAACTCTCTGTTACAACATAAAGCACCTCTTCATATTCTAACTCTCTGTTACAACATAAAGCACCTCTTCATATTCTAACTCTCTGTTACAACATAAAGCACCTCTTCATATTTTAACTCTCTGTTACAACATAAAGCACCTCTTCATATTCTAACTCTCTGTTACAACATAAAGCACCTCTTCATATCCTAACTCTCTGTTACAACATAAAGCACCTCTTCATATTCTAACTCTCTGTTACAACATAAAGCACCTCTTCATATTCTAACTCTCTGTTACAACATAAAGCACCTCTTCATATTCTAACTCTCTGTTACAACATAAAGCACCTCTTCATATTTTAACTCTCTGTTACAACATAAAGCACCTCTTCATATTCTAACTCTCTGTTACAACATAAAGCACCTCTTCATATTCTAACTCTCTGTTACAACATAAAGCACCTCTTCATATCCTAACTCTCTGTTACAACATAAAGCACCTCTTCATATTTTAACTCTCTGTTACAACATAAAGCACCTCTTCATATTTTAACTCTCTGTTACAACATAAAGCACCTCTTCATATCCTAACTCTCTGTGATAACATAAAGCACCTCTTCATATTCTAACTCTCTGTTACAACATAAAGCACCTCTTCATATTCTAACTCTCTGTTACAACATAAAGCACCTCTTCATATTCTAACTCTCTGTTACAACATAAAGCACCTCTTCATATTCTAACTCTCTGTTACAACATAAAGCACCTCTTCATATTCTAACTCTCTGTTACAACATAAAGCACCTCTTCATATTCTAACTCTCTGTTACAACATAAAGCACCTCTTCATATTTTAACTCTCTGTTACAACATAAAGCACCTCTTCATATTCTAACTCTCTGTTACAACATAAAGCACCTCTTCATATTCTAACTCTCTGTTACAACATAAAGCACCTCTTCATATTCTAACTCTCTGTTACAACATAAAGCACCTCTTCATATTTTAACTCTCTGTTACAACATAAAGCACCTCTTCATATTCTAACTCTCTGTTACAACATAAAGCACCTCTTCATATTCTAACTCTCTGTTACAACATAAAGCACCTCTTCATATTTTAACTCTCTGTTACAACATAAAGCACCTCTTCATATTCTAACTCTCTGTTACAACATAAAGCACCTCTTCATATTCTAACTCTCTGTTACAACATAAAGCACCTCTTCATATCCTAACTCTCTGTTACAACATAAAGCACCTCTTCATATTTTAACTCTCTGTTACAACATAAAGCACCTCTTCATATTTTAACTCTCTGTTACAACATAAAGCACCTCTTCATATCCTAACTCTCTGTTACAACATAAAGCACCTCTTCATATTCTAACTCTCTGTTACAACATAAAGCACCTCTTCATATTCTAACTCTCTGTTACAACATAAAGCACCTCTTCATATTCTAACTCTCTGTTACAACATAAAGCACCTCTTCATATTTTAACTCTCTGTTACAACATAAAGCACCTCTTCATATTTTAACTCTCTGTTACAACATAAAGCACCTCTTCATATTCTAACTCTCTGTTACAACATAAAGCACCTCTTCATATTTTAACTCTCTGTTACAACATAAAGCACCTCTTCATATCCTAACTCTCTGTTACAACATAAAGCACCTCTTCATATTCTAACTCTCTGTTACAACATAAAGCACCTCTTCATATTCTAACTCTCTGTTACAACATAAAGCACCTCTTCATATTTTAACTCTCTGTTACAACATAAAGCACCTCTTCATATCCTAACTCTCTGTTACAACATAAAGCACCTCTTCATATTCTAACTCTCTGTTACAACATAAAGCACCTCTTCATATTTTAACTCTCTGTTACAACATAAAGCACCTCTTCATATTTTAACTCTCTGTTACAACATAAAGCACCTCTTCATATCCTAACTCTCTGTTACAACATAAAGCACCTCTTCATATTCTAACTCTCTGTTACAACATAAAGCACCTCTTCATATTCTAACTCTCTGTTACAACATAAAGCACCTCTTCATATTTTAACTCTCTGTTACAACATAAAGCACCTCTTCATATTCTAACTCTCTGTTACAACATAAAGCACCTCTTCATATTCTAACTCTCTGTTACAACATAAAGCACCTCTTCATATTTTAAACGAGAAATGCCACATCTCCCTACAACAAAAACGGACAAAGAAATAGAGTGTCAATCATCCCAAAACATCAGTTATCAGGAGAGACTGAAGCATCTCAACCATCAGGTTATCTCGCTCTAATAGTTTTCAACTTATGGCGTTTCTGAATGCTATATCAGTCTCCTTGAAACAATACCATATTTATCATTTAACAATTTACAGCGCCATACAGGTACTGAATTTTTTTCTGTGTTAATTCTCCAGAAGCGTCTGGCAACTAATAATAATTATTCTTATTCTAGGAGTGTCTGGTAACTCTCGGTGCATCATGCAGAGTACTTTTTCTCAGCTGTACCACAGGGTAAGGCTGAACCACCAGGACCCTCCTATCTGGGGTGAACCACAGTGGGGGTTAGTGGAGGTACCCTCACACTGTGTCTGTGAACTCCTCCCTGAGGGGGTGAATGATGACTTCTGCCCCCCACACTAACCCCCCCCCCCCCACACTACTCCCCCCTCTACCTAAAGTATTTAGTATTTTAGTGGGGAACTTATAAGTTATCGGAACACTCCACTTTTTCGATCATAAA
Organism: Caprella mutica; assembly: GCA_947561585.1. NCBI lineage: Eukaryota > Metazoa > Arthropoda > Malacostraca > Amphipoda > Caprellidae > Caprella > Caprella mutica. The sequence goes on from CANNZV010000197.1 coordinate 373,908, forward strand.
ATAGAAAGTTTATACTAATTGTTCATTATTTTAAAGGTATTCATGATATAAATTAAACTAACGAGTTGAATAACTATTATCATCCCATATAGCTTTCTCCAATGATCGACAATGTGTATCTGTCCGATAACTCGTAAGTACCCCTAACTATAAGTGTCAATGTCACTAATACGCATTCCTGCACTACTTTTCAATATATTTTATGTCAATGGAAAAAAAGGAAATATTCTAATTTACTGACAATTGACCCAAAAAAGAGAAATGAAATTTAGAAGAAGTGGCTTGGCAATAGGTTACATTTATTGTACATAATTATTTATTTTTACAATTATAAGTTGGATATTTAAATGATATTTATTTTTAATTTAATTTATTTATTTATTTTCTGCAGAATATACACAATATTTAATTTTATTGGTTAATAAATTAATTGATTTGTTTAGTTATTTGAAATATTTTGTGATAAAATTTACACATGAAAATATTTAGAAATAATTTTACACCTTTTTTTAAATTTTATTTTCTTCAATTTTCTCAAAACTCGAATCTCTTTTTTTAAAAGAATTTTATTCTATAGAATTTAGTTTTGTGATTTTTCAATTATAAAATAATTTGAATAAACACATTCGATTAATTAACTTTGTGAAACAACATTAAAATCATGACGTATTTAAATAATTAAGCTTTAAAATTTTAAAATGGAGAACCTGTGTATTAAATTATTCTCCATTTTCTATTTATTATTTTAATAACTTTTTGTCACTTTATTCGGATGAATTGCATGCAAAACTGTTAATTTTAGATTCATTTATTAGCTATAATGTTGTTATTTTAATAATTGACATATTCCATGTTTTATATTGTAAATTTTAATTAACTTGATTTAAATCTATAAATATATTCTATTAATTTTCTTTTTATTCATTTGCCAAATGAATTCTAAAGTAAAAAGATTTTGAATTACTTAATTACCTATAGGTTTAGATTACATAATTAGTAATTACCTTTATTAGACAGACAGTTAATAATACTATTCTATTTCTCACTTTATTCATTTTTGTATATAGGCTGACACGAAGGAAATATTTTGCAATAAAAAATATCAACAATTTGGCCATTTATTTATCCATTCCAAGTTTGTAAAAATTCTATTAGGAATTGCTTTGCCCTTGCCATGGGAACAGCAGTTGCCAGTTACTCATTTTAGACAGATGAGCTTTGCTCTGGCAAATTTGTACATTTAAATGATTAGATTATTATTATTAGACCATCACTTCAATAATGAATGTATCGACTTGTTTTTTTTAACTATAATGGACTTTATTGTAAAAATTAGATTAATAAATACTAAAAGCCCGGTAGGTATAGTATTCTTAGATTGAGTATAATTTAAATAAGAAAGTAAGTATCAAGAATGTCTGCTCTGGTATTCAGAATACATTACTCTGTATAAAATGAGGTATAAAATAATCGTAGAAAGTGAATATATTTAGTTGTTAAAACTTAAAGGCTCTATATGTTTTTTCAAGTGCAACATTAATTAAAGTTGTCTCGTCTGAACGCGCTTCATTTTGACTTAGTTTTGAACGTGACGTCATCACAGCATAATACTTAAAGTACAAAAATAAGGGTTTTGCTGTTCGAATAACATGATAAATCTATTTATTTAATATATTCGATTTAAATGAACAGTTTTATTGTAAATTTCACTCTTCAATTGCCTAATTTAATTTAAAAGTGTTACGGTGATGACGACACGTACACAAATAATCTCCATTGTCTCTACTTTATTTATTGTCTTTATTGTAACCTAAAATCCGGGCACCGGAAACTGTCATCGGTAAATTTGTTATCAGTTTTGGGTGTAGTAGGAGTGCCACAATTTACGTCTCTTTACATTCTATGCTTTGAAGTTATTATCTTCTGTGCTAGTGTTGACTGACCAGAGTCCACTAGTGATTTGATCTACTAATCACCAGTGAGTAGTACCTGTGTAATATCCTTTGAACTTCAAATGTAGAACTAGAAAGTTTAGACTTAGTTTAGGTCTTTGACTCACTGATCCATGTTACTCAGTATGTCAGTTAAAGCGATACGTAACTAAAAGCTGAGCGGCGCACCAGATTACGGTGCACCACTGTACATTCTATCAGATAGGCAATTTGAAAGAAGATTAATCATATATGGAGTGAATATGATAATAGTTGTAGACTATCAAATTTAATTAATTTATGACTGATGACCAGTCTGTATTTGGTGCACAAAATTCCTCTGACTTTTTGAAAAACCTGAAAAAATCCACCATAAATTTTCAGTAATTTGGCTGATCCACCAACATTTTACCCATTTTTCCACCGAAAATTAATGGTAACACAGGAATAAATAGCTATTAGCTAAAAATCCACTGACTTTGCCAGAATCCAAGTAATAAAGCATGTCCAAACTCGCCATTTTAATGGCGAGTTTGTGACAGTTATTTTGAGCCCTTCAATTGCAAATGCGAGTTTTATCTATTTTTCTCCTATGCTACAATGTTATTTTGGAGAGAATTTATGAAAATTTGATCATTTTGGAGAGAATTTGTTGAATTTTGGAGAGAGCTGGAGAGACAAATGGCGAGTTTATGAGACGTACTATTTTACTTGGGCGGTTGGGCCAGAATATTATTCTAAAAGGCCAGTCTGCAGAATAGGGGACATTTTTAACATTTTCTGTGCGAACTGCGAACAAACCTTAATTTTCTCCTATATTTACATTTATTTTAATGTGAACAAAAGGCAAAAATAGAGGATTTCTTGGAGAACAGTTTACCAGTTCCTGCAGTCTGGCTAAAAGGGGAAAAAATTCCACCGACATGTCTGTGGAATTTACCACGAAATACTACAGACTGGTCTGACGCCTGACGATAGGTACCGTCGGTACGTGGATCCCAGTCTGCAGAATATGGAACATTTTTCCAAGACTCTCTGCGGGAGTTTTTGATTGAAAATTAAGAAATTGGAGATCTCTGCGGGAGATCTTGAATTAATTCCCTATGTTACCATTAATTTAGCTGCGGGAGATTTTGAATTAATTCCTATGTTACCATTAATTTAGCTGTGGGAGATTCAGAATCTGCTGCTGAGAGTCAGAGAGTAGCTCTCTGATCTCTCTCAAATTAAAGTCTCTGCGGGAGAAGAGACGCATTCTGCAGACTGGCGTGGATCCAATGTTAATACCAGTCTGCAATCTGCATAGACAGCAGAGCCAGAATATTGGACATTTTTAACATTTTCTGTGCAAACAATCCTTAATTTCCTCCTATGTTTACATGTATTTTACTGAGAACAGAAGCCAAAATAGAGGATTTCTCGGAGAACAGTTTACCAGTTCCTGCAGTCTGGTGTAAATACTTTGTACTACACAGTTTAATTCTTTGATCGAGATGTTTACCATGTTCTAGAGTGTGGCAAGAAAGTCGCCAGTTTAGTGAGAAAATGGATCCAGGTTGCCCATGTTTTAAAGTATGGACAAAGTCGCCAGTATATTGGCCACTTTTGAAGGGTTAAACAAGTTGGAAAACCTGTAAATAACCAGTAAATCACTCTTAAAATAGTCTCAAGAGATACACATGCATCAGGCAATGACAGGCATGAAGTTTAAGGATGTTTCCAAGTGTAAAATCTAACTTAGGAAGCCAAATTTCTCCTTTACAGTATCTTAAATGTGGTGACCTGGATCCATTTTCTCACTTAACTGGCGACTTTTGTGCCACACTTTAAAACATGGCAGGTTGCCTCATTTAAGATACTTTAAAGGAGAAATTTGGCTTCCTAGTGAAGATTTTACATTTGGAAACATCCTTATGCTTCATGCCTGATGCATGTGCGTCTCTTGAGACTATATTAGATAATTAGAAGTGATTTACTTGTTATTTACAGGTTTTCCAACTTATTTAACCCCTCAAAAGTTGCCAATATACTGGCGACTTTGTCCATACTTTAAAACATGGGATGTTTAATTTGGAATAGAAAATAAAATTCATCATAGAAACTGTAATAAGGTAATTATAATTTTATGGAGTAGGGTCATGCAGGTACCTAAATTGCAACCCTCTAATTTTTAACTGCGGCCCTCACAAGCGAGTCTAAAACATTCTGAACCGAAATTACATTAAAATGTTTCATAGCTATCTAAATAAGCACAGTGCATGCTACAATTTATTACTTTATGTTTTTAACGAGTGTTTTGAAGCTATGGCGTTCCATGTTTCAGAGGCTGGAATATTGTAAGCCAATTTTTGAGCCAAAATTTCACAAAAATGTGAGCCAAGCCAAAATTAACATGGGAACATTGGAATTAATTCAAAATTTAAATCCATTTAGACCCAGTCTGCAAAGCGCGTCCATGTTGCCAAAGATCCTTGGAGACTATATTTGAGGGAAAATTCATCAAAACAAGATTTTGGTGACTATTTTCTAATTAATTCCTATGTTTACATGTTATTATTGGAGACATTTTGAAGAAATTTGGTCATTTTGGAGACAAATTTGAATCTTGGTGACAGATTTGACACACTTTGCAGACTGGAATTAGACATATCTGAGATTTGACCATTTCAAATCTAAGCATACTTTGATTTTACGAAAAAACTAAAGTAGTCAGCAATCTGATTTTTCGTGTGCAGATAGATGAAGGGTAGACCTAGGTGCTCACCAAGTTTCAACTCTTTAAGTTCAATAGAAAAAAAGTTATCATCGAAAAACTGTGCGCAAAGATCGTGGGGATAAACCGGGTGAATTTTGCGCAATTACCGGGTGTACTTGCGCACTGCGCAAATTCACCCAATGTGAAACTGCGCAGTGCGCAAGTTCATCCTGTATAAACTGTGCATAGAAAATCTAACCCTGATATGCTATGCAACTGCCGTGAATCTGCCCCAATCTTCTATGCAACTGCCCCAATCTGCTGTGCAATTGCAGTGAGGCTGCTGTGGAATTGCCGTGAGTCTGCTGTGGAATTGCCGTGAGTTTGCTGTGGAATTGCCGTGAGTCTGCTGTGGAATTGCCGTGAGTCTGCTGTGGTATTGCCGTGAGTCTGCTGTGGTATTGCCGTGAGTCTGCTGTGGTATTGCCGTGAGTCTGCTGTGGTATTGCCGTGAGTCTGCTGTGGAATTGCCGTGAGTCTGCTGTGGAATTGCCGTGAGTCTGCTGTGGAATTGCCGTGAGGCTGCTGTGGAATTGCCGTGAGGCTGCTGTGGAATTGCCGTGAGGCTGTTGTGGAATTGCCGTGAGTCTGCAGTGGAATTGCCGTGAGTCTGCAGTGGAATTGCCGTGAGTCTGCTGTGGTATTGCCGTGAGTCTGCTGTGGTATTGCCGTGAGTCTGCTGTGGTATTGCCGTGAGTCTGCTGTGGTATTGCCGTGAGTCTGCTGTGGTATTGCCGTGAGTCTGCTGTGGTATTGCCGTGAGTCTGCTGTGGTATTGCCGTGAGTCTGCTGTGGTATTGCCGTGAGTCTGCTGTGGTATTGCCGTGAGTCTGCTGTGGTATTGCCGTGAGTCTGCTGTGGTATTGCCGTGAGTCTGCTGTGGTATTGCCGTGAGTCTGCTGTGGTATTGCCGTGAGTCTGCTGTGGTATTGCCGTGAGGCTGCAGTGGTATTGCCGTGAGGCTGCAGTGGTATTGCCGTGAGGCTGCAGTGGTATTGCCGTGAGGCTGCAGTGGAATTGCCGTGAGGCTGCTGTGGAATTGCCGTGAGGCTGCTGTGGAATTGCCGTGAGGCTGCTGTGAAATTGCCGTGAGGCTGCTGTGAAATTGCCGTGAGGCTGCTGTGAAATTGCCGTGAGGCTGCTGTAAAATTGCCGTGAGGCTGCTGTGAATTGCCGTGAGGCTGCTGTGGAATTGCCGTGAGTCTGCTGTGGAATTGCCGTGAGTCTGCTGTGGAATTGCCGTGAGTCTGCTGTGGAATTGCCGTGAGTCTGCTGTGGAATTGCCGTGAGTCTGCTGTGGAATTGCCGTGAGTCTGCTGTGGAATTGCCGTGAGTCTGCTGTGGAATTGCCGTGAGTCTGCTGTGGAATTGCCGTGAGTCTGCTGTGGAATTGCCGTGAGTCTGCTGTGGAATTGCCGTGAGGCTGCTGGGCAATTGCCGTGAGGCTGCTGGGCAATTGCCGTGAGGCTGCTGTGGAATTGCCGTGAGGCTGCTGTGGAATTGCCGTGAGTCTTCTGTGGAATTGCCGTGAGTCTTCTGTGGAATTGCCGTGAGTCTTCTGTGGAATTAACGTGAGGCTGCTGTAAAATTGCCGTGAGGCTGCTGTGGAATTGCCGTGAGGCTGCTGTGGAATTGCCGTGAGGCTGCTGTGGAATTGCCGTGAGTCTGCTGTGGTATTGCCGTGAGTCTGCCGTGGAATTGCCGTGAGGCTGCTGTGGAATTGCCGTGAGGCTGCTGTGGAATTGCCGTGAGGCTGCTGTGGAATTGCCGTGAGGCTGCTGTGGAATTGCCGTGAGGCTGCTGTGGAATTGCCGTGAGGCTGCTGTGGAATTGCCGTGAGGCTGCTGTGGAATTGCCGTGAGTTTGCTGTGGAATTGCCGTGAGTTTGCTGTGGAATTGCCGTGAGTTTGCTGTGGAATTGCCGTGAGGCTGCTGTGGAATTGCCGTGAGGCTGCTGTGGAATTGCCGTGAGTCTGCTGTGGAATTGCCGTGAGTCTGCTGTGGAATTGCCGTGAGTCTGCTGTGGAATTGCCGTGAGTCTGCTGTGGAATTGCCGTGAGTCTGCTGTGGAATTGCCGTGAGTCTGCTGTTGAATTGCCGTGAGTCTGCTGTGGAATTGCCGTGAGTCTGCTGTGGAATTGCCGTGAGTCTGCTGTGGAATTGCCGTGAGTCTGCTGTGGAATTGCCGTGAGTCTGCTGTGGAATTGCCGTGAGTCTGCTGTGGAATTGCCGTGAGGCTGCTGTGGAATTGCCGTGAGTCTGCTGTGGAATTGCCGTGAGTCTGCTGTGGAATTGCCGTGAGGACGAGTCTGCTGTGGAATTGCCGTGAGGACGAGGCTGCTGTGCAACTGCCGTGAGGCTGCTGTGCAACTGCCGTGAGGCTGCTGTGCAACTGCCGTGAGGCTGCTGTGCAACTGCCGTGAGTCTGATGTGCAACTGCCGTGATTCTGATGTGCAACTGCCGTGAGTCTGCTGAGCAACTGCCGTGAGTCTGCTGTGCAACTGCCGTGAGTCTGCTGTGCAACTGCCGTGGACTGCTGTGCAACTGCCGTGATATAGGAGTATCGGGGATGAATATCACAGGTTTATTAATGAATAAGAGCTCTTTAACTTTATTAATAAATGTGCGCAAGTCCACCCGTGAATTAAAATATTCCCAGGGTGATGTTGCGCATCTAGTATATTGGTTATATCTCAATAATTTATAATTATTATTAAAATCATCTTACATGACGTTAATCTGCAGTAAATTATGCGTATCCAACGTAAATTGCAATCAAATTGGAGCATAATTATCAACACTACAGCATAGTTCGCGGAGATTCGATTCTAGTCCAAAATAATTATTTTGCCATAAAAAACATAGGTCTCAGTTTGAACACTTAGTATCTATACTTAATCTCTTACGATTTTCGTGAAATTTATGCACTAGGGGGTTTAAGAGCTGCTCTTTTCAATGGTGTTGTCAGATTAGAAATATTTTCACGCATTAACCGTCAATTACTGATGCGCAACTTCACCCGGAATGTTGAAGTGCGCAAAGCCACCCGGTCTGACGCTACTCTGTAACATGGATGGCGTTTCTGTTGTTAGAGGCCGCAGTTAGTTAGTGGGCCGCAATTTACCTGCTTGACCTTAACATTGTAAACTTTCTGTCTGAAGACGGAAGAATTTCTTCTTCAAAGTATCTTAAATGTGGTGACCTAAGACTGACCTTGATCCATTTCATCACCAAACTGGCGACTTTCCTGCCACACTTTGAAACATGGAAGATACACAGTCATTATTCTGCAGACTGGGCTTTAACTGACATATTCTCTAACATGGATTCTTTTTTCTTCCAACTTGTTGGTGGAATTTTTTCCCTTTGAAAATAATATTCCAGCAAAGTCGGTGGTATTTTAGTTATTTATTCATATGTTACCAACTTACCATTAATTGTTGATGGATTTATTGGCAAAAGTTGGTGGATCAGCCAAAATATTGAAAATTGTTAGTGGATTTTTCCAACCTTTAGAAAAAGTCAGTGGGAATTTGTGCACCAAATACAGACTGACTGACTGACCAAACCCACTGAGGTTGACCCAGTCTGTATTTGGTGCACAAAATTCCAC